>JAREIK010001382.1:544896-1144896 GCA_029783825.1 Sapria himalayana | reverse complement strand
CGAGAGCTCTAAAGTGATATGTGAGATAAATTTTGGTATGATTCTTCAAAAATTTAAATAGGCCGACCCGATTGAGTTTGGAGAGTTTGTAGTAAGTCAATAACTTAATAATATAAAAAGAATTTGGCCAATCCTGCACAAATTGATCGGGATCTAAACCCGTTCCCCTAATGAACCTATGGTATGGTGAAACCAATTTAATATACAGCTAATAATTTCATAAAAACTGAACCTCTAATGATTTATTGATTAGGTGTCGCATTGGGTTGTGTCATTGAATTGAAATTCTTGGCTCATAACACATTTATAATCCTTTTTTATAATGATAATTATAAATGAGAATGCATGATTGCATGTTCCCAATTTAAAATTACAAGTAGTTTGCGACAATGATTACCTTCCAACATGAGAGGAATTTATCATTATTCTGTCAAAATTACTAATAAAAAATATATTTTTTTGTACCTATGTAAGTCATTAGATTTCTTCCAACTACTATAGATTACAAATCTAACATCTTTTACATTTTTGTCCTAAAAGATATTAAAAAAATTAAAAATATATTTCTTTAAATATTAAAAATTTCCTATAAATTAGGATTTTAATATTTATAATTTTTCACATTAAAATTATAATCTTCCCTCTTTTTCTCAAATTTTCATAATTATTCTATAATAGTAAACACGAGCTAAGTGTTTTTTTATTATATATTTATATTATATAAATGATAAATCATGTGAAAACTAAGTATGTGACACTAAATATATTAATATTAGCAAGCAAACTTCCTGGTTAATGATTGCAAACTTGCTGGGCTCATAGATTAAAGGTATACACTTTATTTTTTTTTGAGCTATTTTTTTCTAGTATAACATAAATAAAATATAATTTTTTCATATTCAAAACTCTTTAAACACTAAACTATAAAAAATAATGAATATTATAGAAATTATAAAACTTAAGCATAGATAATAATAATCATACTAAAAGATTCAAGAATGTGACTAAAAAGTCTCAATCATAAGTCGGCCTCAATAACTATACCAAAAAAACATAAGAATAAATAAATATTTATAATATGAATTTACTTTAAAATAATTATAATAAAAATATTAAATAAAAATATCAAAAAAGATTTTAGCACAATATATATATTATAAAAAATATATAATTATACAAGTACAAATGGCATTGGACACCTTTGAAGATATTCCGGATAATGCACTGTAATATGATGTTTTGAATCCTAAGCAAACTCAATTAAATATGAATAATAGAGTCTTTAAATATAGATCAACTTCATGTTCATTTACCCTCTTTTATATATCATTAAGAGTTTGCAAGGATGACTAAGCTTATTGCAAACATGAGTCTTCCAACAATATTTTTGAAAGATCTTAAACTACTTCATCTTATACACACATACATACAACTCATATTTCATAGAATTCTTGAGTCTATTAGCAAGAATGATGTAATAAAAATTATAAAATAAAAAAATAAATTATAATTAATGACCTTAAAACAATAAGTTGAGTGATCAACATAATATCTAATAATTAAACTAATTACAATGATAATGCATTCGCAAGTGTCACTATTCATTTTATTGATTCTAAGTAAAAACTAAATAAAAAATATTATAATTTTATGAGATTATTTATTCTCATGATAATCTTTCCATGAGTATTTTTCGAGTGTATTTCTAAAATATGAGATACAAAATAAAATATTTAGTATAATATTTAATAATAAATCAAATAATAATATCACTATAACTATATTCATAAGAATTATTAGAGATAGTCCTTTAACTGAGATTTTTCATATTAAGTATATATGACATACAATAAACTTAATATTATAAGCTGACTTTAAAATTATTTCTTCATCATTAGAACATATATGAAATACATTAAAATATATTGATAGATCTAACAGACTACATAAATTGTATACTTGATATAAGTCATCGGGCTTAAAAAATATATTAAGACACTTAACCTGAGTTAGCCGTTTCTAGTGTATCTTTTAACAAACTACTCTAGTCGCCTAAGAGACTTAGTTATTACTAACCATAACATTATATATTATAATTTTAAACTAAATCACAAAGCAAAAATAAATATTTATCACATGATCATTAGTTCATAAATCAATCAACAAGATGTCTAAAATAATTAAAAATATGAATAAAGTTGAAGTTTTAACACATGAAACCATGAAAATATACATCAAAGACTAAGTGAGAAGCTAGACATATTCCCCTCTAGAAAAGGTAATTGTCTCGACGAGAGAGTTTTGTGTGTCATTAAATACGACAAGTAACATTCTCTTTGATCTCTACTAGTTGTCATATTCCACGATGAGTATGCTGTAAAAAAAGAGCATCACCTTTTGGGATATAAAACTCAACACAAATCAAAAATATGATTAATCTTCTCATTATGAGTGTGCTGTAGAATGTGTTGCATATTTTTCTCTTTGTCTTGACCATCTTCATCTCATTTAATAGTAATTTGACTTTTAATCATAATCATGTACTATTCATACCCAACTACAAAAAAGAAATCAAAATCCAAAATAGAGATTTTACATGATCCATATCACATAGTGATAGATGTGCAGAAAAATAAATCATGCACTAAAAATAATAAAAACAAATTTATAAATTAATTTAGAATATATAAAAAAAATTATAACTTGCATGTAAAATAATTCAACCCAAATGAAAGCTGGCCCAATCCAATTCAAATTCATATGCTATTTATAGCAAATGATGTGCAATGAAGAGGTATACAATAGGCAATAGCTCTACAAAAATCAACAAATTTCAAGCATTCAATCAAGTTATATTATCACATATGATTTCGAGTATATTAGAAAAATCCACAAAATAACTTATAATTCATATGATCCTTTTGAAAAAAAAGATAAGGGACCATATTTGAAGACAATAATGTGATGATCAAAAATGATAAACAAAGATATTGGTGATAGTGATAGTAATTTTAATGCAGCAATGATTGTATTTTAGTTATACTTATATCAAACGGTTGGTATTCTTCTCCTTTTTTAGTATTAAATATATTCATATGAATCAATTCATGCTTTAGCAAAATTAATCTTCGATTCATATATATTTTTAATTCTTTTAAATAGTCAAATTATTTACCCCTTAAATCGTTAATCATATGATTTTGATAACGGTAATTGCAATCACATGAGATTAACTTTTCCCAATAAATCTCAATTATACTCAATAAATCTCACTTGTCCTTGATGCCAAAACTTGACCCTGCACCACTTCCTCTAAATATTCATTTAATTAATGGCTTCACCATGCATGGGATAAATCTAAGTTTTGTTTCTACCTCTAACCTCTCTATTCTTAAAGTCTTTCATGTACCTAATATATCCTATAATATGTACTATGTCAATCAATTAGTTTGACTAGATTATCATTTTATTTTTTATTATTCCTGGCATATTGTGTAGGATTCAAGAACGAGGGAAGAGCTTAAGACTAGCCCTATAGTTGGATGCATATTTCAAATGACCTAATCTTCATATTCCACTTGTTTCTCCTATTTTCATCTTGTTCATGTATTATCTTATCGAGTACTTAATTATTTTTATTGATAAATATTTTTTTATATTATCATTTTATATGAAATCTCATTATTAAATTTTACTAATATATAACAACTTTGCAAAAATGGTTTAAACATAAGTCTCCTAATGTATCAAAACTTTTTATCTAATAATGCTCTTAAATATACTCAGTATGTATTTCAAGCTCGTGTGTATCCTATGCCACCACGTATCATCTAATTTACCTATGAACCTTTCAACAAAATGATCAAACCAAAAAATACTTCATATTTTTGATTCTATTTGTTCTCTTCTTCTTTCTATCAAGGTTCCTTCCCCATTTTGAGATGAGGTTATTTTTCATGTTGTTCATGCGATTAGTGATAATCCAAATATTATCTTCCATAATTGGACTCCGTATGAGAATTTATTTAAAACACTCCCTTACTATTATCACCTTCATACCTATGGATCTATCTGTTTTGTTTTTCTTCAACCTCATAAGCACAACAAACTTTAGTCTCGATCTAGAATTTGTTGTTTCCTTGGATATGCCAAAACTCAAAAAAGATATAGATGTGATATTGTCTCTCATCGTCTTTGTGTTTCTCATTATGTTATCTTTTGAGACCATTGATTATTTGTTTAACTTTCTCACTTTGGTTCTTCTCTAACTATCTCCTCTATTATTAAAATTTTTCTAAGTGAACCTCTATTACTTCAACAAATATCTTTGATCCTCCTTTGACTTTTCTCCAAATATTTTTCATACTTCTCCTTGACTGATTAAAGATTAACATATTGATGATTAACTATCGCACAATGAAGCTAAGTCCCTTGCTCCTACTCCACCTGATAATACTTCACAAGATATTCCACCTCGCCACTCAATCCGAATAAGATCCATTCCTACATTACTTGACTATCATTGTTATGCTTCCCTTAGCCCCTTACTATTCTTCAAAGGCCTTAAGACCTATCATGAGTCATCCACTGATCTTTTATGACAAATTATAATGAAAGAAGAAATTGGTCCATAACCAAAAAATCATACTTGAGATCTGATTCCTCTCCCTCCTAGTCAGTATGTGGTTGGTTGTAAGTGAATCTATAAGGTCAATACTTGTTATGATGGATCCATTGAACACTACAAAGCTTGTTTTGTTGCAAATGACTTTAAATAAAAGTTTAAGATTGATAATGAAAAGATCTTTGATTCAGTACTAATATCTCATTTGTTCGTGCCCTCTTAATTGTTAATGCAAATAGTAGAAAAAATATTTTTCAGATGAACATTAAAAATACCTTCCCTAATGAATCAAAAAATGTTTTCCACCTTCGATGTGCACTTTGCAGCCTTAAACAAGGCCCAAGAGTTTGGTTTGCCAAATTCAGCTCCATGAGCTTGGTTTTCCAAGTTCAACTCCACGAGCTTGGTTTGCAAATAATATTCAGCTCTGTGAGCTTGGATTGCCAAGTTCAGCTCCACTATCTTTCACTTGGGTTAAAATGCCAGTTCGTATTATTCTATCTTATTTCTTTTATCATTTTAATAAAGTCATAATTTTATTTCTCTAGTACATGTATGATATGATCATAACTGATGATAACCTAAATAAAATTCAAAAACCCAAAGATTTTCTCAATCAATAATTTGAGATGAAAAATCTTGGACATCTCAATTATTTCGTGAGCCTTAAAATTACTCATTACACTTATAATCTTTATATTATTCAAGTCAAGTATGCTCTTAACCGTTTATCTTGAGTTGGACTCATGGGCAGCAAAATTACTAACACTCTAGTTGAGCTTAATGTTCATTTGATACCCTCAAATAAGAAACCATTGTCTAGTCCTTCTCATAACCTTTTATAATGTTCATTTATAATCCCATGTTTGCTCCACAATCAACTCATAATGTCTTTGGCCTACACATTCTTGATACCTAAAGGGTACTCTCTTCCATGGAAGTTTCTACTCAGCTAAATATTCTCTTATACACTACATAATCTTTGATGCCGATTAGTCCACTACATGTTATTGCTTTCTCCTTAATTCTTTTTTGATTTTTTGGTGAAGTGAAAAATAAAGCAGAATATATAAATACACTGCAAACCTAAACTCGATACAAATTCCAAAAACTCCTATAGAAAAACAAAATAAAAATCAGGGAGAAATGCAGCACATTACAGGAGAAATAAGTGGATCACCTATTAAGATAATAAACTTCCCAGCTTGAAGTAAGTTCTGATGGTTTGAGACTAAAATTTATGCAGAAAGTAAGGCCTGTTCGAACAAAAGATCGTGATGACGCCGTCAGTGAAGTGTTTCCAAACCAGAATGAGAGGTTGAGCAGACATGAAAATGCCTTACACTTCTTTAAAATTTCTTCTTCTTCGTCTAGAGTGAACCCGCTTCTGTTAAACTCTGCTTTGATCTCATCTTCCATGATGAACTCGCTTCTGTTAAACTGGCAGCGGATTGATGCTCTCAGTCGCGGGAAAATGACGTTTGCCCTGTTCGAACAGAGAGTCATTTTAAAAAGTATTTTTAAATGCTAAATAAATAAGATGCAAAAATTTACATTTTAGTTTTTTTTTTTTTAATAAACATACCCAAAAAATTAAAAAATATATATATTTATGTTTTGGCACCGAAAAAAATCAGAAACCAAATATTATCTCACATTGACACAGTTTAATCTTAAAGTTTTAAAACTTTAATATTCCTTTTACACTTACAATTGGCATTAAAAGTATTTCTTAAGCAAAAATAATACACACACACACACGTGTATAATTATATACACCTATATGCATATAGCCATATATATATATATACACACACACACATACACAACTATAATTCTATTTATATATGTTCATATTTTTATATATTTTAATATGCTTATTATATATATTTTTTTTTATTTATTTCTTTCTTTTTTTTTCTTTTTTGAGGGAATTGTGTTTCAGGGTAGTTCCCCAAAAATAATTAAAAAAAAGTAACTTATCTTTTAATATTTAAAAAAAATTACCAGACTCTTAAGAAATTTAATAGATATTTATTTATTTATTTATTTAAAAGTTTAAAAGATGTTTTTAAAATTGGCCATTTTTTTTAACTAGAAAACAATAGTAGTAAAATAAGATTTTTGATTTTTTAGCCCCAAAACAAAAAAGTAATTAAAATAAGTTTATTAGAAAATTTTAATAATTATATTTTTTATTTTGTTTTATGTATGTTTATGAGAATAAAAAATAGTTTATTACTTTATTAGAAATTTATTATCTGTAAAAAAATAATTATAAAAAAAATACCTACATTTTTAATATTCAACAAAAATTATTGCAAAATATAAAATAATTATATTTTCGTGCACTAAAAATTAGAAATTTAATTTTACTTTTGCATCACATAATAGGCACTATATAAAAAAGTAATTGTTTTTTAATTTGAAAATACCTAATCAACATTGAAATTGTTTTTCAAATTTGAAAATCAATTTTATTTCATTTTTTATCTAAAACTAATATGTGTGTATGTGTGTAGGTGTGTGTAAATACCCTTCATGTAAATATTAAAATATCTTTTTCTGAAAAAAAAAATATTTCATAGTATATTAAATGTATTTTAGTAATTAAATATAAAATTGAATCAAGACATAAATATTTTCTATTTCATTATATTTATTATTGAAAATTTTTAAAAATGAGATCAAAACATAAAAATCATATTTTTCTATGATATTTGCTTTGACCTAAAAATATGAGAAATTTGTTCACATAAACTCATGTTATCATAAAAATCATGTTATAATTTTTATACACACTTTTAATGGTTTTTTTTTTTCTTTTTTTAACCTACTTTCAAGTGGGTAGCTATTAATATTTTTGATGGTTGCCAATTCTAAAATATTGTTGAAATTATCTAAAAATTGTTAGGTCCCTCTAAGTTGGGGATATCAGTTTAGTTTATATATTTTGTTGGTTGTTTGCTTATTTTTAATTAAAATATTAATTCATGATTGTTATTTTAAACCTACAAGTTATATTTTATCCAATTAATTTTAAGAGTTTCCACCCCAATATCACATGTTTGTGTATTTGCACTTTTTTTTTTGTTTTCTAAAATTTTATATTCTATAAATTATATTATTAGTTTAAAATATAATTTATGGTGTGTAAAATTATATACATATGTTTATATGTATGAATGAGTTGGTATATATTTATAGTACTCTTATTTGAATTTATTTTGAATTTTGTGTTTAATATATATATATATTATTAAATTGAATTTTATGATGGAATTTAAAATAAACTCATGGTTATGATTATATACATATTAATTATATATCCGACACATGAAGTAATTTCGAAATAACAATCACTCAATGATCTTCCTCAACGAGTGGTATCACACCCTTTTGTTGAAGAAACAATTCATTGATACTTACGTGACATCAAAACTAATATCATCAAACTTATATCCAGATATTTCGATATCAAAATGATACTAGAGGCTAGTTGGTATATATTTGTTTATGTTTTTATTTATTTTTTTCTTGATTTTCATTTTATTTATAAAAGATGATCATTCATTAATAATAAAATTTAATTAATTAATTATTTTATTTGAAAAAATAGAATACAACATTTTATTGGTGGAAAGCAGCCATATAATCTATGAATGGGAAACCAAAACATGAAAATAAGAGTATCCAAGACTTGGAATAATAATCTTTTATGGCTGTTTACATTATTCAATAATTAATATGTATTATAACATGTTTATAAATAAAATATAAATCATTATAAGCTTAGTAAATTTAAATTTCAAGGATAAAAATCAAATATCAATGTATATCTATGTCTTCAGTGTGCTGGTGAACTAGCTGACATATATAAAGACTTACTCAAATGATGCATTGTTATCATGATTGATGCCTATCTCACTTTTAGAAAGTTGAAATAAAATATTTACAATATGAACATGTAAAAATTATGACATATCAAAAATGAGCAATAATGAGACGACACATATTACGGGCATGAGAGATATGTTTGTGGGCGCAAATAAAATACTAATTGTTATTAAAAAATGTCCATTGAGTACAAAACATTCATATAAACTTGATGTTCAAATGCATGTTAGATAACATGAGATACATGAGTAATATTGATATCTTGATATGAGAAATGATCATGTGAGAGAGAATGGTCAGTAGCTACAAGCTAGAACAAATATCTTACCATGAACATATTCTTGATGAATGTGTTCATTATGCAACTAGAAAAAATCATTGAGTTTCATTTTACTTTCTCCCCCAATTGAGGAGAAAACATATTTTTGATTATATTCATACAAATGTCTGATCTATACATAGTATAATACCTGGTGGGATTCTTTATATTATGATAGTTACTAACGATCACTATGTGAAAAAGTAGGCCTTTGCCTTAAAGACTAAAAAACTAGATCTTTCATGTATTTGGGGATTTCCACACCACAATTGAGAGAGACTAACATGTATCTTATAGTGTTAGACATGAAAGGATACTTACAGCTATACCTTAAGTGTATAATGTTGTTGAAAGGATGTAATAATCTATCAAAAAGAGAGTTTGGTGCATCTTCCTGAAGTATTTTGGAGAGAAGCTTTGTATATGATTTTTGATTTTATTGTCATCCTAGATGGTGATGTTCCCAATAAAACTTAAAAATGAAAAAGATATATCATATGATTACTTGATAGTATTCAATTACAGAATCATTGTTCACATTAAGAGATATGGGAGTTATGTTGTATTCTAATTAATAAACCTCATTTCAACAAGGATTTTTCAGAGTTCTAGTAAGTAGATGAAGAGGAGATTGAGTGAAGAATAAGAGATTCAGAGGAAAAAAGAGCAAGCACAATAAAAAAATAGATATCAAAATATAACATTCGATTCTTCTAAAAAAATCAGAGTTTATATATCATGGCTCAATAAATGATAAAAATAAAAGATGTTTTTATAATTACAGAGCATTTGACATGTTTATTTAATGAATATAGCAGAGGGTAAGATAGTAATTTAACCTACACTAGAACCCAAGTACAGCAAACAAAAGGCTAGGGTCCGATATCAACATTCTCTCCCATTTGATTTAATTGGTTCAAGTCCAAGCTTTTCGCTTAGATAGACTAGTTTTTATTTAGGTAGTTATTTAGTGAAGATATCAGCCTACTGCTTTTCAGGTTCTGCAAAAAACCAATTTTATTTCATTAGTCTCAATTGCATCTTTGATAAAGTAATATTTATGCCCTATATGTTTTGTTTTGTTATGCATTATAATATCACTAACTATGGGTATAGTAGACGGATTGTCACATAATATATTAGTCGGGTGTTTTAAAGGTTCATTCATATCAGTCAATAATTTTTTCATCCATAAAACATGTGATGTGGCTACCGAGCAGAATCATATTTAGCTTTAGTAGTGAATAGAGTAACTATGGATTGTTGCTTGGATGACCAAGAAACATCCTCCCTTATCACTATCATAATAACCAAATATTTTCATATGTATAGTTTTAGAATACTTTAGTCCTAAGTCTAAAGTCCCTTTAAGTTACCTTAAGACTCATTTAGCAGCACTAAGGTATATATGATTAGGTGCATTTAGAAATCTAGACAAAATGTAAATAATATACACTATATCAGGTCGTGTGGCAGATTCATGCAGCAAACTACCAATTAGGTTTCTGTATGCTTTACCATCAACAATTTTGCATTGGGTAGAAATTAATTTCTGGTTTACAAAAAATGGTGTAGAAACTGGTTTACGGCCACTCGTGTCATCGTTCTTCAATATAGACTAAATATATCTTCTTTGGCATACTGATACACCACTTGAGTCTTGAATGATTTCGAGTCTTAATAAATGATTCAAAGAGCCTATGTCTGACATTTCGTATTTGTTTTGCATGTCGTATCTAAAGACTTTTGTTAATTCTGATTTATTACTCGCAAAGATTATGTCATCTACATAGATTGACATAAGCAATATTCCAGAATTTTTAACCTTTTTAATATAGATTATTGGCTCACTCATGTTTCGTTTGAATCCTTGATTTAACAAGAGTTTATTTGTTGATATCAAGCACGAGGAGCTTGTTTCAACCTATAAAGAGCCATGTTTAATCTATAAATACAGTGCTCAGCCCATTGTTTTACAAGCCCAAGGAGTTGTTCTACATAAATCTCTTCCTTGATATTACCATTTAAGAAAACTAATTTAATGTCTAGCTGGAACAAAACCCATCCTTTTTTGTTCAACTAAGGCTATTAGGAATCTCATAGTTTCTAACCTTACTACAGGAGTAAAGATTTCAAAATAGTCTGTGCTAGCCTTTTTGGAATAACCCTTGGCCACCAATCTAGCCTTATATAAAGGTTGATTAGTATTTGGTTGATTCTTAATCTTAAATAACCACTTAACTCCAATACTATGTTTATTTTAGGGTAAGTCTACTAGTTTCCAAGCATGATTTTTTTTCCATGATTGATATTTCTGTCTTTACAGCTTCAATCCATACTTGATGTTTTACTACCTTTTCATAGTGAGTAGATCAATTGAGGAGTAATTTTATCATTGGTATATTTCATTTAAGGACTTATATTTGATAGGTGTAACAATGTTATCATTTTTTTATGTTTGAATCTGACTCAGAATGATAACTAGAAACATACTTCAACTTGCTTTCTATGCTATCACTTACTGAAGATTCTAAATTCCAGCCTTATATGCCAGTGGTTTGCACATCAGAATTATGCAAACTTTTTTCTCATTTAGCATTTTCATCAATAATTACATCTCTGCTCATCAGAAATATCTTTGTTTCTAGTGAATATAGTATATAGCCATTGGATTGCAAACTACATCCAACTAGAATACATTTTAGACTTTTAAAGTCTAATTTTTTTCTAGTAAGCTTCAGTATGTTGGAGTAACACACACTCCCAAATACTTTCAGATATTTTACATTGAGTTTTCTCCAACTCCAAGCATGTAATAAAGTGAGGTTATTCAATGCCCTAGTGGGGCATCTATTGAGCATATAAACTGCCGTATTTACAAATTTTGCTCAATAGTATTTAGACATTTATTTTTCTTTTAAAAGAGTTCTAGTCATTTTCGCCATACTCTTATTTCTCCTCTCCATAATATCATTCTGTTAGTGTGTTTGAGGTTGTTAGGTATCTCTAAATTCCTTTTTGTTCATAGAAATTGTTGAATTTCTGTGAAAGAAACTCACTACCTCTATTTGATCTAAGTGTTTTCACACTTAGGCTAGATTGCATTTCTATTAGGGATAGAAATTTCTTAAAATAATCAAGGGCTTCAGCCTTGTGTTTTAAGAAATACACCCACATATGCTTAGTACAATCATCAACAAACAACAAAAAATAATTATTTCCCAAGGATTTAACTGACATAGGTCCACAAATATCTACATAAACTAACTATAGAGGCTGGGATACTCTCCATGTTGTGCTTTTGGGAAAGCTATGTCTGGAATACTTGCCCAAGCATATTCCTCACAAATTGAAGTGTGAATGTTTTAGTTAGAATGTACTAATCTCACAAGTTGGTTTTGAGAAAATATTTTTAAATTTGTGTAGTTAAGGTGCCCAAACTTTTTGTGCCAGGATGCCTCTAGTTCAGCATTCATGTTTAATGCCTTGTCTACTATCTAATCAAGGGTCAGTGGAAATCTCCTTCCATTGGACATTTTTACTATCTATAAAGGTAGAGGTGTCAAACGGGCCGGCCCGGCCCGGCACGAGGCACGGCACGGTTCGGCCGTGCCTGGGCCGGCCCGGCACGATAAAAAAACGTGCCCGGGCCCGTGCCGGGCCCGGGCGAACAAACCACGTGCCGGGCCGTGCCCGGCACGCCGGCCCGCGTGCCTGAGTCGTGACTCGTGACCCAACCGTGCCCCGCCCCCGGTAAAAAGACCGCAGGTCGGGTCCAAACAGACCCGCCCCGCCCCGCCTGCCGTGCCTTGCCGTGCGCCCGTGCCCGCGGGCCGTGCAGTGCCCGAATTTAAAAAACCGTGCTGTGCCCGGCACGGCACGGCAGCACGGCTGGGCACGTGAAAAACGGGCCGTGCCGTGCTGGGCCGGCCCGTTTGACACCTCTATATAAAGGGTCATTGGACTCTTGATCAAATATGTGATATATATTATTTTTAAATATCAAACTAAATCCTTTCTCCATTAACTACCCCACACTGAAGAGATTTTGGTCGTATACTAGAACCAACAAGACATCACTTATCATTTTATCTCATCTAGGTGTGAAAATAGTGACTCTGCCATTTGCTTTTGATTGGATAATGTCACCGTTTCCTAGTATAACTTGTGAATTTACTAATGGCTATAAATTTATAAATATATTGTGATTTCCAGACATGTGGTTTGAATAATCACTATCTATAAACCATACATTTGGAAGAGTTTTTTTGGTTTCAGACATATAGAATAAGTGTTCTATAGAAGTTATTTCCTCTGCACCACTAGCACATTGGATGTGCTTCACCCTATAGTTCTTAGAAATTTGCCCAAACTTTTTATAGTTTAGGCTTTGGTTCTATTTTATGAACCAATACTCTTTCTCAGTGTGATTGGTTCTCTTGCATATATTATAAGAGATATTTGAACCCTTTAGAGGGATATTTGAGGTTACAGAAAAGGTATGGTTTTTATTTTTATTTGTATTCTTATTTTTAGAAATATACATGGATAGCCTTTTTTTATGCTTATGTTACTTGATTGTCTTCCTTCACAGTTTGAGTCTCTCATCTAGATTGCATGGCTTATTCAACAGATGATTCTCCCCTCTTGAGTAATATGCTCTCATAAGATTTTAGAGAGATAAGGACTTGTTGAGTAGTCAAGTTAGATAAGTCTTTTATTTCCTCTATTACTGTCACAACATGATCAAATTTATCATGCATACATATGAGTAATTTCTCAACTAATCGGGTTTCTTTAATAAATTTTCCATGCATTTTCAATTGATTTACCACATCTAGAAACTGAGTAGAGAACTCAATAATAGAATTTGAATTATTCATCCTCAGATTCTCAAAATCTTTTCTTAATGAATGAAGAAGAGCTCCTCGGGATTTTTTATCTCCCTGGAACTCTTCCTTCAAAATATCCAAAGTCTCTTTGGCTTAAGTACAACCCAATAATCGAGAAAAAATAGTATTACTGACTCATTGTTGGATGAATAGTTGTGCCTTGGCATTAGATTTTCTTAACTCTCATTCCTTTAAAATCTCTTTTTCTTCTAGAGAAGAGAGGTTTATTGGTTTTGTGTAGCCATAATATACAATCTCTCATATATCTTGTGATATGAATAATGTTTTCATTTTAACAAACTAATAATTGAAAAATTTGCCATCAAACAGTGGTATAGGGATAAATCCCAATCTTGATGAACTCATATATTTGGTTGTCATTCTATTCAAATTTTTCTTAAGAAATTTAAGCAGAAAATAATTGGGGATCTTGTAGAAATCAGTGTTTATTTAACACAATATTTTTGGATCTAAATAGATCTACACTACTAGATCTAATGGATCTGTGAAAATCTATTTATGTCAGAACAAGAATTTTTAGAATCATTTAATCTGGGGAAGATTTTTAGAATCATTCAAAATACTTTGATCCCAGATAAACACAATGTTCTGATACCAAATATTATATTCTAATTACTAATCATCGATTCAATAAGGATTTTTCTGAGTTCTAGTAAGTAGAAGAAGAGCAGAATGCATGAAGAAGAAAAGATTCAGATGAATAAAGAGCAAGCACAATAACATTCAATTCTTCAAAAAAAAAAAGAAAATAGAGTTTATATATCATAGCTCGCTAAATAATAAAAATAAAAGATGCTTTTATATTTACTGCGCATCAAACACATTAATTTAATAAATATAGCAGAGGGTAAGATAATAATTTAACCAAGTATTGAAACCCAAGTATAGCAAACATAAGGCCAAGGCCCGATATTAACAAGTTCAAGAACAAACTATGGGACCTGATAACTTTGGAAACTTGTTTTGTACATAAATGTGAATTTTTTGGAATAAAAATAATCGATGACAATCACCCGACATATGATTTATTAACTATCTGATATCTAACATAATATTGAAGTCTATTTTTTCGATAAATGTGAGTGTTATTTTAGATAGAAGATCCAAATTATGATCAGATATCATAGAAATAATTTCATGCTTATAGAATTAGAAAAATTCAAATGTGAGTATTTTAAGATAAAGTGAAATAGTTACTAGTGAATTATGATTAATGTAATGTCAAAATATTGAGACTATCACTAGATTTAAAATTAGACCAACTGATAATCTAAACCATACTAAAGACCAACTGATCATGAATATTAAAGAATTGGCATGTGATGCATGTTGTCATTGCTTATATTGTTGCCGAATTTTAAAAAATTTTAATTTAATATTATCTGTCATACCATGAAGCAGAAGATATATATACTTTTTATTGAATTCTAAATTTTATAAAATTTAATTTATAGTGTATTATAATTTAATTTTAATATTTTTTTAAAAATAAATTTTACTTTAAACTAAAAAATAAAAGCCAATGCTAATGCCCACTATAGTGCCCAGTGGCATAGTTAAGTGTCAACAGCCACGACCCTGCCCTTCCCACAACCATTGGGAAGTAGCTAATCACTAATGGCTAGTGGCCCATGGGGTTGGCACAACATTGAACTAGCATGGCCATTGGCTTATCTAGACTTTGGCTAATGGAAATGTCATGCCACTACTAGCCAAACTTGACATTACCTAGTTCTACCAGACATGAACCAACATAATCCAATCCTATCCAGGATATCCCAACATGCTCGGTTAAGGAAAGGTAGGCCATCGAGCTATGCCAACCACCCATATACCCATATTGCCATGACACAACATATGCACCCATTTTGTGCCATGTTTGACAACACTATAGCTTAACTAAGCCATAAAAATTCAGTTCGTGCTAGCTTGATAAGGCCTATTTGACACCTCTAAATGTACATGAGTTTTAGATTTATCATATAGAGGATGGAAAATAAATATACGATTAGTATTGGCTTCATATTTCCTTTTTAAATCGCAACAAAACCATGAGATTAAAACCCATTTTTAATCTATAGTCAGTTCCTCTCAATTTCTAAACCAAATTTACTTGATCCAATTTGATCAATCAATAAGAAAAAAACATGAATAAAAAAGTAGAATCTTGAATGATTTTACTTTGTAATGCTTGATTTCAACATTTTGCTTCATTATTAGGTGTATCCATAAAAAAATAATCAAGTTAATTTTAAACTAACATACAATACATCTAACAAGTGCTTGTATTCATGCACTATGTCAAACCCAACTCCTAACATACTTAGATATGTTTAAACCATCACTAATATACTAGATCTCATAAGAATTCTAAAATTAAATGTGTTACTACTAAGATAATTGATCAATATGAAAGTTTTTCGTATGCATCTACCATGTGGTTGGCAAATGGGAGAAATGGGAAGAGGATGACAAAAAAAAATTAAAAACCTCTAACATATATTAACAAAATATAAGTTCACAACTTAAAAAAAAAGGAAAAAAAAACACAAACTCACTTGAATAAGATCTTCTGTATAAGTCGTACTAACTACACTAGTGTTCAAAAAAAACAAACTCAAGAAAATAAGAGAAATTAGGAAGATACTTATCTAAGAGATCATCATATTACAACATCAGGATGGTTTCATCCCACAAATATATTATGTACAAGATAAGTAAACAATATTACATAAAATCAAATTGCTACTTAAATAAAGATTCTAGGGGTGGCATCGAGCACACAAAGCGGCAGATGGAACATGTTCAATGGATCACGAGAAGAATTTGTATCCCTTGGATGAAACTATGATTTGTCTCAAGCCACCAATTGGTGCGAGGATCATCAACAAACATCCAAGCACAATGCATATCTACAAAAAACATTAAAAGAACAAATGAGGGAGAAGATAAAAGGCTCAAACATAATGAAGAACATGAACGAAGAATTTGAGTTCTCATACCCAGTTTATGCTCCAAGAGAGGCTGAACTTCTTCGGCTTGTAGATGGCCAACCACATGATGCAGGGAAGCTGCAAAGAACGCGCATAGTTTCAAAGCTACAACACTTTTCTTTTGGATGATATTCATGAAAAAGTAAAACTGCAAGAGTAAAAATGCTCACGAAGTAAGTTGTTGGCGCAAATGCAAATCCTCCGAAAAAGCCAAGCAAGCCACCAAAGAATGGAACACATATTGCAATGAACATTGTAAAAGCTATGATAAAATACAAGAACAAATAGAAGAGAGATTAGTGACAGAAAGCAATTTGGAAATGAAAAAAAGTGGATGATATAAAATACTCACCAACATAAAGTGTTCGAGTAATAAAACGGAGTCTAAAACATGGTTTGAAATCCAGCTTTTTCACCAACACAGTTTCTATCATATCAAATACAGGGATAGCATATATCTGAAATGATCAAACCAAATAAAGATCATTGAGAAATTTAAGAAACGAAAATAAGGACCCAACATATATATGGAAAATAAGCTAGAGAGAACTCTATAAACAAGAGAGAAGGCCTCACCCCTCACCTAGCTTTTTAGGTTGAGAAGGCCCAACTCTACTTAACATTCGTATAAAGATCATACCCAATATACAAAGCTCACACTTAGCACATGATCTAGAAGATACTAATTTCTGGATATTCTTACCTCCAAAAATGAATGAGACTGCATCCATTAGAAAATCTGATTGATAGAGCTATAATCAATGGCTCGATGTAAGAGAGAGAGAGTGTGTGTGTGTCGATGGGACCCCCATAGCTAGCCTATTTGAGGTAGAGAAGTCCCATATCTACTTAACATTGGAATATAGGCCATACCCAATGTACAGAGTTCAGGAGATATTAATTTTTAGAGAATGTTATCTACAAAAAATGATGAGACTGCATCCATTAGAAAATTTGATTGGAGATATAGTCAATGGCTCAATGTGTGTTTGTGTGTGTGTGTGAGAGATGATGATGATGATGAGACTCACTTGGCTAGCTTTTTTGGTTCGAAAATATCCAAGTGAGAGAGAGAGAGAGAGAGAAAGCTAGAGAGAGAGAGAGAGAGAGGTGAAGAGACCCAGACTCAATTGGGCTGTGGGTTAACCAACTAAACCTGGGGGAATGCATGGCAACCCATGGAGAATAGTTGATGGGATTTGAATTAGCAATCCAAAGTTTGAGTTATGTATCTATCAACTCAACTACCATGTGGTTGGCCATATAAATTATTAGTTTACCTCACATCAATTGTACAAATGGTAAAAATCTGCCTAACATCCATGGGGGATATAATTGATGAAGATACAACTTAAGGTTTGATGTGTGAGGGAGAAAATGCTGAGTTATTTGCTTTTAGGGTTGATAAAGCCCAAGCCCACCTAGTAAATATGAAACTGTAGCGTACCTGGTAGCTTCCAATGACATGAATGACAACAAATAGGTTAGCCATTGCAACGAGCCAAGCTGGTTTTTGCAACGTGATGAGGATGTTGTCATCCACACTGTTACCGAAACACCAATATCCAATGAGAGCCACAGGAAAATAACACAGAGCAACGACGATATACGCCACAACCACTCCTTTCCACATGGGTTTTTTAGATGGCCTCTCTGGGGAAGAAGGAATGGTAGCTTGAATCTCCAAAACCACGTTGTGACCAGCATATGCAAAGGCAACATCACCCAATCCGCTGAGGAAGTTAAACATGGCTCCAGTTGGCGTGCTAGCTTTGTAATCATAAGACACGTTGGGTTGAACTCCTTTGTTCACAGTTGCCACCCAAGCAATTGTTGAGTAGCTACCAGCAGATTCGAGAAGATGTATTAACTCAATATAAAGTTGAGGACTTGTATGGGCAAACATGCATTAAGTGGTTACCTCAAGGACATGATAGCTGCAGCCAAGGAGATGGTAGAAATGGAGTTGAAGTTTGGAAGATGAGAGAGAACAAAATGGACCGAAGCAAAAATCATGATGAAGTATGTAGTTTTGATGTCTTTGCAGTTGGTGCAGATCAGATCATGGAATTTCTTCAATGACTTTCCGCCAGTAACCATGTACACGATATCAACTCCAACTTCAACAAGTAGTTGTTGAGGAACGACGATCCACAGGCCAAGTTTCTCTCCGAAAGCATGCTGCCCTAGTTCATGGTACCTGTCAAATCTTTTGCCAGGCACCATCTCATGCATCTCCACCATCTGCCAGAGCGTGTACAATGTGATAATCCATGAGAGAACGAGTATGACGATGCCAGGACCCCTGAATCAATAATAGCATATCATACACAGAAACTATTTCTTTCGATTCATTCATGGTTGGAGCACAAACAAGTTTCAATAACATTCAACGATTTTTGCAGTTGATAATGGACAATCAAGGAACGTACCATCCGAGTTCAGACATGGCATATGGAAGGCTGAGAACGCCAGCACCAACCATGGCAGTGACGTTGTGGAAGGCAGAGTACCACCATTTGGCATTCCTCGACGAAGTGATTGGAAGCCAATCATCGAGAGCTTTCTGTTTCTCAGCATCATCCTTCCGCGACTGGTCGTGAGCCATCACTGCGACCTGTTACCTGCAAGGTTTCAACTATGAAACAATAGTCAAATTCTTGTGCAGGCCAAGTGGCAATTAGCTGCCTACCAGGAAACCCGAAACAGCAATATATAGAAACGCATCAACGAACAGTGTTTTCTATAATTGGAATGCTGCTTTCGACAAATATAGCAGTCGACCGGTGTTCGTCGAACTACTATTTATCGTAACAACTGTTACATCTAGCAGGACCAGTCATTCATGGCGGTTCAGAAGCTACAGGATAAAAGTACCGAAACGCCCTTGTGATAGTTATCTTCGCCATCACCGGTGAGACGTGAGGAATGGTGATGGACGAAACAGATTCGCATCATTTTTTGTGTGTTGTACCTGGACGATTGATGAACCTGATTGCCTGATCGGATAATGAGTTCGCAGTTAGGGTTTTCTCTGCTTTGCTCCGGCTAGTTTCGCGGCGAGGATAATGCGTTTCGCTCAGATACAACAAATCAAGCGAAAATCGTTATTAGAAGCGAATACGCATCAGTTCTCCATGCGCATTCAAATAATTTTGAAAGTTTAAATTATAGTCGATCGGTTTCAAAACCATGACCATAACTCCATGACCAAGCGTATGCCTAATACCATACGAGCAGAAATGAAATCATCGATGATGATCATCCAACCGATCCAATAAAAAGGATGGTGTTCAGCAATTCGTTTGAGTTCTTATTCATGAACTTTTATGAATCAATTTGGGACGTTTCATCCAAGTGCGCATTCAAATCACATGCAACAATTACAAGTTCATGCAATTTGCATTCAGATCACATGCAAATATCAATAGTTCACACAATTTGCATTCAAATCAACCATCTTGCACAAGGATAGTCGATCGATGATTCAGTAAGTTTCAACCAAGAGACAATCATGAAGCACGTGTTCATGAATAGAAAACCAACAATTTCACAAAAATTCAATGAACGACGAACAAAAAAAACCAAAAAAAACGATTTAATTGATCATTGATCACTAGCAGAAACAAGAACGGCAACAAAAACAACAAGAACAGCAACAAGAACAGCAACAAGAACAGCAACAAGAACAGCAACAAGAACAGCAACAAGAACAGCAACAAGAACAACAATTAAAACAAAAACCAAAACAACAGACTCCGATGAATCACAAATGTCAATAGATTATATTTTGTGCTGCAACTACATTAATAGCTTCTCTTTTATAAATTCACTGTCCCCTAACGTTTGTTTATGATCAATCAAATTCAAAAGAACGACTCGTTTCGTGGATCATGCAACACTACGATGAGGAAAAACGGATTCAGATAATTTATATATCCTTGATACTTGTACTATTGTGACTTCGTTAATTCAGAAATCAAGTTCAACTTGTAAATTGTGATCCTGATACTCTTTCTTCCCAAACTTCGGTTCCTTGATTATAAAAGAATTAACATTCTTCGGCCATGCAGTTTACACGAATAAAAACCAGTTTTGGTACTTTTTTAGCCCAAATTTTTAATTTTAATTTTAGCCCAAATTATATTCTAAATGATGTTTTAAATTTTTTAAGATCCAAAATTTTAATTATAATTCTATTTTATTTAATTGCATTTTAAAATTGAAAGTTGTTATAAAAATAGAATTTGTATTAAGAATTCGAAATAAAAAAAAATCAATATCAAAACAATAAAATAAATAATATAATAACTAAAATACAATCTAAGAGGAATTTGAGATTGAGATAAATTACAAAATACCTGAAATTTTCTTATAGATGAAAAATTGGAAATCCAAAATAAATTTTAATTTTGTAATCATTTAAAATATATATTTTAAGTCAAAGAATATATAATGTCAATTATTAAAATAACTATCTAAATTATTTTGAGAATAAATAAGTAACATTCGATATATTTTAAATTAACATTCAAACAATAAATAAGTAATGTTCAATATAATCATAATCTAAAAATTTAGCAAAAATAATAAACTATAATATAAAACAATAAACAATAAATAAGATAAAAGTGAATAAATTATGGGAAGAAAAAAAATATAATTCTCAAAGTTATAAAAGTAGTTTTTAAAAATTTGAAACTAAACTTTTAATATTTGAAAAAAAGTCACAAAATTATAAATACATTATAAATAAGGGCACTTGAATTCGTGAGTTATAAAAGTGAATAAATTATATTGAATTTTTAAAATTATAGGCTGGAGTTGTGAATGCCAGCTATTGAATTTTAAAAATTTTTAAATGCCGGCATTGAGAACGACGGCTATTTAATTAAACAAATGGTCGTCGTTCACAATACCATCATTTGAATTTTAAAAATTTTTAAATTCTGGCATTGGGAACGATGACTATTTAATTAAACCAATGATTATCATTCTCAACGTCAGCTATTGAATGATATATTCCCGATCGATCTTCTCCTCACTTCTCCCATTTTTCACTTTTTCATTTTTACCTAACCTCCTAATTTTTTTAGCCATTTATTCCACTAGTGGCCTCTTCCTCTCCACCAAACCCCACCTCGGCGACGGCAAGGCTGCATTGCACAAGCATTCAACAACTCTCATTCCAAGATTTGTTATCTGTCCTATTTTCTTGCGATCAAATTTAGGGGCGTTAGGGTTTAATTTAGGATTTCACATATTTTAATATATAGCAAGGATATAACATTACTAACATAATCATGTGGTTTTATGGGTTTTTCCCTTGCTACAATTTTTAAAGTTATCAGCATAAAGTTATTCATGTGGTTTTATTTTTATAATATAGCTATGCTAACATGTTTGTAATGAAATAACATTATAAATACTATTTCATTACATTTTTATTGCTTATCTGATAGCAAACCTTTTCAAAAATAATTATACAGGATAATATTTTGAACTTTTGATGACTTGTCCTTGCACAATAAAAATTGGGCATTCTTATAAAAGATAATTTATGGCGAATGGAATGCTTGCAAGACCTTATTTATGCAAACTTTCATTGAACAAAAAAATATATATTTTTTGGCCAAATTAAAATTTGAACTTAGAAAGAATTTTAATATATTACTATTAAAAAGATTTTTCTTTTTCCTCACATTGTTACCTAACTAAATATTTCTTGTCATTGTTATTCAAATATAAATCCTTATTTATACAATTAGTTAATCAAATTACATTTTAAAAATTGTTTGTATCACTAATCATATTTTACAAAATAAAAATAGACCAATACTCATAAGTATGTTGAACCTAAATCTTGAATTGGTATAATATTATTAATTATATTCTAAAATTATTTATCTAGTATGAAATGTTTTGGTGGATGTTTATTATCTTCTTATAATAAAAATAAATTTTATCAAAATGTTTTCCATAATTTATACATAGATATATCAAGGCTATATCATCTTTAAAAAAGAATAATATTTATATTTTAATTAAAAAAACTCACACTTTAAAATTTTATTTCAACTAAAATTTAAATTATAATCAATTTTTTAATTATAAAATTTTCAATATGGTACTCATTTTTTATATAGATCCCAATAGTTATAAAACATCATTCAATATTGTTTATGATAAAATTAATATTTAAAATTGACATTGATAACATTTTTCTTATAACCAAATGCAACACTACAAAAATATTAGAAAAAATATATGTTTATTAATAATAAAAAAATGATATACAAACTAGCTAGACAAATCTTTCATGTTTGTCAAAGAAATAAAACACATCCCAAGTAGGTTCATATGTATGTTGAATACAAATAAATCTTTCAAAAAACTTATGTGATCTTTAATACATAGAGTTTTCTCTAATGAATTTGAATACATTTCTACTTTTTGAAGTACTTGATGAAAACTCTAATTAATATCTAGAGAAATTTTCTTCACAAATATAGTGCTTCCATTTATATCTACGCTTCTAGTTAACTATAAATGCTTATCATGATATATACACACCAATATTTGGGTCATTCTTATATTTATATATGTCTACATTATTTTAGATAAAGAATACTATACATTATAGTTATTTATAATACTTTCTATTTGTCTCATTTATTCCATTTAAGCATGTAATTTTGTTAAAATGGATAAATTTGGCTGAGTAATTTGTGCAGAATTATATATCATTCTAAAAATAATTCTATAAAAAAAAGCCAATTCGATGATCATCTCTCATATTATTTATTTTTTTTACTTGTTTTGAAATAGGTCAATTATGTATGTTTTCGTTATTCTCATAATGTGTTATTATAATGGACATATAGTGAGGATCCATATTGATGTGAAATATGATGCAAACATCAATTGTGCCTTTGAAAATATTGATTGATTGCACATTTGAATAATTAGGTAATATCATATTTTCAAGCACACATATTGACAAACAGAAGTTCAATTTAGTCATCAAATGTAAGTATCCTCTAAAAAATGGAAATAGGTTCCAACCTCTTATAATATGGAATGACAGTTATGTACATCTAATGTTGAACATTGTTAACATGACAACCTCTAAAAAATTAAATTGTTTGTTAAGGTCGTTCAAATACACCGACAAGCGAATCAATCTATTGGTGTTGCAGAAATTGAGAATGTTATAGAAATTGACGATGGTTGTAAGCCTAGCATATGAAGATGATGATGCTTGCATTTATGAAGAAGGTAATGATGAATCTAATGAAGATGTTGATACTGAATATGATGATGACTTTCATGTTCAAGCCGATAGACATGTTTCATCATTCCAGACTAAAAATCAAGTTTTAGAGAATATTTATCTATGCGCATGCATTATCTTGTGATGTATCAAAATTTATAGACGATGATGAGGAACCTATGAGTCGGCTCTTATTCAGTTTCACTTACCACCAACACATTGTTTTGAACATGTTGAAAACATATATATTGCTATTTCAAGTGGTTGGACTTCATGAGGGCAAGAAACAACTAGTTATGCAAATGGGGAATTTGTATTTGGGCTTTTTAATTCTAAATAGGAATTGTAAGAGGTTACAAAGATTTACTCAATTGGATCATGCCATGAGTTTATTGTAGTTGCCGCCTCAAAAAATTGATTATTTTAAGATGTAAGAAGGCTGAAGAATGTTGATGTCAATGGAAGTAGTGTGCCATGTTTATGAAAGATATTAATTTATTTGTAATCAAAAAATATCAAGGGACATATACTTGTGTAAATCCGTGTTTGAACCAAGACCATCATCAACTGGACTCAAAGTTGGTTGCTGCTCATATAGA
Source organism: Sapria himalayana (assembly GCA_029783825.1). Classification (NCBI taxonomy): domain Eukaryota; kingdom Viridiplantae; phylum Streptophyta; class Magnoliopsida; order Malpighiales; family Rafflesiaceae; genus Sapria; species Sapria himalayana. The sequence continues at coordinate 1,120,278 of JAREIK010001382.1, read as the reverse complement.
ATCAATAATTAAGGCACAATTTACATTGTCCCCTACTGCTATTCAAGCAATCATGAAGGAGAAGTGGGGATATAAAATTTCATATAAAAAAGCCTTGGATGAAAAGTATAAGGCATTTAAACACTCATTTGGTATTTTTTCCCAATCATATACAGATCTCCCATGTTTGTTCTTGGCCATAGAATAAGCCAATCCTGAGTGTGTTGTTATTTGGAAAACCATCTCTTATAGTATGTCAAACAATGAGATATTTCAGCATGTATTCTGGTTATTCAAGCCATCTATTGAAGGGTTCACAAATTATCGTCATGTACTAAGTATTGATGGTATACATTTGTATGGAAAATATGAAGGAACATTGTTGATTGCTATGGAATGTGATGGAAATAATCATTTATTCACATTGGCATTTGCTATTATAGAAGGTGAGAATATTGATAGTGGTTCTTAGCATTGTATCAAAAATAGAGTAACTTAATAGACGAAGATTTGTGTTATATCTGATAGACATCTAGGTATTATGGCAGCAATGAGCAATCCTCATCTTCATTGGGATGCACCATATGCCTATCATAGGATCTGCATGCATCATCTTGCAAGCAATTTTATGACCTGCTTCAAAGATAAACTCTTAAAGAATTTGGTCTGCAGAACAGCTGTTGTGACAATACCACAGAAGATAAATAGGCATATAGCTATAATTGAGAGAATTAATCCTGATGCACGACAATGGTTAGAGATGATCCCTCTTCCGTTATGGATACTTTTACATGATGGAGGTCAAAGATATGAGATAATGACAACTAATATGTTAGAGATATTTAATAGTGCTCTTAAAGGGGCTCGTAGCTTACCAATCACTACATTAGTTCAGTTGATATTTTCCCACCTTAACAATTACTCTATTGCAAAAAGGAAACAAGGTGTTGATAGATTGACATCTGATGAGTAGTTCATACCATATGTTGATACTTAGATTCAAGGTCATGAGGTTAAGACTGGATCAATAGAAATTATTTTTTACTATCACATACAGGACATATTTTACGTAAGGTCTAGGAGTGGTCGCATTCATCACCTCAACTTAAATAACAAGAAATCGACAAATGGTAAGACACTGATATACGGATTTCCATGTAGCCATATCATAGCAACATGTCAGCATCGATGTATTGATTTTCTATTATTTGTTCAAGGCTACTACCCTACACAATCCTACTATGACACTTGGGCAAGCTTGTTTTATCCAATATTCTATGAAGACAAGTGGCCTCATTATGATGGTCCAACGATTGTAGCTCCTAGGTCAATGAAACGACAAGTCAATGGTCATCCTAAATCAACCCATTTACATAAAGAAATAGATGTTAGGGAGGAAAAAAAAGATAAAATGTGGGTTGTACAAACAAGAGGGTCACAATCAATGGTCTTGTAAGAATAGAAATCAAGTTTAGTTATTTATTTGTAAATGAGGCCTCACTTTTTTTGTTGTTATTCTGTATAAGACTTATGTACTAGTATTTATTTCTTGTAAATAAGGCCCCAAATATTTTGTTGTTGTCTTGTATCAGACTATTTCTATTGAATGAAACATTCTTATTGTACGTGTGTATTATAAATTATCATTGTGATTAATATTGACATCCAAGTTTGACAATTATTATAGATTTATAATATCTTATAGACATAGTTAAGTAGTTTCATGATGCGGATCTATCAGATACATTTGTCTTGGTATTGCAAGACATACACCGATCACACTTAATAGATACATAGTAGGTACATAATTTGTTAATTAGTAATTAGTTTTAACATGTAATTTATACATAATCACTTTTAAATTTGGTTGTTTCATTACTTACAGCTTCATGAGATTTTCCACCCTCGATAGTAGATGAGAGCCTTCATGACTATGTGGAGGGTAGATATTCATATTCAATCATACGTGATTAGGGCTGGATTTTATGGTATATACCATTTGGACCACATTGTGATCGATTGGCCACTTATCACCTTACTCGTCGAGAGATGATAGCCTAAGACACACACGTTTCATGTGCCAGTAAAGGAGATGACAATTACCTTATAGAATGTCACCATTTTTCTTGGCCTTTGTATCCATGGCCCAGTAGTCATTGGCACGTGTGTTCGATGTGGCGGTGTTGTGCGCGGAGTTGCTTTGTGTCATCCCACATGCCGATGCTATTAGAAGAGCCACTATCTTTTTGTGGTGGTTATGTATCCAGTTATCCACCCCTTCACCTAATGCAGATGTTGTCACATTAGAGCGTTATGTGAGTGGATTCATCTTAGCGCTAATTGGATCCTTCTTATTTGCGGACAAGAAGGGTGTGCATGTTTCCATATGCTTTCTCCCGCTACTGTGAGATTTGACAGATACTATGATATATAGTTGTGGTGGTGCAGTACTAGCACATATATACCAAGAGTTGTGCCGAGCCAACTTGGATCATAGCCATGGTATTAGTGGTTGTATTACACTTATATAGGTATGTAATAACTAGGAATGTGTGTTGGTATTTAAAGATGATTTATCATATTTTTTCTAACGCAATATAAAAATTTCAATATTTTGACTCACTTTCTCATTATTTTATATTCAAATATAGTCTTGGGAGAGACTTCATGTCTGGCAACACAATTTTGGGCAACCACCCGCCGATATAGCACCACAACCAGCTCATGCCTTACATGATGTCAATGTCGATCTTGGAGATGGTGACCTACCTGAGACTGTCCATGATGGGATTACTAGTTCAATCTCTGGCTGAGCAGAGGTAGAGCTAGCTCTTCCACTCAGGTGTAGGTGGAGAGTACTTTTGACATGGGTGCATAACTCATTGGGTGTACTCCTCCTATACCAAGATCAGCTAGATGCACGGACTCTTGATTAGATAATGTTTATGTAAAATTATATGGTTATATATTAATTATATTCATATTATTAAAAAATTTATTGATATTAAGTGTTCACATGTAGGTCTCATGGCAGCCATACGTGAGAGAGTTACTTGATAAGATTCCATATATCTGCCTAGCTGATCAGGAGATCTAGCGGACGATGTCTCCGCTCATTTGTTTCGAGATTATTGAGTGGCATCATCCAGAGAGAACCCTGTGCCAGTTTGGGATGCATTAGGAGATACATTCAGCTTGCTCTTATGAGCAATAGTTGCATGTAGTGGATACACATGGACGATACTAGCACAATTAGGCGGCGTATCATGCACCATACATAGCATTATGAGAGATGTGAGCAGCTATGATCATCACTTCACCTTCTATGGTGGGTTTAATGGACTTTCATTATTCATACATGCAGTGGTATCATTATATTTCACGGCATTTTATGATACCACGAATTCATAGAAATGATATGAGTTTCCATATTACAGCCGGTAGTATGGATCTTTTAGTGAGTTAGAGTCATATGTTTCTAAAATATCTTACCTAATTTTTAATTATTAGATTATGTAATTATAATTCTTTCTTTGGTTCACTCAAATTTCTGCTATGGATGACTTAGCCATTTTCTCTCATATTGATACCCTTGATGCTTTATGCGACATGCATCATTTTGCCTGATCGGTGTAACACCAGATCAGTGAAGACCATTATCTTGCCGGTTATACCGAGGAGGCTTCGACATCACATGAGCCATTTATTAGACCTCTAGTGTCGTCAACCCCATCACGTATGCAGCCTGTTCGAGGTAGAGGGAGAGGGAGAGCGGGAGTTGATCACCGAGGTCATGCTCAAAATGGTGGGTCAGGTCATGGTCCAGATAGTGAGAGCGGTCTTGGTACACTTGAGCTGATTATGCCTACTCCTTACCCTCCCCCCCCACCCGAGATGTTTATACCCTCACACACCTGCACATCACCTTTCATACCCACTCACATTGACACATCACCTTCCCTACCCCTACATTGACACATCACCCTCCCTACCCCCACATTGACACAATTCCTCTGAAAGTGATTGTTGCTTCCGATTATCCAAGATGTTTTTCCATCATCTTGGAAACAATTCATGCTGAAGTCGGGTGTGTGTTAAATTTATCTTGTTCAAGTTTTTTTAAATGCTTATCTGTTTTTTGTTGCACGTGATATTTTGTGTGTTTTAATTGAAACATAAAGGAGGGTACAAATTTTGTTGCTAAGGTGAAATCAAGTTTGAGGTCCTCGCTACAATGCCTATCATAACCAAATTCTCTCGGAGAGATTGTTCATACATGGGATCAGATTGCAAGAATACTTGTTGTAGACTGTGCATACTAAAAAGGCTGGAGGCACCTACAGCTCTTTTTTTGGGACCTAGGAGAAGATTGCCAGTTCTGTATCGTAGATATGATTTGAAGTTTAGCAAGCTTATGTATTTGTTGGATGATTAGAGCTTAGGGTGTAATGTTAGCTTGAGATTTAGTTTTAATTTATTTTGTAATTTTTTTAGTTGGACACTACAGAATCTATGTATCCTGTAATTTAATTTTTTGCACTTGAGATGTAGAAACTTAGAATATTGATAAAGATTTATATATATTATGCAAATGCTAAATTTTTTGCAACTTGCAGGGTCTAGTGGTGAGGATACTCAGGTGGAACAAATTGCTGAAGAAATGTGGGAGATTAGGAGAAAATGGAGAACTAAAAAATGGGGGAAGGGATCGTTCAATAGCCGGCATTTTTAACGACGATCGTTGGTTTAATAAAATAGTCATCGTTCCTAATGTTGACATATGAAAATTTTTAAAATTCAATAGCCGGCATTGTGAACAACGGCCATTGGTTTAATAAAATTGTTGTCGTTCCCAATGCCGACATTTGAACATTTTTAAAATTCAATACTGATGTTCACAATACTGACCTATGATTTTTAAAATTCAACACCGTGGTAAATGTCACCATTCACAATGATGGCCAATGTCACACTGTTTCCAGGCACACTAGTTTGGTAATATTTTTCAAACTAGCATTATATTTTAGATTTTTTTATTTAAAATGTATTATTTCCGTACAAACCTCAATTCGCAAGTCCTAAACTACTTTTTTCCCTCTTCCCTTCCCATCGTACTTGTCCTTGTCCTCGCCCCTCTTTTCTACCCCTCGCACTCATCCTTGCCCTCGCCTTGCCCCTCACCTATCTCCCCTCACCGCTCGCCCCTCTTTCCCTGCCACTCTTCACGAGCTCCATCGTGGAGCTCAACGGAACACCACGAGCTCCACGAATATGAGCTCGACGGGAGCTTTATAGAGCTCAAGGAGGGGGCGAGGAGAGAGGGGCGAGGAAAGAGGAGCAATGGGTGAGGACATACGGGTGAGGGGCAAGGGCAAGGACGAGTGCGAGGTGCTAGAAAGTGGGCCAAGTTCAGTTTAGGACTTATGAATTCGAGTGCCCTTATTTCTAATTTATTTATAGTTTTGTGATTTTATTTAAATATTAAAAGTTTAGTTTCTAATTTTTAAAAATTTTAGGGGATTACCCCAAACCATAATTACCACTTTTAAAAATAATAGCTTTCGAAAAAACTCTCTTTTAGAACCATGTTTTAATAAAAAGATAAAATTTTCAAAACTGAGTAAATTTATTCCACTCGCCACAAAAACAATGCCCCTGCATAAAAAATGTGAACTCATTTTTTTTATTTCCAAAAAATGGGGTTGACCCATTTTTTCTAATTCTCACTTTTTTTTTCTTTTTCTAGGTATAACGCCCCTAAAAAATGGACACTATTATATTTCTGGAAAAATTATGTTTAGAGATTACAAAACAAAATATTTATATTTTAGTCCTATTTTTAAAATTTAAAAAAAACATATCCAAAATGTAAAATATTTATGTTTTAGACACAAAATCACAAAACCATTAGTTTTCCAATTTAAAATCACTTAAAAAACATACCTAAAATGTAACAAACACACACTTGTTTATATATGTGATATATATATATATAGTGGGAAGGTGTCCATCCTTAATTGTTTTGGATATCCAAAACATATTTGAAACACTATTATAGTGGAACAATGATATCATTCTTGTTTGTGATGGTAGTTATGAAACTAAGTGAGTTAAAGAGGGTGATTAGCAGTACTTGGTTTTGATGTTTCTTTTAATATCACTCTATATATTGACTACCTTTTGTCAAACACACCCAATAACTATGGAATATTCAATATGGATAATAATGAGATGTCGAGGATATCTAATGTTTTGGATATTAATATGAACCTATTATCTATAAGGTATTAAAGATTGTGTAAGTTATCTTTATAGTGGCTAATATAAATTAGCCTAAGAATAATTTCTAATAGGAAGGGGTAGAAATGTAAGTTTAATTTATGTCACCTAAGTTATAATATGTTGGGATCGAGTGAGTGCTGTTCATGAGAAAGCAAATATTGATATCATATAATATAGTCTTGTACATGTGAGGGAGGAGCTCCATGTTTTTTCTATAAAGCATATCAAAATTCAAACCTATTTACCCATGAGCCATCTCTTGATGTGTATTCAAGTGTATGCATATAGTTGCATTCCTTTTGTACCCCTCCCCCTCTAGGATATCAAGGATGGTCAACATGATTCCTTCTAATATTTTCTACATGAAAAGTGAGACTTCTAGAGGTTTTGTTTACACTATAGTTGCTATTCAAACCTTATTTGTGTCATCTTGGCTCAACTTGTTCATGAAGATCAATAAAATCAAAGATGATAGACAGACTTTATGTTTTTAGGGGAGATAGTCTCTACAAGTGACATTCTCATAATTTAAGACTTGGGAATGGTTTTAATCCACTTACTTTCACTATAGAAGGAAATTGTGTATGATGAAGACAAGCCTCACTGCTTCTCACTACATGTATCTCTTTAAATGATAAAAAGAAAAAAATGCAATTCTTGCTAGATAAATTTCTCTTATTGGATGCTTAAAATAAAGAAGAAAAGAAATACTAGATAGAGGGGACAAAGAGAAGAAAATGGTGAATGAGGAGTGATGCTCATTTGTGTGAACATATTCTCACTTGCTCAAAAGAAAACATGAAGCTCTCGATAGAACATAAAGCTCGTTAAAAAAACATAAAAGAAAATGGTGAATGAGGAGTGATGCTCATTTGTGTGAATGAGGAGTGATGTTCATCAACTCCTCTTATATACACACCCCACATAACTTTGAGAAAATAAAGGTTTTATCTCTTTTGTCCATTGGATAGATGTTTCTCTTGAATTGACTAATGCATGATTTAGTTTTTCAATTTTAGTGTATCATTGAAGACCTTTGAGTCAATGTGATATTTCCTATCCACACCAAAGGATTATTCTCAATGAAATTGATATTTTTCTTTGCGATTGTTTATTATTACATGCACAATATGAGTTCAAGGAGTACTTTGTCTGCTATGTGCAATTTTTATCTATTTAGTGAACTATAGTACTATGGATTTCTACATGTTTTGTGCATAAAATTGTTTGCAATGTGTTAATTATATAGTAGTGTAGATAATATGTGTATAATATAGTATGCTTTTGGTTACTATAGTGTTTGAGCATTATGAAACCTTATGTCTATTCTACTCTATATTTTTGGTAGTTTATACTTTTGTGTCTATTTTGTTGTATGTTATTTTTTTCAATTCTTAATCTCACATGAACACATATTGTTGTGCATCATGATAATGTAAATGTTTTTAAGAATCTCGACATGTTTGTAATTGAAAAATGCATGAAAAAGCAAAAGAGAGTTGAAAAAAAAACAAACTTTATAAAAATGCAAGCATCGATGTTCCTCTGAACATAGATCTCTCTCATGAATAGAAAGAATATGATGCTTCGCTTGTTGGAAAAATATCATTTACTAGACACACATAATAAAGAATTAAAAGATGTTCAGCATAATACTCTTTGGTACATAACAAAAAAATGATGGATCAGAAATGATGCACATGCATGCTCTATGTCTTTCTCTCACATTGAAAATTTTGTTCTTGGTAGAATGAAAACTCATTAGAAGAATGAGAAGAAGAACAAATAACTTTGAAATTGATTCTTTATTTTCTCATCTCACATACCTATTGCACAAAATCAAGGAAACCTAGTTTTATCTATTTGTGAACAAGTTTATCGTTTTTCATGTATGGACTATTTCATATATAATATTTTCTAGTTTAGTGTATAGTTAAATACATACGTGTCGGCATGGCCTTTTCCATCCATGTCAAAAGATTTTTCTTGATGAAATTAGTATTTTTTTTCCTATGTGATTATTTATTATTACGTGTGTTGTGATATTTATTGGGCAATGTCTTCCCTTGTGAGATTAGTATTTTTCCTTAACAACTTATTTTTTTTCTTTGCATTTTTTGTTTTGGTTAGGTTTTTCACTACAAATGATTTATCTTTTGTTGATTATTTATTGGTATTTTGATACATGTGATATATTTCATACATATATTTGATCATGATGTCCATAAACATGTTGGATAATGTATATTATGTTAGTGATTTTGGTAAAATAGTAGAAACTAGTCGAGGATTTACTAATATCTATAGCAAGGGGTAGGAAAGTGAATATGTTTTATGTAACCTAAGATAGATTAAATAAAAATTAGGTAAATACTATCTGTTTAGATATCAACATTTATCTCTAACACATTAGACTTAAACTTGTATTTGAGAGGAACTTAAAGTTCATAAGTTCACTATTAGTTTATGTCATAATTGCAAGATCAAAAAGAAATATTAAGTTGCATTTAGATATATCATGGATTCCATATTTTGATTGTAATGTCCAATGAAAGAGAATGAGAGAGATCACATGAGTATGATTTCACAAGCTTTTACTATTAAATCTATATTATATGTCATGTTGTATACTCAATATGATATCTTATATGCTTTGAGCATGATATGAAGTTAAAAATAATCTCAAGTAATTGAGAATAACTAAAGATGTATTTTTATTATATGAAGGACATAAAGATGACGTAGTTATAAATAGTTACACAAAGATCAGCTTCCAATCTAACAAAATGGTTATTATCATAAATTTATTCTAGTGTCAAAACTTATCATTTGTGACAATCCAAAAAGCTCATTTGGGTGATTGATTTTGTCTGATGGAGATCTATAAGTATTGAGTTATATAAGTAGTAAAGATGAACATAAATCCATATATCAATCCCATAATTATTATCTGTACTACAACAAAAATCATAATCAATGACGCATAAAAAGCATCATTATATATATATAATGTCGCTTATCGAGAGCGTCATTCGCTAGCGTTACATAAAAAGTCTATACATATAATGACGTTTTTTTGCAGTGTCGTTGAATCATACCTTGACGCTAAAATAAAATGTCATTTTTATTAACAATGATGCTTTATTTTAGCGTCAAGGTATGATTCAATGATACTACAAAAAAACGTCATTATATGTTGTAGCTATCGTAAATTTTTTTTTTAATACTATGAAACTTAGAAAATGCATCAAGGAAGATTATAATTTAAATAAATTTAAATTTAATAATTATTGTAAATATATTTTCACCTGTTATTGTAATACTGCATGTACATAAGAAAAATATTCTTTATAATCCATACCAAGAATACAGTTTTCAAGTACAATGGGGAACTCAGACTTATTACAAATCAAAAAAAAATATAACACAATTTCAACATTCGTTTCTTAAATTCAATTCAAAATTTCTGATATATGCAACCCAATTGTGCCTTAACTCCATAAATCTGGTTCCTGCTAGCCTAACAAAGTTGAGAGTTAATTTCCAAAAAAAGTAACCTGCATACAAATAGATAAATAATAAATACTTACACTTGTAGAAAAAAAATATATTATAGATAATTGGAAAAAAATAGGAATGATAACAACATATCATAAAAATAATTTATATAACAATTGACATATACGATTAAACAAATTTAACAAAAACAAAAACACAGTTAGTAGTAATGGAAAAAATATAAAGCTGGAGATTTATTAATTATGGCTTAAAAGTTGATAAAATTTTTTAAAATACAAAACAATAATAATCCATTTAAAACCTAAAGGTGTGTAGTGAGTTTAAAGATCTCACAACCAACTTGAAAAAACACTACAAAAACCAATTAAATAGCATAAAATGAAAAGTTAAATTACTTGTCATCTTCCCAACACATCAAAAAAACTCGATGAGATGCTATGTAGTTTAATTTCAAGTTCTATTTGATTACACAAATATAGTAATCCAATCAACATATAGTTTTAGATTCATTAATAAAATATTGGCTGCATGAAAAAAAAATTTGTGCCTTGAAATAATTATTGTGTTTTATAAGGGTGAAAAGGTAAATTACACTATTGGGGTAAAGTAGTGAAGCCAAAAGTCAAAATCACAATTTATTCCATTGTCAATCTACAACAAAAAATCTATGGTTGACAACATACATAAAAGATAAAATGAAAACATAAAAATTCTAATTACTTATTCAAGTTATGAATATTTAATTGAAAGTAAGAAGTAATAACTATGATCTCATAAAAAAAATATATTTATTATCATAATAGTCCATGGACCATTCCAAAGTAGGAAGATCTCCTAACTTGACCAAAAAAAAGTTTACCTTTAAACACCTAATAATCATGCATTCAATATACTAACGTAATTCAACATATGAAAAATATTGAAATATAATGATTGTGTAAGTTAAATACTAAAATGTCTTCAAATGATTATGTCGAATAATTTACCTTCAGTCATAGTTTTGTTCAAAAGAGATATAAATTATGAACCTCATCAAAAGTTAATGTTGTAAATCCCAAAATTTGTTCATGCTTCAATACAAAAAGGTGTCCCCAATGCTTTTCAAACCGAGGAAAGTATTAATTGAGTCACCAACACCACCCATTCAGATCGTACTTCATCCAACTCATCTTTGTTGTATAATTCCTTACCATTAAACTGTTGAAAAGTAAAGTATTATCTTAATCAATAAAATTGGAAAGCTAAAAATAACTGATATATTGAGAAACAACAAATCAACACATACCTTTGATGTTAGACATCCTTGATTAAGAATGATATCTCTCATATATCTCATCACATAGTATCCACATTCAACACTACCTTATTGTCTTGGGCACTGAATGTAAAATAAAATTAATATATATATATATATATGGAGTTACTTGCAAGTCATATTGTAAAAAGTTTAAAATTAAGCAGAAGACACTAAATATTATATTACTCAGTTAATGAGTTATGTACCCCTAGTACAACCCAATTAGGCTCTTTTTTTAATGATATATGTTTTTTAAAGTGAAGATTTCTTTGAGCCCTACATTAAGAAAAAAAATTTATGTTACCACCAAATGATTCATTCTATAATAAGAAGGGAAAAACTTACATATTAACAATATCTTTAAAATCATCTGCAGGTTGATGATGCAAGGAATCAAGGTAATAGGCAATCAAAATCCTTATTTCAAATACCACCAATACCCAATGACAACTACAAAATTAAAATTAGTGTAATAATATATCATTTATAATTTGATATATATGCATACTTATAATCTTACTTATGTTAAATAATTTGATATATATGCATACATATTAACAATACCCTGGGTTATATGGAATAAAAACCAAATCTGCATTATTTGCATTCATCAACCGATTAGTTATAATTTTTGACTTATTTTTCTTGCTTGCTTCTCCCAATCCAGCTTTGGAAACCAAGGTCGGATTTATAAAAATAAATCGCTCTGCCTCTTTAGCATCAATCATTTTTTTATGCAAATGTCTGATTTAATTTCATACAATATTTAAAAGTTATAATATTTTAATTTAACTAATATTAAATACAATTCGCATAATGAAAAATTAAAGCATAAATAAGATAGTTAAATTAAATGAAAAATATATTAAATTTTTATCTTACCATATATAGAACACAAGGCCATTAGATGACACCTCTGTTGATGATATATTGATATCCATGTCTTCTTTCATGATAAAGGTCTTAAATGACTGTTCAAAAACCTTCTCTATGATTTCTACTGCATGTTCGATCTCATTTTTTAACAAGCGTCCAACTAATGTAGCAAAGTTCTTGATATCTAAGGGATTCTCATCATTTAAACTCAGTGTTCTCTCTCTATTACTCTGTATCTTAAATTTCTTTGAATCCTATCAAACATAAAATATCTTTGTATAAATAAGAATTATCTTAGATAAACTAGTATTATTATTATTATTAAGAAATATTTTATTTAAAAAAAAAACCACATACCTGGATGCGAAGAGTAGAAGGAATGACAAATTAGGCAGGCCATTAAATTTGATGTCCAATAGCATCTCCAATAGTGGTAATTTGGCTTGGAATAGGTACAGGAAGTAATGCATTTGGATCATAAGAAACATCCACAGCAACAAGGCAGTTATCACCACATTCAAGTACCATAGTTCTAGCTGCGACAACATTTTCTTTTGTCCCTATGGCCAATTGACAATTCCTTTCCTGTAAAATGAAACTTTGTTGTTTAGTTATATGCAATCATCTAAAGTTAATAATTTTCACGTAGAAAAGTATTAGTTAGACAAAATTGAGTTATCATAACTTAATGAGCTTATTAAAATAATTTATCATACTAACTTATATTGTAACATTACTTTATATTTTCATATCAACTAGGTAAGTTGATATGAAAATTATGAGTTTGTGATATCATACTTATATTAAAAAACATAATATTAAATACAACTAGCCTTTTTTGCTGCTAGTATTGGTGGAGTGTGGTCTTCTACTCGACATTTGGTTGTTCAACACTTTCCGGAAGGACAATATATTTTTGAAGCATGTTAGAGCTACCAATATCAGATTGAGATGTGGTGGGTACCATCTGAGAGAGTTGGAATAAAATCTTTGCCTCAAACTTTGATTGTCGCTCTTGCGATTCTTTCATTATTTCCCGCAAAGCAATATCAGCCATAGAATAAAAATAATTTCGTGGAGTATAATGCTTTCCTTTAGCTCGTACTCGACCACTATATTCTGGAGTTCCCAATGCTTCTGTAAGTATGTCATTTCCATTAAAACTCAAACTACTTTCTTGTGACTGTTGCAACTTCATATCCTGATACACAATTATATTATAAAATTAAATGTCATATTGGTTACAATAAATAAGTTTATACCGTAAATGAAATATTTATTCCATAACTTATACTTACAATTTTCTTCACAACTAGAATGACCACTTTATTATACGTGCCATCTTTTTTAACCATCACTTTCTTCCATAATACACTTCTATCAATGACTGTAGTAAAGTCGGTTTCTACCGACTTTTACAATGTTGCAATGTAATATAATGAGTCTCTAGGCAAATTTAACATAAAATAAAAAGTAAAGTAACAACATATTTAACTTACCATCTCCGTTTCAAGACCATCATATCCCTTCCTACTAAGATGATGATTATAAATAGGTTTTTTTCTTCTTTCCTTTTTAACTTCTCTAAACTCCTACAATTTTTAATTTATACTAAGTAAAGAAAAATTGAGAAAATTTCATGAAAATAATTAGAAATATACCTGAAATCTTTGAGTCACTCTTTCTTTGACAAAAATTGTTCAATCTTCATCTTCAATAAAATTGTATTCAGATTGTGGTTTTTTAAGAAGCTCGAGTTGGTCTTTGAATGGAATGATATACTTTGCTGTTAATATGTTCTTGAAAGATCTAAAGCACCTGCCAATTGTTTTCATATAATTTCTTCTACTTTTACAATCCAATGTAAATGCAGCCTAGAAGTAATGAACATAATTATAAGTTGTTAAAAAAATTTGCAAATAAAATTAGAAAACGTTAAAAATATAAAAAATAAATACAAGATTATCTCAATGGAGTCCCATAATTTATTCTTCAATTGCTTGGGTACATGGTGCCAAGTGCTATATCTAATTGGGACCATGGTACGTGCCAATACCCCTAAATAACTTGTGAGATGCACCGTAGCTTATCCGACATAAACACCATCGACATTATACTGAACTGAAAGTTTAATTCCTTTGCTCCTATTCTTGATAATCATTGGCTTTCTTGTTATCCCTCTACATCTATTTCTTGTAGTAGCTTTATCTAGTTGTTCCGTTTCCATACCTATCAAAAATAATAATAATAATGTTTAAAAAGAAGTACAAAGAAATAAAAAAATATTTAAAAGGAAAAAATTTAACTAATTAAAGGCATTACCTAATCAGCTATTTTGCACAAAACATAATAATATCAGTTTTTAGAATATTCTCAACCTTCCATTAACTAAAATTGAAAGAATAAAATTCATCTAATAACAAAGATGAATAACTTAACTAGTCTGCATACATTTAAAAAACAAAAAAATTTAGAAGCGTATCAATTCACAGAGCCATAACAAAGATAAAAATTAGAATCATTTATGATTTGTTCTCGACCCAAATTCCCTCGCAATCATCCCGATTACAAATTTTATCAGATTCATCCAATGCATCAAATAATTCAACTTGTGGCAAAGAAGATATGTCTGGATTGTGTTCAATAAAAATTTTTATGGGATCATCATCATTTGCTCTTTTTGTGAAATCTTCTTGAGGAATTGACAAAACAATTGACCATCTTAGATTAAGCTCATCTTGTACATAGAAGACTTTCTTAGCCTGGAAGGCTAATATGAACGGATCTGACTTATGAGCCAATCTACTAAAGTCAACTAAGGTAAACCTAAGATCATCGACCTTGATTCCATTCTTATTATCAACCCAATCATACTTGAAGACTGTAATTCTGAACATAGTATAATCCAGGTCCCAAATCTCTGTAATAACCCCATAGAAACAAAGTTCCCCGAAAATAGGATTTGTATCCTTAGCACTAGCAATTTGCATTGTTGTTGATACAATACTAACTCCGCTATTTTAGGTAGCTAGTAAATCATCACGCTCCTTGGTATTATATTGACACCCATTTATAACATAACCATTATATTTCATCACATAAAGTTTGGACCATTAGCTATCAATTTAATGGTTTCAGATATATGTACATTATTTCCCAATGCAACTTCAACCTATAGAAATAAGATAAAGATATAATTTATATGGTGACCAATAATAAAAACGAAAAGGAAAATTTAATAAACCATTTTTGTACCTTTTTTCGTAACCAAAATGTAAAAGTACGAGCATGCTCATCCTGTAACCACTTTTGCCTTTTTGATTGACATGGATGTATCACTTTCAGCAATTGCATGTGCTCTCTATGAGGTCATGTATAAAAATTAAATAATTATAATAATATATAATACGTACAACAAATAAAGAAACAATTTAGTAAGTGGTGCTTACTTAAAAAAAGGTTGGATAATTGATGTATTTTCCAACACATAATGTTGTGCTTGTAACCATAAATTGGATTTGGCCTTCATAGTAAGACCTCCAAATATTGGTGCCCCGACTGTGTGGTCAATGGTTGAACTACTAGGAATTCCAATTGCTTCCACATTTGATAAGTACTCTGTACAAAACTCGATTCCTTCTTCTGCAATATAGCATTCAGCAATATAACCTTCAGGTCTAGTATGATTTTGTACATAGTCTTTTAACACTTTCATAAACCTTTCAAATGGGTACATCCACCTAAAGTAAACCGGTCCACAAAGTCTCACTTCTCTTATAAGATGCACAATAAGATGCACCATGATATCAAGGAAAGAAGGTGAGAAGTATTTTTCAAACAAGCATAATGTCACCACTATCTCATTTTGTAACTCATCTAATGAATGAACATCAATGACTTTAGTACAGAGAGCATTGAAAAATAAACTCAATCTACAAATCGCATTCCTCACATGCTTGGGCAAGATAGAAAGTAACAAAACCGGCAAAAATTGTTGCATTAATACATGATAGTCATGGGATTTTAAGCCATTAAGTTTCAAGTCTTCAATTGACATGAGGTTGCGAATGTTCGAACTATATCCATATGGAACCTTCAATTGTGAAAGTGTTTGGCAAAACACCTTCTTTTCCTTTGTAGAAAGTGTATAACATGTAGGAGGGAGATATGTTCTCTTCGAATCAAACATTGGTGTCAATTCGCCCCTTAAGCCCATATCTACAAGATCCAAGCGAGTATTAAGCTCATCCTTTGTCTTACCTGCACTGTTTCATAATGCATTAGCCAATAATGCTTTCAAAAATATGTTTCTCAATATACATTACATCCAAATTATGATGAACATGAAGATATTTCCAATAATCAAGATCAAAGAAAATTGACTTCTTTTTCCAATAGGTTGTATTGTTGATTTCAGATTTTCCCAGAATAACCCTTTTTTTCCCCAATAATTGAAAATTCCATTGATTTTTTTTAATATTTCCTCGCCAGTCAATATATTTGGAGGTGACCCGAACTTTTGTTTTCCATCAAATACTTTCTTTTGTTTCCTATAAGGATGATTTCTTGGAATAAATCATCTATGTCCAGTATAGAAGTTCTTTTTTCCATGCTTTAACCTACAAGAATAAGTTTCATCTCCATATATTAGACAACCATAATATCCTTTAACTTTGCAGGAAAATCATTTATTGTCCATAAAAGAACGACTCTTAAAGTAAAGATTTATTGTTTATGTGCATCATAAACTTGAACTCCGACCTCGCACAATATTTTAAGATCTTCTATTAGTGGTGCTAAATAGACATCAATGTCATTACCAGGTTGGCGTGGACTTGAAATTAATAAAGATATTATGAGAATGACCCAACAATTATATTTTCTATTAAATGAACTATGAGGATTTATGCCATCTGCAAAAATTGCAAGTCTCAGGTTTCTAGGTTCTTTTGAAAACTCAGGCCATCTGTGATCAACTTGCTTCCATGATGGTGAATCTGATGGATGACACATTTTCCCATCAAATTTTTTTTCTTCAAAATGCCATATGAGCTCTTTTGAAAATTTTGATGATTGAAACATTTTTCTAAATCTTGGAATTGGAGGAAAATACCACAATACTTTCGCATGAACTCCTTTTCTCCTCTTAGTTCCAATGTTATCTATCTTCTACCTCGAAGTTCCACAGGTAGGACATAATGATGTATCTTTCTACTCCTTCCGATAAAGAACACAATCATTTGGGCATGCATGGATTTTCTCATATTCCATTCCCAAAGAATTTTATGTCTTTTTCGCTTCATACATAGACAAAGGTAATTCATTGTTTAAAGGCAATATTTCTCCAAGAATTTGTAAAAACTCTGAAAAGCTATTATCAGACCACCCAAAACATGCTTTCAAGTTGTATAATTTGATCAAGGCTGATATTCTTGTAAAGTTTATGCAACCAGGATATAATGGTTTTTCTACATCTTGTAGTAATCTTGCAAACAATTGAGGATGATATTGACAATCCTCATGTGCAGCTTGAACCATTTCTATTGTACTACGTTGATCATCAAATTGAAGTCTATCATAATATTCTGCTCTTATGGAAGGTGGGCCAGTTGGAGCTGCCTCTCCATGCCAATGCCATGTATGGTAACTCTGATCAATTCCAAAGAAAAACAAATGATCTCGAATCATTTGAGAAGTATTAAAAATCATATTACCACATTGTAAGCATGGACATTTAATGGAGGTTTTATTTGCATAATTTTGTATTGCAAATGCAACAAAGCATTCAACTCCATCTTTATATTCCTTTGATCTTCTATCCTTTGAGATCCATGAATGATCCAATTTTAAAGAAAAAATTAATTACAATAGATATCACACTTCAAATGGAAGAACTCATCAATATTCCAATGTTATTCATTGAGCAACCTTTATTTTATCTGTTAAAAGAAAATTAAAAAATCAATTTAAAAAAATATTAAAATGCATGTCAGATATAAGATATAAGAGATGAGCATTATTTTTTTTAATATTGTTGAATTTGTTAACACAGGCAAAATTATTAAAATAAAATTTAAAATTGAGAAATTATTTCTCAAAGTAAGTTAGATTCATAGAAAAAAATATTTAAACAAAAAAAATCATTTAATTATACTTTAAATTAAAGTAAAATATGATAAAATTTATTTTATAGATATGAGATTTAATGTCTCTAGGTCCTTAGGCTAATTGATTTTGAAATAGCATGACTATAGAGCACACATTTTTATGAAATATGGCATCATTTTTTTCCATACTGTCACTGTCTGATAAACAGAGGACGAGAGAACAAATAGAATAACATGTATAAAAATGACACGAGATAAAAAAAAGAAAGGATAATAACCTGCTCAAATCCAACAACAAGAATTGCCCACTCTTTATCTATTGTAATTAGCAAATAGGACATTGCAAGATGAATTAGAGACTAAGCCTGAAAATGAGAAATGGAAAATAAATCATTATAACTCTGTGGCATAATTGTAGCCTGAAAATAGGGAGCAGATAACTCAACTAAGGCAAAATCACCGACAAAACCAGCACCAACATCACAAAATCTGCATAGAATGATGGAAACATAACTAATTAAACTTCACAAAATAGCAACACTAAACACGATGCCGAAAATATGATGCATAAGCCATGTACAACTCCACTTTCCACAGTTTGTAAATCAAAGCCATGTAGAAACTAATGACAATAGTAATTGACTATAATTTCTATCTTTCGAGAACAAGAGAAGATCAAATTTAAGCTAGTATTGGGTGGAGTGAAAACGAAACATATCCTCTAAAAGGCAGAAATGTGATGGAGAAGAAAGCATCCATGAAAGTAACTTTCTAATATGATATGATTCTGCAACCTCTACATCCAAGTACAAAAGAAATCAATAAAAATGAAGAGAATGAAACAAAAAACATACACTTTCACCCCTAGTTTTACTCTGAATTAAATCTAAACATGAATTCAAGAGCATTTGATGCTAATTATTTGAGCATCAAAAAACTCACTCAAATTATTTGAGCAAAGACTAATGAGATATTTCCAAAACTTATTTGATGCTACTTTTTAATCAGAACTTCACATTGATTCTAAAGATGTTCAAAATTTTATTAGTAGATGATGTTTACTCTTCTTGTAGCTGTAATATATGTAAGAAGAATAGCTATGTTGAGAAAGTTTTATTGTATAATTCAAAACCTCAATATTTTAACTATAAAAAAATTAAGCATCTATAAATAGTCTAACTATACTATTAATAAGCCAATTAATATAGAAGGATTATAAATTGATACATTAAGAGAATAACTATACTATATGTGATAAGGAATCAAGAAGTATACTTTGGAAGGTGAAGATGTCCTAAAATTGTAACATCTCTATCAACCTCAACTCAAGAATCAATTCTACATTAAACATGTATGAAGTAAAATAGTCTAACTTATGGCACATAAGGTATGGAAACATGAATTATAAATGCTTTAAGCTTCATAGTCAAAGCAATTTGGTGAATGGGCAGTTCCTTAATATTGAAGTATAAAATATTGATTGTGGAGAATATGCTAAGGGTAAATAGTCCATGCAATCATTCCCAAAAGGGGTTGATAAGACGTACCATTATATTCTTGACTTGGTTCACTTATATATTTGTGGACAAATGTTTGTATTATTCTATACGAACAATAACTATTTCATATTGTTTGTACATGGTTATTTAAGAATGATATGAGTTTACTTTATTATATAAAAATCTAAAGTATACTTAATATCTAAGAAGTTTCAAAACTTAATTGAAATATACTCCAAAATATAATAAAAGTACTTAAAAGTTAAAAGTGACAAATGGAAAGAGTCACTCTCTAAGCATTTTCTCTTCTATTGTGATTAAAAATGAATTCATAGATAATCCACAACTCCATAAATTTCTCACTATAATGATGATGTTGTAAAGAAGAAGAATTATGTGATAATAAAGCTGCCCTAGGCCCATGATGCCTCAAATGAGTCTTCCAATATACTTATAAGCCAAAGTATCGACACTTCTATTTATTTGTTAAATAGAAGTCCATCCACAATCTTAATACATCCCACTCCAATTGAAGTCTAGAGTTGAAAGAAGCCAAAAAGTAATAATTGGAGAGCAAATGAAAGTTTACATTGCTCTCAAAAATCCAAGCATAAAAGAAAGAAATTAGGTAATTCTCTCATATAATGGGAAATGTCTTCACTCCATCAAGTCTACAAATGTCACTAAAGATAACTCGAATTTCACTAATATTCAACAAATTTTCTCAAAATATATATTTATTAAAATCTCTATAAAAAATACTCAAATATGCATAACACAATAGTGAATACATACACAAAATATCTCAAAAAGTTAGTAAATAAAATGTCAAATAATAATCCAAGAAAAAGAAATAATCATTATAATTCACAACTTACTTGCATGGGAACATAACCATATAGGTTCTCGTTTCTTGGTGAGCATGAATAATATATAATTAATTTATTTTCAAACACATTAGAAAATCACTTAAAAAAGCTCAATTATTGGAGTTTCTAGTAAAAGTTTACTGTGTTGAATTATAAGTTAGAAAAGGCTAACATGGTAGCTGATGAACTAAACCATGAGATTGAGCTTGGATGTAATCAATAACCTTCAATATCTACAAAAAAAACATATCAAACAAGACTACTGCAACATTTAATTTCTATTTCATTGATATAATATGTCATTGAAGGAAAGATTCAGAAAGATTATGACATAAGGGAGTTACACAATGTCCAGTGCAACAATAATATTGAATCTAGAAGATTCTATAAGATTCTAGAATATCCAAGCTAAGCTCAGCAGTATGTTTAGGCGAAAGTTCAATTGATGTTCTATAATTTTTAATGTATTTTTGTTTTTTACAATATAAGAATATGACATAAGGCAGAATTGTCAAAAGTTTAATATATCTATCTTTCATAAGGTAGAATTTTCACAAGGTAGAATTTTTAATGTTAGGGTACAAGAGAGCACTCGAATTGTCATAAGTAAAATAAATTGGAGAAGAAGTTTGCATTAAATCAGATATAGAAATAAGAATTTTCAAATCACCAATTTCCTCGAGACGGAATCCCAGAAATGACTGGTGCCAAACTAACAAATGGCCTCGACACCGTGGATTGGTATTCTCCGGCGAAGAAAAATGTTTCCAACAAATGCAGCGCTTGTTGTGATACTTGTTTGCGAAGATGGTGTGATTGATCTTAAATAGAGGTGCGGTGTATTTAATAGCTTCAAAAAGAGATGAACGATCCAAAATATAAACTATTATTGGTCGCCACTGTTTATTTTAGTAAATGGATAGAGCTGACACTTTTTCATCAATCAAAGATAGAAAGGTTACTCGATTTATCTGGGACTTCTGCTACTCCGACATCCCAAGATCAATTATATCTAATAACGGGCGACAATTTGAAAGC
The DNA here is from genome assembly GCA_029783825.1 of Sapria himalayana. NCBI lineage: Eukaryota > Viridiplantae > Streptophyta > Magnoliopsida > Malpighiales > Rafflesiaceae > Sapria > Sapria himalayana. The sequence goes on along the minus strand of JAREIK010001382.1, from coordinate 1,098,812 downwards.
CAATTCTATCAGGACTTCTGCCATGAATTGAAAATAAAAACTTATACTTTACCCCTTGGTATCTGCAAAGCAATGGCCAAGTTGAGGCCTCCGACAAAACCATGTTGATTACATTGAAAAAACAACTAGAGTCTGCTAAATGTAAATGGGTGGAAGAGCGTCCTGAGGTGCTCTGGGTTTACTGTACCACTACCTAAAAGTCAACTGGAATCTCTCCTTTTGTGCTCACTTACAAGATAGAAATTATTATCCCTACCAAAGTTGATCTGCCACCATCCAAACAGTTGTACACGAGTCAAAAAATACGAAATCAATAGTCACGATGTTAGATATAAGTGAATAACAACGAAAAGTTGTAGCAGCCCGCATAACACCCTACCAATGCATATGATTCAAAAATCAAAATCTTATTTCTATTTGGTTTAATATGTGTTTCATTGTAAGAAAAAAAAATCATAATAAAATATATAAATGTTAGAGACAAGTAAACACATATTTATAGATTTACAAAAGATAATCATAATTTTAATAGAATGATAACGTATGGTAAAACATTAATAAAAAAACATAATTTTAAAGAAGTACAAATGAAAAAATAAATAAATTTATTTATGATTGATCTCAATGGTGCACTACATTTAATTTATGCTAAAAACAAGAATAAATTTATGAATAAATTATTACATGGATGTCAATTTATGTCACTTATGCTAAGGCAGGATATTGTTTTTTTTTTTTTGAAGTTATCATTGTGACATTGGTGTTTTCAATGAATGAACCTTATCTACTTATATTTTTGTTGAACAGTTTCTATATAAAAATTAATATTAACATAATTAATAAAAAAAAATCATAACTCCTAGAATTTAGAAAAAAAAATCCAACAAAACAAAATAATAATATTTTATTGCTCTTTAATTCATCAAAATAAATCAAACTATTCTTTTCCCTATTCAATGTAGACATTTAAAATGAAATATGTTGAATATAAAAAAAATATGGATCAGATAAAAAAGTACCTGGGTGAGAATCAAAAAATTCATCCAATAGATGCAAGATAACATGTGACTCAAGAGTTATTGTGCATTAATAAATATGTGGGTTGTATCAACTTGTGATTCAATCTAATTCTAATATACATACACATACACACATCTTTATTGCACTTGTTAGTAGCACTTAAAATGAGAATGGTGAATGTGATAGATTGGCAAAGCATCTGTATTTATAAGAAGAAGTTGGCTTTGGGTTTGAACAAAAGAATCACGGTGACAAACTATAGAAATTTTAAACAAGGATCACTCAGTTTAGCCCAACTCTTCTGCTGTTCTCGCCGATTGCTCCCGACAAATAAAGCATATAATACTACATTTATAATACTGCAGTTTATGCTAAATTACTCGGAACACGTTCACAGTAATTAATTAGGTTAATGAAAGCGAAGAGTTGATATAATTATAAACTTAATGGAGAAACTTACAGGATGCTGCAAATATGACCAATGATTTCGAAGACGCGAGCTTGAACCTGAGCTGTTGGAAATGGCCGAACGTGATGAAGAAGAAGCACAACTCTTTCTAGTGATAGATTAATCACTTAATTAAGTTAAAAATAATATTAAATTTTTCACATAATTATATTAAATCACCTTATTTTTACATTTTATTTTTATTTCTCTTAGGGATAAAATAAATATTAACAAATTACATTTTAAAATTAAAGATTATTACTTATTTTATAAATAAAAATCGCAATTTTGAATGTATACATATTTAGATATTTTTTAATTTTATCATAAGTTTCAGTTTATTTTTAATAAATAATTTTGAACAAAAATTTGATAATTTTTTTTATTAATCTAGAGTAAAAATAAAAATATTATTACTTATAAAAAAAATTAAATAAGAAATTTATTATCAATCTATAAATTCAAAATTAATTTTTTCACATCCATGACACTTATAAAAGTGACAAGGTTTATAATTTTCAGCCTCTTTTTCCTTGGAACGTTTTAAAGAGTTAAGTAATTTTCCTAACCTATTAGTCTTAACAATGACACTTCTAGTAAGTGTCATTAAATGTATACTTACAAATATAATAATGATATTTGTTAAAAGCATCAAGATATATAGCGTCATTAATTTTAAGTTTTGTTGTAGTAACAATGACACTTCTAGTAAGTGTCATAAAAACTTAATACATTTTCCAAATAATGTCGCTTTTAGAAAAGTGTCATTAAATGTTTAATTACAAATCGTATAATGAAGTTTTCTGAAAGTGTCAAGATATAAATCATCATTAATTTGCTGTTTTGTTGTAGTGCTAGTAAGTTTGACCAACCAACTATAAACTAACCACTACTCATGTTGAGTTGAGTAGATATAATTGTGTTTCAAAGAGATACTTAGACTCTAGGGTTAACTTACTTCATTGTGTATGATGAGATTTATTTATTATTAAGACAATATTATGCTCGATTGTTAGGCAAATAATAGATTGATCAATAATTGTCTTATTATCCATTTGGCATATAAGGTGATTATCACCATTGGACATTCTTAAAATTACGAGAATACCGACCAAATTATCGACCTAAAAATTTGTTCGGTAATTATTATCCAGATCACGACCATTTAGCAACCAAAAAAGGGTATCAGAAAAAAAAAAATTTCGACCAAAGACCGACCATAATTACCAACCAAATGTTTTTGGTCGGAAATTAGTCTGTAGAGTGGTTATCCAATATATTACAACCCATTTAACGACCAAAAATATATTACCATTAAAATTGGTCGGTACAGTGAGTTTTTAAATTATTTATAAATTCGTGCTTACCAACCATTTACCGACCAAAAATATAGGTCAGTAATTACTAACCAATTCATGACCAATTTAGATATCCAAAAAGGAGCATCGCAAAAAAAATACTTTCAACCAAATTTCTGACCAATTACCAATCATATATTACCTACCAAATAAATTTGGTCGAGAATTGATTGGTATGTTTTTGGTGTGTTTTTGGTTGTTATTTTCTTTCTATTTATGGCGAGTCGAACTTATTTAAGCTCATTCATATTATTTCCAGTCCACTTTGTCTCTGTGTGCCATCTCTTAGTATATTATTGTGTTTGTATGTTTTTTTGTGCTATGTGCATCTTTCGGTGATATTCAGGTCCAATGGAATAAATTGAGAAAGATAGTCTGAATCAGAAATTTGATCGAGCAAGTTAAAACCGAATCCCGGGCCATGTTGCTTATCGACGCGCGTGCTCCTAGTTGACTGAGCGCCCAGCAAGGAGCGCCCGGCGACAGAGCCCAGCATTCCGCACGCCGTGTGCACCCACAGCTCGCGAGCGCCCAATGAGCACTCATCGAGTAAGCCTGCAGCTCGCGAGTTCCCAGCTCGCGATCAGCAAGTTGTTCCACCGCTCACAAGTTCGTCAGTTTCCACATGCTCGCACGTCATGGTGGGCCTGATCGCTCAGTTATTCGAGTCCAGCGAGCCATCCACATTAAATGCCTTCAATGTGTGTGTGTTTAGGTATGTTAGGGTTTATAGGGTATAAATACCCTTGTGCCTTGTTATTTTGGGAGACTCAATTTTTTTTTGGGGGCTCATAACCTACCTCTTGGGGGCGGAGAGTACTCCTTCTTGGCTTTTCTCTTTTTCTATCCTCAAAAACATGGTGCTATTTTGGGAGCTAAAAGACTCAATATTCACATTGTATTGTTCTTTATCAAGATTGTGATTCTCCGGTTTGCTTGTACTCGCTATCAACTTGGGAGTAATCAAAGACTCGTTTCGAGTTTAATTTTTCTCAATTTTCTGGTATTTACATTATGATTGTATCTGGTGTAAAAGTAGGATTTTTGGCAAGTATGAGTGGCTAAAATCTCTCCGGGGTAGGGAATATGTGAGTGTGTTGTTAAGTGCTAGGCTCAATTACTCATGTCCTAATTGTATGCTTGTAATATTTTGAAAGTCGAATATTTGGTAATTATTTGGCGTACTTAGGCTTACGAGATGGCAAGATTCATAGTTAGGCCGGAACCAATGCATGTGGATAAATTTCCTTGTAGTACTCGTGGGTCTATTACTATGTTGAATTGTTGTAGTACACAGTTGGCATAGTTGCATGATTTATTGGCGTCTAGTGCATGATAGCACGTCGCTTGTTCCCGAACCCTATTTCTTCCCGTCGATCTTGAATTGAGTCTTGAGTTCACCTTGTATTCCATTGATTTCTAGCATAATCTTCGTTTTAATTGCCTTTTAGTTAATATGAATTCTCAAATCTAACGGACTAGAATGTGTAGCTTATTTTCTTTTGCTTGTAAGCGATCAAGGTTTGAATTAAATTCCGAATAGCTTTCCACGTGAGATTCAACCCGAGGTCGGGGCACCCCGTACTCAGTACTTGAGAATAGTCTAACTAAGGTTCATCAGAAATATGGTCTGTAAATTAGAAGGAAATTAGCAAAAAATATTCCCGAAAGATTACCGACCATTTTATGACTAAAAATATATCACCATTAAAAATAGTCGGTAAAGTGGTTATCCAATATAGTTATAACATCGTAATTACCGACCAAACTTCTAACCGAATATTTAGGTCAGTAATTATTGCCCATTTCACAACTGAATACCGACCATACCTACCGACCAAATGTTTTTAGTCAGAAATTGGTCTGTAAATTAGGATAGAAATAACAAATAGAAATTGCCGACAAATTACCGACTATTTAACAAACAAAAATATATTACCATTAAAATTAGTTGATAAAGTAGACTCCAAATACTTATAAATTTATTTTCACCGACCTTTTACCGATCATAATTTTGGTCGGTAATTCATTATTTTAATTTTTTATTTTAAATTCATTTGCTAAGTCATTAACACCTATATTCATTTAAAGCTCCATCATTTTTTCCAATCAGACGTGACTGCAAACACAAAATTGATAAACTTTATTCTATTCTTCTGAATCCAAGTAAGTTTTTCTTTGTTTTTCTTTGAATTATATTTAGACAATCAGATTTTTGTTTTTTCAGTATTATCGGGTATTAGGTTTTTTTAATTTTCCTCCAAATTTCTTTTTTTTTACTTCAATTTCATTTAACCTATTATGATTTTGACTCAACACAATTAATTAAACTATAATTTTTCAGTTTAATCTTTGTTCTTTTACTATTTAGATTTTTAGGGTTTTATTAATTTTAATTTCAATTACATAATGTTTGCATTCGAATAATCTTAATGTTAATGGTTTATATTTATATAATCGTATGACATTATGTATAAATGTTTATACTTTAATATATATAAACATATTACATTATAAATACACTTTGATATGTTTATATAAACATATAATGTTATATATACATATTTATACATATGTATTAATATTATAAATATTTATACAACATTTACATTAAACTATCTATTTATATAATTATTTATATAACAATTGTAACATTAAATGATTATACAATTTTGTAAATATATTACATATGTATTAATAATATTACATATTATTTTTTATATAAATATATAATATTTATAATGTTTATATAAATGTGATATATATACTATATATTATTTATAAAAGTGGTACATATAAATATAATAATATTTAAGTAGCATTTTTAAAAATATTCTATTCACAAATATTATATAGATACATGTGTTTAATCATATGTGATATATTATACAAATGATTAGATAGATACATGTGTTTAAAGTAAACTATTTTTATAACTATATATTATGTGATATATTATATAAATGATTATATAGATATATAGATACATATAAATACATTCTATTCACAAATATTATATAGATACATGTGTTTAATTATATAAATGATTATACAAATATTATATAGATACATATGTGATATATTTACATATATATATATACTATATTATCATATGCCATTTTATATAAAAGTATTTATAATAAAGTAAACTAATTTTATAACTATATTTATAATTTTACATAACTAATCTGTAGCTACATAATAATGTATAACTATATGTGTAATTCTATATAACTATATTTCTAAAAAATATACTATATGTATACTAATATATAACTATATATATTATATTTTACTAAGTGTATAACTATATAAATGTTATATATAATTATATCTTTAACTACATACATATTTATAACTATATGTGTATAACTATGTATAAATATTTGTATAACTATGTAACACTCTATATAATTAAATATAACAATATTTGTAACTATATATAAATATATGTATTCAAATAGTTAAATTAAAATATTTGTTTATAACGGTGTATATATTTATGTATAACTACTTATAATTGCTTGTATGAATATATCCTTATATAACTATATGTTTAATTATATATAACTATTTATAACTATATATATTATATGTAAAATAATATATATCTATAAATAATTGTATCTTACTATATGTATAACTATAAAAGTTTTATGCATTAATTAAATTTAAATATTAAATTTACATCTTATATTTAATATATATTTGTATATTGTAGTATATAAAAATGTATTTTACTATATATATAACTATACATTACTATATGTATGAATATATAAAATTAAATGAACAGATATATATACCTACGTGTATAAATATATGTTTAACTATATGTGTAACTATATGTATAACCACATATAACTATATTTATAATTAAATATATAACAACATACAACATTATGTTAAACTATATGTGTATAACTATATATAAATATTTGTATAACTAAATAAATGTCTATATAATTATATATAACTATATTTGTAACTATATATACATATATGTATTAATATAATTAAATCAAAATATTTTTTTATGATGTTGTTTATATTTATGTATAACTACTTATAATTACTTGTATGCATATATCTATATATAACTATATGTTTAATTATATATAATTATTTATAACTATATATATTATATTTAAAATAATATATAACTATAATAATTGTATCTTACTATAAGTATAACTTTAAAAGTTTCATGCATAATTATATTTATATATTAAATTTACAACTTATATTTAATATATATTTGTATATAGTAGTATATAAAAAAGTATTTTACTATATATATACCTATACATTACTATATGTATAAATATATAAAATTAAATGACCAAATATTATAAACCTATATGTATAAATATATGTTAAAATATATGTGTAACTATATGTATAACCACATGTAACTATATTTATAATTACATGTATAACAACATACAACATTATGTTAAAAAATATGATTATAACTATATATAAATATTTGTATAACTAAATAAATGTCTATATAATTATATATATCTTTAATTGTAACTATATATACATATATGTATTAAAATAATTAAAATCAAAATATTTTTTTATAACGTTCTTTATATGTATGTATAACTACTTATGCCTACTTGTATGAATTAATATATCTATACATAACTATATGTTTAATTATATATAACTATTTATAACTATATATATTTTATGTAAAATAATATATAACTATAAATAATTGTATCTTACTATATGTATAACTTTAAAAGTTTCATGCATAATTATATTTAAATATTAAATTTACAGCTTATATTTAATATATATTTGTATATAGTATATAAAAGAGTATTTTATTATACCTGTACCTACACATTACTATATGTATAAATATATAAAATTAATATAACAAATATATAAACCTACATGTATAAATATACATTTAACTATATGTGTAAGTATATGTATAATCAAATGTAACAATATTTATAATTACATGTATAACAACATACAACATTATGTTAAACTATATGTGTATGACTATATAAATATCTGTATAACTAAATACATATCTATATAATTATTTATAACTATATTTGTAACTATATATACATATATATTCATATAATTAAATTTATATGTATCTTACTATATGTATAACTATAAAAGTTTTATGCATAATTATTTTTAAATATTAAATTTATAGCTTATATTTAATATATATTTGTAATTAGTAGTATATAAAAAAGTATTTTACAATATCTATACCTATACATTACTCTATGTATAAATATATAAAATTAAATAAACAAATATATAAACCTACATGTATAAATATATGTTTAACTATATGTGTAGCTATATGTATAACCACATGTAACTATATTTATAATTACATGTAACTTTATTTTAAACTATAAGTGTATAACTATATATAAATATTTGTATATCTAAATAAATGCCTATATATTATATATAATTATAATTAGAGACAATCACGTTTTTTAAATAAAATGATTTTTTTTAACTTGTTATGGAAAACGATCATGAATGGATGTACAAGGGTCGAATAGTGAATGAAATGTTCTCTATTGAATGGGGAAATAAAGTTGATGAATTTGTTGAGTTTGCTCTGAGACATTCTAAGTGTGTGAATGGTGGTACATATATAAGGTATCCTTGCACTTTAGTTAAATGTCAGAATAACAAGTTTTTGAATGTTGAGACTATGAAGAAGTAGTTGTATAGAAATAGTGTTGTGGTGGATTACTATGTTTGGATATAGCATGGTGAGAAGCAAGTTCACCTGAGGTGTTCAAGTTCAGTATAGTTGTCAGTAAGTGAAACTAATAAGATTGTCTCAAATAATATTAATTAAACTACCTACCATAAAAAGGTTGTTGATGCTGCGGGTCCTGAATTCAACCCAATACCGATGCAAGTAATTTCTATGACATGATTCGGGCGGGATGACTATCTTATATATGAGGGAAATTCTAAGTATGCTCAACTTTTTGCAGTCCCAAGGATGTCAGAAATAAAGTGTAGACACAAGTGTTCACAGGCATGGTTTGATGATATGTCTAAATTCATTATTAAAGAAGTATTGCCACAAGATAATATGATGCCCTTGGATTTCTACCACACAAAGAAGTTAGTTAGAGGCTTGGGATTACTTGTACATGTCATTCATTGCTATGTGAATAACTGTATGATATATTGGGGTGATAACAGTGACCGTAACAGTTGTAAAAAATGTGGGCATGCTATGTACAAGCAAAAGGTTAGGGGTTCTAAATATAGATTATATATACGTAAGTTGAAGGTGTGGTATAAAAAGATGCACTATTTTCCAATAACACCTAGTTTGCAGAGATTGTATGCATCAACTACAATAGCTAATGAAATGAGGTGGTATTTAAAGTATCATATAGAGGATGGTAAGATGTGTCACTCTTCTGATGCCCATACTTGGAAACATTTTGATGAGTGTTTTCTTGATTTATTTTGAAGTTTGAAATATTAGGCTGGGTTTATTTGTTGATACTTTTCAGCAATTTAGTCAATCTGGACAGCAATATTATGTGGCATGTGGTGGTGAGACCATATAATTTACCTCCAGACTTATGTATGAATGAGAAATTTATGTTTTTGACTGTGTTAGTGTTGGGGCCTACGAATCCAAAGGAGAAGATAGATATTTTCTTGCAGCCATTGATAGCGGAGTTGAAAAGTCTTTGGGTTGTTGGGGTTCAAACTTATGATATTTCCAAATGGCAAAATTTTCAAATGCGCTCTATCCTCATGTGGACCATAAATGACTTTTCAATATATTCTATGATGTCTGGGTGGTGTACAACTGGTATGTTGGCATGTCCGCATTATTGGAAGATTCTAATGCTTTTAGATTAATTAAGAGCGGAAAATAGTGGTGGTTCGACAATCATCTGAAGTTTTTGCCCATTAATTAGCCGTATCGATGTAACACCAAAGATTTCATCAAGAATAAAAAGGTTACTATAAATTCATGGGGGTTAGATCTGGAAATGAAATTCTACATGAATTGAATAACAGAGGATTGATGAAGGTGATAAATGTTAATGCTGAGATTGTGAATGCAGCTATATCTAAGACTCGTGGGTAGAATAAGAGAAGTATTTTTTGGGATTTGTCTTACTGGCATGAACACTTGCTCAGGCACAATCTTGATATTACATATATTGAAAAGAATGTGTTTGACAATATTTTTAATATAGTGTTTAACATTTTAGGGAAAACTAAGGACACTTACAAGTTAAGAGATAAGTTGAATAAATATTGTCGTCATCCTCAATTTGGAAAAAATCTTGTCACTAATAAATACCCTAATGTGCCATTTGTTCTGAATAAATCACAGAAGAATGTTATGTTGGAGTGGGTAAAAAAACATAGATTTCTAGATGGGTATGCTTCTAATCTGGAATGATGTGTGGATGCAAAAAAACGTAAGATGTTTGGCATTAAAAGTCATGATTGTCATGTATTCATACAAAGGTTGTTACTAATTGCTCTTCGAGAATTCTTGCCTAATAAAATATGAGAGTTAATAACTGAGATTTCTTTATTTTTCAAGCAATTGACTTCTTCTTCATTGACTAATGAGGAGTTGAGGAATCTGGATGAAAAAATTCCTGTTATATTATGCAATCTCAAGAAAATATTTTTTCCTAGATTTTTTGACTCAATGGAACATCTTCTAGTGTACTTGGCTTACGAAGCTAGGATTACTGGTCTTGTCCATTATCATTGGATGTATCCTCCAGAAAGGTAATATTAATTCACTAAACTAATTCTTTTCCTATATATAAATATATATACATATATACAAAAATGAATTGTATTTTCAATAATCTTTTTGTAGATACTTGAGGAAAATAAAGCATACAATAATGAATAAGGCTTTGGTTGAGGGTTCTATATTAATAGGTTATATATTATGAATGAGGCTGCAAAATTCATATCATTATATTTCAAAGAAAGAGATCAAACTCTTTCACTTAAGGAAAAGTGAAATGAGGTTTATCCTTATGACAATGTTGATAATGATCTGTTTGAAATTTTCAAGCCTCTGGGTAATGCAATTGGTGCTGAAGGGAAAAGGTATCTAGCACACTAAAAATATACTATTAGCTCATCTATATGTCCTAATGAATTGTCTAGAGGTTCAACCATTTATTGAGTAAGTATTTCCTAATAGTCAAATGAGAACTATTAAGCATTATAATTTACTATTTCCTATCAATGTATTAATTATTTTTAATTTTTTTAGTGATTTTGTTACAGATAAACTTAAAGAATTTCCAAACATGAATGAAGAAGCTATAAATGTCATGAAGGAACAATAATTTCCATCATTTTTTGAAAAATATGTATGTTTATTTATAAAAAAAATCACAAAATAATTGTATTGTCCTAAAAAAATTTTATAATTATAATATAAACAATCCACTTAATTTTGATTATAGGTTCATAATCATGCAAATAAAATTTCTAATTATTATTTTCAAAGTATAGCACGAGGTCCCCTAAGAGAGGTCAAAATTGTACAGTGATTACTGTGTGAATTATTTTAAATTTCACATTAAATTATATGGTAGTTAATGGGCAACAGACAATACAGGATTATGCATTAAAGGATCTGTATACATCAAAACTGAATATGATGATTACAGGACTTTGGTCGAAGTGATCAAGTTAGAATTTTAAGCACTTCTGGTTAAAAAAACTATGTTGTTCAAATGTGAATGGTTCAACCCAACACCACATGTTGGTATTGTTGTCCATCCTCGATATAAACTTGATGATGTGCATGATAAAAAATGTTCAACAAGTATGAACCTTTTGTCTTAGTAGTACAAGCATCACAGGTTTATTATTGTGAATATCTAGGTCGTACTCGTCATAGAAAGAATAGAAAGTTGTGTGTAAGATCAAAGCAAGGGCTCAAATTGACATCCCCACATCATCAAGTACTTATTTCATAGAACCAACTTTTCAAAATGATGACAATGATGTTATAATCGAAGCTGTGGTGAGGGATGAAGATGTCTTTTTAGTCACACCTTATGAGATGGATACAAGTAGAGATGTAGATGTTGATGAAAATTTAATTGATTATGATGAAGAAACAAGTGATGAAAAGGAGATTGAAAATAATGTTACTACGTATGAAGAAGATGATGAACCAAATTTGGATGATTCTGATGAGAATGAGTAGACAGTGAGTTTTATGTAATTTTAATAGTTAATCATTTTTGTTTATTTTCATTACCTTTGTATTTTTTACAGATATGGCACGTGGACGAGGTAGTGGCAGCACGTTGCAAGGTCATATAAGTTATGGTATAGGCAGCACAGCCTCAGGTATGCCCATAACTGGTATAGGTTCATTGGTGGATGAGATGTCACAATAGACAGATAAGGTTGTGAATGTATCACAGCAGCAGCATCAGCTGACTGATCCACATAATGGTCCTGAGAATTTGATGAATGATCAAGATACATGGGGGGGAGAGAAGGGAGAGGATGGAGATGTTGGAGAGTCTTCCTCAGAGTACCCTACAGATGAGACTCTTTCTATTGCTCAGTTTGATCTAATAATTAATAATTCATAAGATATAAAACTTAACAAATGATTTATCAATTTATTATTTTATTTCTTAATTGCTAATAATTTTTTGGTTACAGGACGAAGTTAGAGCCATCTGGTTTCATTTCCAGGGTTATGAGAACAATTTTCAGGAAGTCCTTTAAACCTAATGGATATAATTAGAAGTCACTCACATATAAAGACCAATTGATGATTTGAAAAGAATTTAAGATAAATATTACAACCTAAAAATTTTTACATCTTTTATTTATTCTTTTGTTCACTGATTAAAAAATGTTTATTTATAATTACTGGAAGTTTATAGGTGGACACAGCCAAAGGAGGTGGTCAAAAGTGTATTCTACAAACATACTATCATTCGGTATAAAAACACCGTGTATGAGGTCAAAGATAAATGGTTAAAGAAGAAAATAAAAGATTCGAGTGTCCCGGATCATGTTTTCAAGGAGTGGTGGAGTAGTTGAGAAGATCCAGATTATAAAAAGATGTATGATAAACAAAGCGGCAGTCGATGCTCAGAGTGGGCTAGGAAGGGTAGTGGCATTAGAGGTGTCAAACGGGCCGGCCCAGCACGGCACGGCCCGTTTTTCACGTGCCCAGCCGTGCTGCCGTGCCGTGCCGTGCCCGGCACGGCACGGTTTTTAAAATTCAGGCACGGCACGGCCCGCGGGCACGGCAAGGCCGTGCCGGCCCGCTCGGGCACGGGCGCACGGCAAGGCAGGGCAGGCGGGGCGGGGCGGGTCGGGTCTGTTTGGACCCGACCCGCGGTCTTTTTACCGGGGGCGGGGCCCGGTTGGGTCACGAGTCACGACTCAGTGAGTCGTGACCGTGAGTCGTGACTCGTGACTCGTGACTCGTGAGTCGCGACTCACGAGTCACAACTCAGGCACGCGGGCCGACGTGCCGTGCCAAGGCACGAGTCGTGCCGGGCACGGCCCGGCACGTGGTTCGTGCGGACGGGCCCGGCACGGGCCCGGGCACGTTTTTTTATCGTGCCGGGCCGGCCCAGGCACGGCCGAACCGTGCCGTGCCTCGTGCCGGGCCGGGCCGGCCCGGCCCGTTTGACACCTCTAAGTGGCATCTCTACACACACTTGTAGATATCGCTCTATGCGTGAGCACGAACAAGCATTGGTATTATTTATAATTTATAATTTTTATGTTTATTACTATGTGAAATATGTTCAATTATGCCTAAATTTTATTTCTCATAAAATTTTTTTTTTCAATAGAATTAAAGTATGTATTGTGTGTAATTATAGACACACAAAGAGGATAAGAAGCCCAGTACTCCTCGCTTATTCAGATACATGCACACAAAGGCTCATGATGATCATACTTTTGTTGATCAGAGATCTCGTGCAGTAAATGTAAGTTTCATTAAAAAAATTAACTTTTCTTTTTAATTGTTTGAATATAAATTGAAATACTTTTCGTACATTTTTATTAGGTGAGATATGAGGAAATATTAGTTGTTGTGACTCAAGAGTATTTCTAGCATACTTTAGGTTCATGTGATGGTGCAACATGTAGTTCTCATTCATCAACTCCACTAGTTGATATGAATCAGATTTGTTATGTGGCTGTTAATGGTAAGGAGAAGATGTCCTTCTATGGCATCGGTTCGTCGACATCATCATTCTAATTGCATAGACGACCAGACTATGAGGCTGAATTTTCAGGACCAGTTTCGAATTTGTTCTCGAAGATGGTGGAATTTTAGGACATGATGCGAAATGTGATACAGTATCAGTTGGTCGATACCGAGCGACACATGATCGACTATTAGGATGATAGGGATGAGTTGCGTATGCATTTTGACTGGCTTATAAATAAGTTTCAGAAAGAAGGATTGCAGTTCAACTCTGATGATCTACCTTGGATTATTCGGCATAAGGCTCCAGCTACAGCATCAACTCCATCACCTATAGCAACACCTACTACAACTGCTGCAACAGGACTAGCAGTAATAGATAGCTCTACCCTAGTACCTGACATCTCACCATTTGGACCAGAAACATCGCAGCATAATGATTATGAAACTAGGTTGGATGATTGAATGTATTACACATTTTTTTTCAATGCCTTAAACTTTGATTTTGGATTTTATTTTTTTTATTTTTTTTGATGTATTTACTATTTATATGCAGTATATAAAGTTGTTTGCTGGAATTAATTCGATTTTTTTTTTGTTGTGTTATCTTTATATGTTTATGCAGCAACTATATCAAAACTGGAAGTTGATTGAATTTTTTTGTTGTGTTATCTGTTCTAGTTTCTGCAGTAACTATAGAAAAACTACAAAAGAAAAAGTTGATTGGTAATTACTGACCGAATTGTGACCAAAACTGACCAAAATTTTTTAATATCAATGATCGGTAAAAGATCACCAAATAGTCGGTAATACTTTTGGAGATCAATTACTGACCAATGATTTTAAAAGATTTTGGTTGGTTTTTGGTCGCAATTTTTTCGGTTATTACCTACTATTTTATGACCATTTACCAACCTAATGCTTTTGGTCGGAAAATATTTGGAATATAGTCGAAAATTGTTTATCGATAAATGATTTGTAAATTATCAGTAATTACCGACCATTTGGAGACAATTTACCGACCCAATATTTTTGGTTAGAAAATGGTCGGAATATAGTCGGATTTTGTTTGTCGATGAATAGTCTGTAAATGGTCGTTAATTACCGACCATTTGGGGATCATGTATCAACCTAATTATTTTGGTCGGAAAATTATCAGAATATAGTCGGTAAATGTTTTTTTGGTAGAGGGTCAGTATATTTTTGTTGGTGGAGGGTCAATAAATGGTCGGTAATTTACCGACTGACTGACTTTTCGTCGGTAAAAAAATTAACGACAAACAAAATTGCGACCAAATATTTTGGTCGGTAAATGGTCGCTATTTGGTTTACCGACCAAAAAATACCGAATTAGCGATCAAATAATTAGTCGGTAATTCAATAAATTTTAGTAGTGTATCACTACTAAGGATGGTTTCTCTAGTAGTTGTGCCTTTAGTATTTAACCATCAAAACTACACATATTCTATTCATGTGTTATCCACATGTCAACTCTTTTTAGGTAATACATCTTTGTCTCTTAGCTTTGTAAGTACTATACTCATGTTAATTAATATACAACTTCCTATTAATTTTATATATAAAAATTATCCAAAAAGAAATAATTCATAGAGCAATTACAACCTTATGAAATACCTCAATTTTTAGGTGCCTCGTAACTTATCTATCAATATTTCTCACAGCTGGTATGTGACTCCTATATAATTTTTAGCTTCATGAGCACCATATTCATATCAATTAAACTTATATAAATTTAGGGTTTCCATGTATAGGTTCATCTCACAAGATATGATTAGAAGGGTTGTTACTTTCTTATGATCAAATCTCATGAGTGTGTTCAGTGACTTACCTATTACTATCTATCATGATCAACACACATAAATCTATGTTGGAGTAAAATCTTATATCTTTGTTCTAAATAAAATTTATCTTCATCAACATTCAAACTATAATATTACCAAAAATAAATGTTGTACAGTCTTAATCATCACATACAATTATAATAAACTAACCCTATGCTTTTATTTAGCTTGATATTGAAAAAGAATTCATGTGAGATATTTTATGATTCATTTAGTTAAATCGAAAGTTCTCAATGATAGTCAATATGAGGATCTATGTTTCACCAATCAATCCTTACATGCATTAAGGGTTGGAATTCATGTTGTCTAGGGTTTTGCATGCTCTTGACCTCAAAATCTAAATCTCCCTTCTTTTTTTTCAGAAACCCCTATGTCCATTTTTTATATCTTTGGGAACCCATTGAGTTGTTGTTCATCGCTTCAAGCTACAAGCGATGACTTTAGGTCGAGACTATGACTCTATTATATATTTTAATCTTCTATGGAGAACAAAAGACAGTGAAAAAGGAATACAATGATTTAGATAATTCTTTCTCTAGAACTCAAAATCATAATAATAAGAATATCATAACTAATGAATTTTTTCTTTAAAACATAAGTCATGGTGACAAGAATGTTGTGACTACGTTAAATTTTCACTAGAACAAATAGTCACAACAATAAGAATGCCACGACTAAGGCATTTACTTTTTGAAGCACAAAATTTTGGAGTTAAAAATACTATGATTAAGATAATTATTATTTAAAACATAAATTCATGGTAGAAAAGTTTGTCATGACTAAAAATCACTTGGTGTTTTGAGTCTTTTGGCTGTGTAACGAATATGATATGGTGGATAATGTTGCTACTTCTTGTATGAGTGTAATACTTATATTCTGTGATGTAAATATAAAGTTGCAACCATAATTATGTTTAAGTTATAATGTGGCTGCAAATTCATGTTAATGTTATGACTATAAAGAATGTGTTTCATTATAAAAGTTTGTGATAACTTGGTAATAGAGTCATAATATGCAAATATTATCATGACTTATTTGTAGAGCCACAACCAAGAAAAACTATCATTACTTTTGAATAAGTATGTGCTAGTGTAACTAAGTCATAATATTGAAAATATTATGACTTTCTATTATTTTTCTGTTTTCTAATTCATCTTACTAGCAAATTTTTTAAATCTACTTAAATTATATCCAATTTTTCTATTATTCATCAAATTTCATAAAAAATGACAATAAAATAATTTTTTTTATTTTACTCACAAATTCAGTAAAACACATCATAACATAACTATGAAATAATACACAAAAGTTAGTACATTAAGTGCTAAACAATTATAAATCACAATTAGGTTTTGTATTTTATCTAAATAAATATATATTAAAATAGAAAAGTTCACCAAAATATATCTTGTGAATTCTACTATATAGGCCCTATACAAAGCCATATCAAAAGTAGCTAAAAAAATAATTTGTATCAAGTTCATTTCTAGATTGAGAATGATTCCTAATATTGTAAATTTAATAAACTTATATTGTGATTATAATGAGGCCATAACACATGCTAAGGAACCATGGTCACGTCAGAGAACTAAATACATTCTCATCCATTTTTTATTTCATTCAACAAATCATTGTGAGAAGAGACATACATATATATAAAATATCTACAAATGATAATATTGTTGATCAAATAACTAAGTTATTTCTGAAATGAATATGTGAATCATGCTAAAAAGATGGGTATTAGATACATATTGGATTAGGCCCAATACAAGTAGGATATTGTTAGTCATTTACCCTTGGCAATTGGTGTAATTACAAATCATTTTTATGTTTTACAAAAGACATTCAATTTATTATTTTAATTTGATTATTAATTTCATGAATAATTAATTTTGATTGTGATCATCAAGTGTGTGACTAAATCATAAAACCTTAAATTTGAATGAAATAAAATTCAAATTGTCCTTGACCACTAATTATTGTGAAAAAGATAATACATTAACACTAGTATGAAGTTTGACTTATGATTATGTTTATTAATCATAAATATGTGATATTAAATCAATTCATAATTATATATTAAAGAATAAAATATTGGAGTGACCCACTATAAAAATATTATTTGGATTAAGTATTATTAATTCTTCTCAATATCATGATATTTGTAGTCCTCAAACTCAAGGTCACCATGGTTCTAAACATGAGAAACTCTTTATTTTAGCATAATGCAACATAATACATAATAAGATCATAATATATGCTATAGTTAGATATAAAATAAATTGTATAGAGGGATGTAAGTGAGTGACAGAATTTATCCATCTTTTACGAGAGATTTCTCTGGGCCCCTTGATAATGAGATTGAAAAAATTTATGATCTTGGTTGAATAAATTAATGAGTATTCATTTCATATGTCTTGTGGTACAAGCCGTACAAGTGTGTTATACCACATATCCAACCAGAAGAAAAAATTCTTATGATTGGTAAGAAATATGTAAAATAAAAACTATATCAGCTAAAGAAGTTGTTGAAAGGAGGTTATTGTCATTTCATCAAGTATACCTATATTTCAAGAGAATGATGTGGAACTTTATTGAATTATTCGTAGTGAAAATGATGGGCTTCAAATATTGCGTGGTAAAAAAAGAAACTATTTTATACATTTATGATGATCAAGTCGAAGAAGATAATGAGGAAGAATTAATTACATAACTAGATAATGATGAATATGTAGATGGATATGATTTGTTAAAATTTTATGATAATGACTAGACATTTATTGACTTCCATATTATTTTGTCTTTCTAATTTTGTAACTGTTACAATTTGGATTTTTTTTTTGCTTTTATTAATTTCAATCTATTTATCATTATATTTTGTTATTTTCATGACATTTTTTTATTGTCTTTGTATTTTTTGATGTTTATATAACTTGACATTGATATGAGAGGTAATCATTCAAGTGGCCGAAGATTTCAACTTGTGAGGAGGGGTAGAGGAAGTTAACTATCATAGTTCATGGATCAGAAAATCTATATTTATTCAATGAAGACAACACTACATATGTCTCTTCGTATTC
The DNA here is from genome assembly GCA_029783825.1 of Sapria himalayana. Lineage (NCBI taxonomy): Eukaryota > Viridiplantae > Streptophyta > Magnoliopsida > Malpighiales > Rafflesiaceae > Sapria > Sapria himalayana. Next base: position 1,079,811 of record JAREIK010001382.1, on the reverse strand, counting down.
TCCTATGTGTATAAAGGATACATTGGTATCACCTCATCACGACACACAGAAATTGGCTATCACTGATAATCTATCTTCATCTCATTTTGTATAGGATGATATTGTTAGCTCTATCCCACCTATCCTAGGAGCCCCATGCATCGGTACTATAGTGACGATAATGGCTAAATATTCACAATCCATAGTTTACTTTCCAAGTTATTAGAAAATTTTCATTTGGCCCACAATTAATAATAAATAGTACATAGCTTTCTTAAATTTACTACATGCATGCATTATATTTTTGGATTTTTTTCATTTCTAAAAAATTTAATTAACATATATGAATGAAATTATAAGTAAATGATAAAGTTTAAAATATTATAAATTTAATCAATAACAAAAAATAATTTTGCAACTTGTCAAACATTATCATTTAAAATTAAAATAAAAAGTTGCCTTACGAAGTTTTGGATATGAAATAAAAATGAATTAAATATTAACTTAGTAGTAGAATAATGAGTGTATTTTGTTTATTTGTATATGTACGTGCTTATGTTTATTTTACTTACAAGTTTATTCCTTCTACTTCTCATACAATCAAAAAGATATTTTAGAAGAAACTAGTTGTGGAGGGTATAAAGTGAAGTAAAATATCCTCAAATATGAAAGAATTTTATTGAGAAGAATTTGAGGTATACTTTTCATGCATCAACTTATTTTTTCAATTTGGTTTGATATGAAATACACTTAAAATAAATACATTACAATGTATTCTTGTTTTATTTAGTTTTTGTATAAAAAATATAAATAGAATAATATTTTGGTGGTCTTGGTGAAGGATACATAGAAACATGTGACTAGTATGATATATAATGACAAGCTTTGAAAATAAAGAAAAAAATATGATAAAGATGGAAATACATAAGTCATGCAAGTGCACAAGTTATACAAATAATAAAATGGATGTAAGTTCAGATATCATTCCCACAAAGATTGATAAGAATTGTTTTACCAATAACCTAAACTACTAAAGATTTATACTATTTGAATTACTAGAAAAAAAATTTCAGTAACTATTTAAACGATAATAAAAATAAAAGAACTATAACCCAAAGTAACAAATTAAAATAAATCTACAAAGATAAATTAAACTGGATCAATTCTCTCTTAGAAACTAACACCGTCATGAAATGCTATGAAATTGTTAATTCCTGTAGATTTCTCTATCAAGGCTTATTTCTAGAAAAAAATTAAAATTTATCAAGAACATTTATCATGCAGCCTTGGATCTATCCCTTTAGCTATGTATTTCACCACTTAGATAACCTTGTTTTCCTAGAAGTCGAAGATCTAAATGGTTATTGGTAGTTTGAGCCTTCTTATGAGAAAAGAATATTTTTTTTTCTCAATATTTCATACCCATTTTTGAAGAGTTCAAGTCTCTTGCTTCCCAAGACATGGTTAGTGCTCCTTCATTGAAATCTTAGAGAGTTTTCTTTTCTTTTGATAAGATCTAAGCCAATATGATAATATCGATCATTCGAAAGATTAAAATGATATCTTTGATTATTTATTTAGATAATTGCTCTATTTTATCATCTCTAAGTAAAATGGGGATTTATTTATATAAACTAGTAGAGCTCATTTGTTCATCACTATTATCCTAACATATCTTCTTAATTGATTATTTACTAACCCTCAAGAATTATCTTTTCTGTGTTACTCATAAGGCCTCCTTGAAATAAGGGTGGGATATAATAAAGTAATGAATATTAGATACTAATATTGAGAACAAGGTAATTGACATTCAGTACTAGCCCATTAGATTTCAACTTTTTCTTCCAAGATACTCTAATTTATACAGACAAAACCACATTTAAAAGCTATTTTAATCTAGTAAAAATTGCACTTCTATTACTAGATCACAATTATCAATGGACTACAAATCAAGGAAGAACATGATGCTTGCAATTAACTGAATTAATTTGATTTTTAGAAAATTTTCAGGTTTCAAAATAATATAGCCAGTAATTCATATGAATTAATCAAAAATTATTCAGATTCATGTTTTTGACATGATGTGTTACAGATCCAAAAAAAAAAATAATGAAAAAAAGAAAAGATATGCTAATTTGATATAAATCTACTCTTTAAAAAAGGAAAAATATGTAGAGCCATCAGCTACTAATTTCCTAGTTTTTTTCCAAATCCATGTTTTTGACAAAGATACTTTTTATATGATTTTGTGCTAGGCCAAAAAACTTGTTTTATTTTTTATGAAATCCAGAAAGATTAGGTCAATGAAAATTTTTTGTGTTGACATTCACTTACTTGTATCTTCCATTTTTTATGTCACAGCCTATTTTTGGTGCTGCAACCAAATATTTACTTATTGCTTGAAATTGCTGTTGGGACCAAAAGTTTCTATCTTAGGATTCTCAGCTAAAAAATTTATTTATCGCGACATTATTTTTCTTATCGTGATATCATACAGTTCATTATCTTTTGGCACCTAAAAAATACATCGAGTCCACCTTTATCTTTCTTGCCTTGCACTCTTGCTCTTGCTTGCACATCATTGTCGCAACTTATCGTGTGTCATGATATAAATTATTTTTTTCATGATAAAAAAAACTATCTTCACCTCCTTTTGGTATTGCGACTACCTTTCTCTAACTTGAGACCTACTTAGTGGCTACAACTTTATCTTCTTTCTTCCTATTTTTGGTTGGGACAAAATTAATTGGTTGTGACTTAATTTTCAGTTCTACTTAGATTTTTAACATGACATAGTTGTTTTTATCGTGACAAATTTGACTTAGCTAATTTTTTAGATTTCTACTACATTTTCACTTCTTTTAACTAAAACCTGCAAAACCATGAGAATGGTGAATTTCTATATTTCAGTAATGAAATCAATTTTCTAAATGTAAAAACATACCAAAAAATGGATTAAAAAATAGATGACTTTTAAGTTCATCAAATTCTTCCAAACTTGAAGTTTTTCTTTTCCTCAAGTAAAGGAAAGAAATAAATGTATTCTAAGGAAAAAAAGAATACCCACCCTTGTAGTATAATCTTCCTTTGGGGCTCAATGATTGCTTTTCAGTCAACTTTCCATTTCTACTAATTTGTCCTTAGTTCTTGACAAGCACATCTTCTAAGATCCCTTCGGATTTAACCATTATCCTGTCTGCCATTTGTACAATGACTGAGTCATAGAGAGCCTTCTTGAATTCAACTTCTCCAATGGTACATGGAAGGAATGGTGAAGTAACTTGGACCCTTCATTTTTTTGGTAGACTCCTCAAGATGATTGCACTATAAATGGCAGTCATGTTCACCACAGCAAATTTTTTCTTTTTACTTAGGATGTCCTTCAAAAACTTAGCATAAAGTGACATATACTGGATACTTGAACTTGTTCTTTCATCCTTCTGGTTCCTTCCTCATCCTACTATTACTACTGCACCAATCCTTCAGCTTCTTTTGCAGTATTCTCTGAATTGTACCTCATATTTCTACTTTTTTCTAACTTCATACTCTCTAATTCCTTCTGACTTCTAAGTTGCATAGTCATGCAGTCTCTCGAATTCTTCTTAGTGTCATTGAGAAAAGCATTTTTATCTTGACCATGCAAATTTAGGGCCAGCTACACTGCTTGAGTCTCATGATTTTTTGAGGGAAGCATATGTCTTTACTTTAAAAATATTTGTGTTGGAATTGAAAGTTTCTAACTCAGAAAATTTTTGTTCATGGAGGTTAAGCATTCTCTTTTTGTTCCCCATGAACAGTAGCATCTGCTCCCCAAAGGATTAAGTTTTTTTTTGACCTTGATGTTCAAATTTTAATCTCCTTCCTATTACTGCTGTTGTAGTTGGAACCTTGTTAGAGCATACCCCTACTAGGAGTGTTGCCCATGCCTTTGGCCCTTTATCCTTCTCCACTATAACAAAAGTTCTCGTAGTTACTCAGTGCTGATGTGAAATGTGTTGGTAGCATGGGGTTGGGCTTGAAATAGTTATTTATTTTATCATTCATGTAATTATAGTTTGCCTCGATTGCATAGAGACCTTCTATTTTATGTAAATCATGTGAAAAACATGGCTTGAGCCAAATTTCAATGTGTTATTCATAGAATTATCAAAATAGAATGAACCTATTGGGTGGGACCATGATCTAGTTCCCTGACTTAATTGTCTACACAAACTAGATTGCCACACTCGTTGGCTCGAGCCTGATTTCCAAGTTCAATGAGGTTTCCGACTCAACTTAGAGTAAAAAAACATGCTTGATATTCATGGGGTATACTAATATAAAAATGAGCATGGGCCAATGGCATGTAGTTGCAGGCTTTCCTCCATGGGGTCAAATGGGGCTATAATGATTACATCATTAGTGATCAAGAAATATTTCATTACTAATGAAATTATGAAGATATTCATCAATATTATTTTTGCAATCCTTGATGAATAAGATCATCGATGAAGACTGAAGATGATTATCCCTAATAAATATATAATGAGTCATGAATATTTTCATTGTCAAGTATTCCTTGATTTATGCTTTGTTTGTTAGGAAAACCTATTTCTAGTATGCTTTTGGTTTTCTTGATAAAGAATTTCACAAAACCCTCTCATTCTTGTAATACGCTATGTTATGTTTAGAGAGATGAATTATAAGTTATATGAAATGGACACATGTAGAATAGATTCTTTACATAAATTCAATGTCATGCTCATTGAAATTGTTAAAATTGCCTGAGGCATTTGTTGGGTCCATAACTTAGTCTTCTTGCCTTGTGGAATACTTGATTTGGCTTTCCATTCTCACTAACTAAACTAACATTAATTTCCAAACATATCAAGTCGGCCAACTTAACTTAGAATCAAAAAGATATATGGCATGAATGGGATGCTCCATTGATTATATAATAATGTCCATTACCCCCAAGCTCACCCATACACTAAGATATGATGAGAGAGAGAGAGAGAGATAGATAATAATTTAACATCTCTCCTTGCAAAAGATGCAATAATCATTATTCCTAACATTATTACAATTAGCATGAGATGTCTTAGCTTATTTTTATCAAAATTTGCATTCAACATGATTGGAATGCTGATAAAAAATGGAAGATGTCATTCATAGGTGTATTTGAGCAATGTGTTTGCATGTTTTCGAAATGTGTTAGTAGTATGCTACCAAATCATAATAAATAAATAATATAATATTTTTTTAGAAATAGTTAAATAATTCGGTAACTAATTCATAGATATTTTTATTGTTTTAATTAAACTTGATAATGAAAGGCATGCCTAGGTGCGAGTCAATGTGATGCCCCTTGTTTATGCAATGCTGGAGTGAAGGTGAGGTGCCTTATAAAAGGTACAATCAATATGTGAAACTGCATGCCTCAACAAATGAAACTTGGTTTATGACATTTTGGATCGAAAAAAAACTACTTCTAAAATGCTAAAGTTATAAAAGAACATTCTAGAATTTTCTAGAAAATAGACTTATGTCACTTGCAATTCGTTCATTTTAAAATGATAACTTACTTAAACAAAAAAAAATAGAGAAAAAAAAACACAATCCACTAATTTAAATGGAGAATATAAGAAATGGAAAAAAAGGTAAAAATAAGGCATGACTTGTTAATTAAATTTTTTTATTCTTGTGGCTATTACCTTGATCCTTGTAAAAAAATATTTTTTATTTTTAGTGTTATATTTTTTAAAATTGAAAATTTATTTTTTTTTTCATCTGCAATGTTCGTTAACAATAATGCAAATCAAGTAGACTCTAATGTCAGAAAAATATAATATCCTTAAATGAAAATATATTTATTTACTAAATAAGAAAATATTTGATCATTGCATTATACTTTATGGTAGAGTAACTAAGTGAGACACACACACACACACACACACACACTTACACTCAAATTAACAAATAATATATTAGTAGAAAATTTATTATTGTTCAGAAAATTTTGTTTGATATAGCTAATGCAAGCTAAGACATAAAAACAATACTTAGAGAGATAACTTCTAATTCTAGAATTATGCATTTGCCTTTTTTTTATTAATGGATAAAAATAAAGAAGTAATTAATTCAACGGAGATAAATATAAAAAATAAAAAGTGATTATAAAAAACAAAATAATTAATTTATAGATCTAGATGATAAATGATAATTAATCATCACTAACAATCAAGAATATGAGAAATTATCTAGATTAAGAATATTAGAAATTATCACATGCTATTGGTCCATTGTGCTCCATACCCTGCAAAAAAAAAAAAAACAAAAAACCAAAAAATAGCAGAAATTGAAAAATAAAACAAAAAGATTTAAAATAACAATTATATGTTGCTATTTAAAATAAAAACAACCAGACAGGAATACAAACAAAATAAAATGCAGTCTATCCAGCTTATACAAACCTAATAATAATAACTTATGTGTGAGTTGAGTTAAGAGTCAATGTGAAAGGCAACATTAGTCATTCAAAATGTTATTTTCAATTATAAATCATGGAAACGAAGGATTGATATCATGATTCATTACCTCCTTCATATCACTGAGAAAGTGAATTCCCTTATGAAAAAGGAGGCAACTGTTTAGGGAGCATTAGAGTTAGCCCCTAGGAAAAATATGAGAGAAAAGAACACCCTAACCCTAAAATATGAGTTCTATCATCAGCAATGTCAAATAAGTATTTAGGGTATCTTTTCCAATCACTCTATTGATACTGTTAGAGAAATGGCCTTATATGCTCTGACTCTAAGGCCCCAAAGCTCATGTATGAGCTGAGGAATATTATGAAATGAGCTTGGGGAAGAGTGGGGGAGGGGATAAAAAAACACAAAGTAAAGCTTGAGTGAAGTATCACTGCACATGAATTTTAATATAATTATGTGCAACATTGAGCTAGGAATTATACTCATCACAAGCCTAAGTCAACCTATTTTATCCCTATAAAGAGAGAAATAAATATAGAAAGAAACTAAATTCATAAATAATTTTGAAACTTTTGAAGAATACAAGAGAAAAGAATCTCTCATTATTTGGGGAGAGCTCCAAAGCAAAGGCTCAAGATTGTGCTAATTATCATGATCTTATATCACAAGGAACACATAAAAAAATCCAAAATATTAATCAAACATAGAATTCAAGATACTTTTAGGCTGCTCTTTGATATTTTGGGTAATTTTGAAAAATTTTAGGACCTCCAGTAAGAAATTATCCATTATATTTGTGTATGATTCGGATAATGATCTACCAAAATAATTTGACTATTAATAGATTAAGTTGTGACAAAGATAGGACTACCAAAATATTCAGAATATATCATATATTTGTGATTACTTGTACAATAAAAAATTATGAAATATTTGTTTATTGAAAAGTTCATAATTATTACAAAAAATTCATAATATATCACAAATATATTGACAATCACAAATGAATAAATAAATAAATAAATAAACAAATATATATATATATATATGTAACAAATAGTTTTGAGGAAGAAAATATCAAAATATATATGTAATATATATGGATATAGTGAGATATATCTATGATATATCCATATATATTTATGATATATTTGGATATTTTTGACTATGTGATAATATATATTTGAATTAAATTTATTTAATATTAGTTATATATTATAATATAATAATTTTTTTTTATATTCAATAAATTTTCCTTAATTAAAATAACATATAATTTTATATTTGAATCAATAATTTATTATATTTATAATAAAAAAATAAAATTAAATATAACATTACTCATATGTATGTAATGTAATTAAAATTTATTGGAAAAATTATATTTTAATGTATTAAAATAAAAATAATTAGGAAAATAAGCACATAAACTCTAACATAACAATAATATTATTGAATGCAATAATAAAAGTAAATAATAATTTTATTTTTCTAAATTTTTATTTTGATGCACTAAAATATAATATTTTCATATTAATATTTTTCATATAATAAAATATAATTAAAATATGATACTAGCTTTATATTATAGTAAAATTGAATATTTTTTTTAATATATTAAAATAATATAGAGATGTATATTTAAATAATAGTATAACTATATATACAATAAGTAAACAATATCAATTTAAATATTATTTATGTAGTAAAATATAATTAAATATAATACTAGTTTTATATTCAATATATCTAAATAATATGAATAGCTATATTTAAATAAAAATTTTAATATATTTATAATAAGTAAATAATATTATAAAATTAATATTTATTATTAACCAACATGATATAATTTAATTTATATATATATAAATTTATTATTTTTTAGAGAAATCAAGGACGTTTTGAACTTGGGAACGACAACACTTCATTCTACGGTCTCTGCCATGGGGTTCGGCTGTTCGGGTCTGACACTGGGGGCTGTTTTACAAATTTACAATCTCTTCGCCAGCCGTTTTGTGTGAATCGGACCAATTTATGCGAAATTTCATTCTCTGCAGGACTCAGTTATGGATCCCTAATTTGTCACTAATAGTGGAGTGGATACTGCAATCGCACGGCAATCACATGTGCAGGAAGGAAGGCGATGGCTTCCAAACAGGAGAAACCAAAGTCCTTTGCTGCAACTACAGAGCTTCCAACTTCGATGGAAGACATTTTCACTGTTCTCAACAATCTTATTCAACGGTCCGATTACGAACAAGTGATTAAGACCGCAGATCAAGGTCAGACACGTTGGATCTGTCTGTGCGATTCTCACGTAGTTAGCTGAATTTTTTAGGATGATTTATCTGATAGTACGGTACTTGCAGTTCTTGCAGTTGCTCCTGGGGATGCGGAAGCCATTAGATGCAAGGTGGTGGCATTGATAAAGACTGATCGTATTGATGATGCGCTTCGGGCTATTGATGCATGCAGGATGTTTTCCATTGATTTGAACTTTCTCAAGGTTGGTGAATATGATCATGCCTGATTTATTTTGTTTTTTGAGAAACCTCATGCGTCAGTTAAGGAGCACAATACATGGAGTCCGAGAGTTGAACACAGAGGAAGTAGAGGAAAGAGGATCCACAAGCATAGGAGAAATAGTTGACTTGTATAGTGTTACATTTTGCATTTGGTCCAATTTGTTTTCATTTCTGGTGTAATCGTTCTTCTCTCTCAAGTTACCTGTGTTGCGTTTGGTTTGCTGGGCAGGACAGTGCAAGTTAGTCACTGTCTCGTTGGGGCAACCATATCCGTGTCAGATCCGCTTCCAGTAAATGTGCATCGGTAAAACTTTAAACTTCCTGTTCTTAATGGGCTAGCTAATAGAGGACATCAGCTGTTAGGGAACGTGCAGCAAGGTGATTGATCATGCTATTGAATCGCCTCTTTGTCATCTTTGTATCTTTATCATACCTTCAAGTTTGCTTAACTTTTCATCAACAATCCTCGTAAGATATCCCCTTGAAATTTTTAACACAACTACACTGTTAGTGTTGTATTTTCCCACAGAGTGTTCTTCATACAGTTGGACCACATTCGTGTTCCTTTCCTCTAGTTAATTGGCATTAGTTGTATGTTCTTTCTTCTTCCTTTTCAACATGCTCCTTTTCTCAACATCTCTTTCTTGCATTTCTTTAAATTTTTTTTTTTTTTTGATTTTTTTATGCTGTTCCTTACAGTCAAACTCTTGTACGTTTTAATTATAGTTGTTATACTTAACTGGAGCCAACAGCCAAGACATACATCTGTTGACTATCTTTCTTGGCCTTCTGAAAAGCTTCAACAGTTGTGACTGTCTAAGTGAAGCTCATTCCTCTAGCCAAGAGTGATTGATATGTTATTATGCTTCATGGATCCTCTGTGCTAGGGTTTTCATGAATATGATTGGAAATTTGTTTATTCCAACTGTTTTTCATTTGTTATATGTTATAAGAAGGTAATTAATTCATCTTGAACTTTTAAAAACCTATTTAAGTCGATGAAAATCATGACCAACTCTTTTTCCATTAATGGTCAATTTTATATTGTTTCATTTTATGTTCCTCCTTTTTAATCTATGACATATTTAAAGCTTTTAGGTTGTTTTGTTCTTTAATTAAGTATTAGTTATTATTTTTTTTATGATGTGCTAAGTATTTAGTTATAGAAAGGTAATGCATGCGCTGATATGTAGATATTTACATACACATGTATTCATTGACAAATCAATGTCTTGAAAAAGATTTGAATTTGATGAGAGTTGTGTGGGCATATTATAATATTGTTGATATAATTATTATTATTAAAATTATATGATTCATGATTTGATTTATGATTCGATTTGTTATTTAGGGGATAAACAATTTGATTCTTTAAAAGAATTTAAAATATACATGAATCGAATGCTGAATTATTGAATTATAAATTAATTTAATACCAATTCTTAAGGGACTAAGATTCTTAAAAAATCATAAAAATAAAAACTAAAATATCAAAAAAATTACTAACTATATGAATTAATTAACATGAAAAAAAATAATTTAACATTTGATATTATGAATTTTAAGTGTAAATATAATAAAATATCATAAAAATTATAATAATAAAAATTAAAATATCAAAAAAAAATTGTCAGCTGTAGTAATAGAAGTTAATTAACGTGAAAAAAATCATAAAAAATTAGATTTATAATTTAATTTTTAATTTTTGATTTATTAATCAAGTATTCTGATTTTTGATTCGAATATTAATTTAATAATTATGAATATAATATAGTTGAATGCTTATTGTAATATATGAGTGTTATAATATAGTTGAATTTTTTATGCTTATATAACATTACCATTATATACATAATCTTATCATATTAATTATTAATATTATTATTATATTTTTTATTATTAGTTTTTACTTATTTCTATAAAATGTTAGTCGTATTTTAAGATAGTAATTTTTTTAAAAATTATTGTTCATCATCACTATTTATCTGTGTGATTCACTGATATGTTTTTTTTTTATTCTTAAAAGGGTATTTTAACATGCTCATAAAATTTATTGTATCTTTCATTGGCTCCAAGTTTGTTTGTACCTTTTTTATTTAAGATTTTGAATGCTAATTTCTAGATTTAGCTCAATTAAGCATTCAAATTTTGTTAGTCTTTTTAAAAAATTATGCTTTCTCTTTTCATCCAATTGAGTAATGGCTTTTGTTACGTAGTTGAGTTATGTTATGCTGACCAGTGGTCACGTGGTCGGACACTTGCGACCCATGATCACATGACATGTGTGCCCAACATGTGATGCACAAGTTATTATTGGGTTATACTCAGGTATCAATGACCATTGATCCAACTTGTGCCCCAATCATCTAACTCATTCATTTTATTAAAATGGTTGAATAACCATCACATTTAATTAAATGGCTACTAAAACAAGTGTGTTCTTTAATTATTTATAAATAACAATATTTTATTTTTTCTCAAATAATTTGTTCTCTAATTTATTATTATTCTTATTTTTTATTTGTAAGTTCTTGATTTTTATAATTCTGAAGTTTAATTACGTAAATTCATAAAATGTAATTCTATTATTTATTTTAATTAATATTTTCTTTTTATTATTATCAATTCTAGAAATATTTTCATACTTAAATTTAGAATGAAAATAATAAATAAATATACATGTAATGCATTTAAGATTTTAAAGGTGTAGAGATCTCCATCTCTTGCTGTGTCTCTTTTTGCAAGTAAAAAATTTAAGATTAATAAATATATTTTTATTATATGGGTTCATATCAATATAATAAAAAAGAATGTATTAGGGGAGAGAGAAATTTATTATGATGTTTCTAACTAAAATTTTAAGAAATTTATTAGTTTGTATATTTCATTTGGAAATATGTTCCACCTTATAATAATAGGATTCCTAAAATGACTTATCATAATGGTTTAATAAATTAGGATTCCTAAAATGACATTATAAAAATAAAAAATAATTAAAGAATAAAAAATTTATAATAATTCATATATATTATCTCATATATATATATATATAAATATAAATAAGCTAATTAGTAAATATTTTAAATGTGACTAATTATGTTAATGTATACTTGATAAAAAATGAAAATTTTAAGTATTTATTTGATATTTTATCTTCATGATGATTATGTAATTTTTGATTTTCTAATAAAAATTATTAAAAAATATGATATAAAATTAAATATAAAGCATTATATTTGATAATATTTGTAATAATAAAATTTTGATAAATTTATTTATTAGTTAAATTAGAAAATGCCCATAAATTAAAATTCAATATGTTAAATATATTTTTCATATTATTAATATCATTATAATTATCATTAGAAATTATTTGAAATTCTATAAAATTTATCTATATATTTAATAAATTATAATATTTTTATATTTTATATTAACTAGTAAACTTAACAAATGATTTTTAAAATAATGTTGAGCATAATTGAAACTCAACATATTTAATGTTAAAATTTTGTTTTAGAAAGAAATGTTTTTTGATATTTTACAAATTATAAAACTGATGAAACCATAATTACATATGATTTGGAAATAAGTGTTTCATTTTCAAAATTATTGATGAGTATTTATGATATTGCTAGCATGTTTTTTTAGTTATATTCTCATACATCTTGTATTGCATATTAATTTATTTATAATATGAGTTATTTTTTAATAATAGAGAAAATATTTATTTTTTGTTAAATTTGGGTATAAATAAAAAATTGGGTGATTATTTTTTATTATATTACTTAATTATTTATATGGATCTAAAGATTAAAATAAAATTTACCTAAAATATTTTAAATTACAATATTAATTGTATGAACCTATCTATCATATGAGTTAGAGATTAAAATATATATATAATTAAATATTATGGGACAACATGAAAAAGCTAAAATATATAGATAATTAAATATTTTTAACACTTTATCTTCCTTTCTATGAATCACCATGGAACAATTTGATTTTAATCTTTATTTCTATTTATCTAATGTTGTCTTACAAGATTAATTGACTTTAGTACATAATTAGAAATTATGTTAGTTGGTGTTATTTTATTTATTTTTACCCGTGCAAGTGGTCGAGATGCTTATTTTTATTTGAATCTCTTTTTATTTTTATTATGAAAATTGATAGAACTAAGTAAGTGAGATTATTTCTTTAATATGAGTGTTTTTTTTCAAACATGTTTGGTTGAGATTAATAAATATTTATTTTATTTTATTTATATAGATATTTGAAGATTTAATGTGATTATTTCTCATGATAAATTTTATTATTTAGTAATTTTTATTAATAATTTATTTTAATATACTTGTTATATTTTGTAAAGAATGATTTGAAATTATTATTATATTTTTTTTATAAAATAATAAAAAATTGTATTTTATTGTCATGCCAGAATTTCAAGGATTGATACAATTCTCAAATATACTTTAATATATATATATATATAGTTTTTATTTTTGGTGTATTTGATTATACACTAGATGTATTGTGCATATTGTCTTTCTCAAAATAAGATAGTGGAAGGAAAAACTAAGTATCTAATTAAACTTATGCAATCTCTTTTATTATATTATGCTCAATGATAGTTTCGGTGATGATTTAATGTTCATTGTAAATTATTTGAATATGTTAGTTTCTTATTTTCTTTCAAGCGCTGTATCATAGTTCATAAATATATAGCAAATTTTTAATTTTTTATTTAGAACTTTTAGATGTACTTGTTTTGTTAAAGGTTTTAAAGTTGTTAAATATTTTGTATGTATTAAAGTAGTCTCTGCTAGCACATTCGATATATTTTTAGTATTCATTTTTTTAGAATGTTTCGTCTTATGAAATAATTTTATCTTTTTTTTTTATGTATTCTTGTTAATTTAATTAGATTCAGATGAATTCTTAACTATGTGATTAGTATCAAATCAAGTATGATAAATAGATACAATGTTCATCATCAAATTTGGGTATTCACAAAATAACTAAATTGTAAATACGCTTATTCACAAATTTTTATTTTGACATAGGTATGAGTTCATCTTTGTTCTTGAGTGTTCTTATTGATTTTCTTAGTTGTAGGAAAATTTGTAATCATTTGATAATTATCAAATTAGATATTATATTCAAAATTATTATAATTTATTATTTTGTAGATATTTAATTATAAATTTATATTAAATATAATTTTTTACATATTTTATATATATATATATATATATATATATATTTGTTCTAATATTTTGTTCCAAAATAATTGTGTTCTTTTAGAAATAAGTAAAATTGATTGCATAATTATGACAACTATAGCCACTATGTGTTTGATATTTTAAACTAGATACATAATTATTACTTGTCAATGTATATATATTGTACAAATAATATTTTATTTGTGCTTAGTTTTTATTTGAAGCCATATATGATTTTACATAATTTTTTTTAAGTTATTAACATAAAAATACATTGTATATATGTTACATATACGTGTCATAGACTCACACAGTGAGTCATACACTATGATGTATATATCCACTATTAAAAATTGTATATATTTTTTAAACAAATAGAATTAAAATAAGGTACTCATTGATATATGTAATATATGTAATGTATTAATACAGATGGAAGTCATCGACTCACAAATAATATATGTATTAAGTTACTCTCTATAAATTCATTGTGAAATATTTTTGTACATGTATATGTATTAAAAATTTAAAATTTGTTTTAATGTGCATATTTTTTATTTGAAGTCATATGCGATTTCACTTTCTCATGTCCAAATAATAACATTTTTTTCTTTAATTTTTTTATCTATAAGTAACATATCTAAATATTTTCTAATCATTTTATTTTAAATTATATGTATTGTAATTTTTTTACAATTTGTTTTGTAATTTTTTTAATGAAATATAAATCATAACCAATCTAATAATTATTCTGTAATATATATATATATATATATATATAATGATTATTTTAATTTATTAGTTTATATATTTTTATGAGATATTATTCTATATTGGTTGTATTAATATTTATCATATATTTAATTTAGGTGATTCTGCTAGCATTTATTCTTCATTTCTATATGTCTAATTTGTGTTTGTACTAGGATTTGATCTATTTATTTTTTTTTCATCTATTTTTTGATCATGAATGGTGTTGGGCTGATTTGTGTATATCTTAATTATTTATACGGGGAGATGACGTGTCTCAACCTTATCATTCAGACAAATTTGTTTACTTGTGTTGTCTTATCTATTTTTTATCAGTGTGAATATTCTCGTGCTGGATTAGGCACATTGACTATTCTTATTGGGATTGAATGTTAGATTCGAACCTATTACATCATATCCTAGGGTTCATTCTTAACCACTCTGATTGAGTGCATGAAAGCAATTTTTTCTATTTGATTATATAATTTGTTTTATATTTAATATTATATTAATGAAAATGTATCATTTTTATCTTATTTTATTTCTTGTTTTTCTCTTTTGTTTTATTTGTTTCATCTTTTGATTTTTTTATATAGAATATGTCTTTCAATGTATTAGTGTGATGAATTTATTAAAAAAAAAATGTTTTATTTTTATCTCTAGTGTCACACTGCTTGCATAATAGTGTTGGTGGTGGACTATCTGATATCATTGTAAAGGCAAGGCTAATTTGTAATATTATTTACAAAGATAGATATCAAATTTTGTTTTCCGCATGAGGTAGACTTCTTTATTGATTATTTTTTTTAGTAATATAATATTTTTTTAGTAGCGTCTATAGGCTTCTATGGTCTCCTAACATGTGCTCTTATATTTGTTGGCATATTGTTACATATGAAAAAAATTTCAATGTATTTTCATTAGTTTAAGTGTGTTGGTAGAGGTGTCAAACGGGTCGTGACGGGCCGGCCCGACACTTTTTTTCCAGGCCCAACCAGGCTTACGTGCCGGGCCAGGCATGACACGTAACAGTAACCGTGCCTGTCCTGGCACGGTTTTTTTGGGGTTCAGCCCTGCACGGGCCCGTGGCAGATTCGCCGGGTTCGGCCCGACAGGGCCGAACCCTAAATTAAAAAAAATTAGGATTTCGGCGTGTCAGAAATCCTAATTTTAAAAAAAATTAGGGATTGGGCGCACCTGAAACCCTAATTCTAAAAAAATTAGGAATTGGGCGCGCCCGAAATCTAATTCTAAAAAAAATTAGGAATTGAGCGCTCTCGAAACCCTAATTTTAAAAAAAATTAGGGTTTCGGCGCCCATTAATCCTAATTTTTTTAAAAAAAAATTCAGCATGGTACCGTGCCGGGCCGAGCACGGCACGAGGCCTAGGCACGGGAAATTTCAGTGCCGGGCCGGCCCAGGCACGGCTGAACCGTGCCGTGCCTCGTGCCGGGCCGGCCCGGCCCGGCCCGGTTGACATCTCTATGTGTTTGTGTGTGTGTATCCTAATTAGTTAAGTGTGTGTGTGTGTGTGTATCCTCATTAGTTGTGTGCGTGTATCCTCATTAGTTAAGTGCGTGTGTATCCTCAATTGTGAAGTGTGTGTCTATGTATTATTTTTAGTTATGTGTGTGTATCCTCATTAGTTAAGTGTGTATGTGTGTGTGTGTGTGTGTATCCTCATTAGTTAAGTGTTTGTATGTGTGTATCCTCATTAGTTAAGTGTGTGTGTGTGTCTTCATTAGTTAAGTGTGCATGTGTGTGTGTATCGTCATTAGTTGAGTGTGTGTATCATCATTAGTTAAGTGTGTGTATATATCATCATTAATTAAGTGTGTGTGTTTGTGTATCCTCATTAGTTAAATTTGTGTGTTTGAGTGTGTATTCTTATTAGTTAAGTGTGTGTGTGTGTGTGTGTGCGCGTATGTATCCTCATTAGTCAAGTGTGTGTGTGTCCTTATTAGTTAAGTGTGCATGTGTATGTATCCTTATTAGTTAAGTGTGCGAGTGTATGTATCCTCATTAGTTAAGTGTGCGTGTGTATGTATCCTCATTAGTTAAGTGTGCGTGTGTATGTATCCTCATTAGTTAAGTGTGCGTGTGTATGTATCCTCATTAGTTAAGTGTGTGCGTGTGTGTATGTATAAAATTTATAAAAATAAAAATATTACTGATTCAAATGTGCTCTAATTTCTTTCACATAGCGAAGTTCTACAGTAATACTAAGGACTTGAATATCAAATTTTTACAAATTTGGTGTTGAACCCTCAACGCATCTATTGGTTTGTAGGACTTCTTAATATTTGAGTTTCAATTGTAATACAACTCTCAAATCCACTCATTATTTGTTCAAATGAGTCCAACTAAATGTTAACTTTTAAACGTTCTTGATAATCTAATATCATATCTATGCATTTATATAATTTATTTCTCACTTCATCAATATTAGAAAATTTATTTTCATACCATAATTGAGGACTAAGATTGTAAACTACTGCATGTAAAAGTCAATGAAATTGTGGAGTCCATCTTACATTAATTTTTTTTCTAAATTAGACTATATTTTCTCTTCATATTTTTCCAATTAAATGTAATCTTCTTTTTAGCAGAATTCATCAGCTATTAAATATAATCCATGACTGGTCTTTTCTCTGAATCAACCTTTCTCAACATACAAACTAATGGAATAGTGGGTTTAATATAAAAAGTAACACGTGACCAAAAATTTGGATAAAATTATACTATATGTCAAGCTTTTACACATGGTTCGGTCGTGCTTGGGCCGGCCCGGCATGGGAAAAATCTCGTGCCCATGCCGTGCTCGGGTTAGGCACGTGCCGTGCTGTGCCTGGCCCGTGCCTGACCCGGCACTGTTCGGCCCGTGGCACGGCACACCGGCATGGGTTCGTCCCATGTCGGGTGTCCCCTGAGCTCGATCCCGCGATCACCCCTTCCGCAAAAAAGACCGTGGATCGGGTCTGATTGGACCCGACCTTCGGTCCCACGAAGCCCAAACAGTATGGCCCGACAAGGCGTGCCGGGCCCGGCACGAAGGTATGCTCGTGCTCAAAAAAATGGGCCGGACCGGCCCGGGCTCTTTGACACCTCTAATTATATTTTTAATTCATGCATAAATGGAGATTAAAACTCGAGCTCAAAATTTGCAATAACATCCATTATAGGAATCCAATAAGGATCATTCACAGTATTTAATGGGAGACCTTTTGAATAAATAAATCTATCAATTTTTTTACATAATTTTTTTTTCTTCTTTTTTGCATCTTAAATTCAAAGTATTTTGATGAGTTTATGAAGTGGTAAATTCATCTATGGGTATGCTAGGAATAAGTTCCCACTCCCACTCACATTTTTACTTTCTAAGATATCTTTTATTTTGGACAAGACACTCTTATTCATTGAAGTTGGACCCATACTAAATTCTTGGAGCAAAATTTTTTTTTTCATTTTTTAATCATTAAAATTGATCATTGCTTCTTTGTGTTTCAATTTAATATCTTCATTATCTTTGGGGCATAGTTTCATATCATGATGAATTTTAGCTAAGTGATGCTTGAATCTATTCACACCTCTTTGTGTTCCAATTACCCAGAAAACTTCAATAAAATATTTCGACAAAAAATCTTATCTTGATTTTTTTGAATCGGAGGAACTCTCTTTAAAAAAATATCAATAATAATTTTTAGTTATTCATATTTCTCTATAATAATAAAATTAACTCAAAAATAATAACAAGACATAATTGAAAAAAATTTAAAAATTAAAATGAGAATGTAAATTACTTGAATTGATTATGAATGCTAATGTCTATCTATATGAGTATTCATATATATTTTTTTTGGGATGGTGCTATTCTATTCATAAATTATTTGAATTGGTTATTTATATCTTAATTATATATACGACTATATAGAATATATTAACTATATTCAATATTATATATCTATAATTTTATATATCATTTTTTTATACTATACATAAACATAATCACATATTTAACTATACAAAATTATTTATAATTATATACGAAATATATAAATATGCAACTATCTTCATATCTATATATATTATATATATAATTATTTGAATATCTATATATTTTACTATATATAACTAATTATAATTATATGTATAACTATATATAACTAATTAATTATATGTTTAAATATTTATAATTATATATATTATATCTATAATTTATGTTTTAACATATATGATTATATGTTAAAAAATACATATAATTATTTATATTAAGCTGGATAAGTATTTACAACTATATATACTTTACTATTTATAATTATATGTAATTATATATAATTATAAATCTATAACTTTATATATATATATATATATATATATATAAAATTAAAAATATATTTATGGAGAAGTGCCGATGGGTTGATAATTTCGAGCGTGGAGCGTTGACATTGGCTTCAGCTTCAAAATATTTGAGCAGGGGTGAAAAATCGATCAACACGGTTTAGAGTTTATGGAAATTTTTTTATTTTTATTTTCTTTAAGACACCTCGTAGGTGTACCTCTTCTTCTTCTAGGCATGAAAGGTGCATTTTAAATGCCCCTCGAAATATCTCACAGAAGAAGGCGTAGGCCTATCCCCTGTCTAAGAAGCACGGACACGGACACGGGGATACGACACGACAGTATACGGGGACATGACAAATTCTAAAAAACTAGGATATGGATACGGCTAGGATACGGCATGATAAAAAAAATAAAAATAAAAATTATTAATTATAAATATTATGTATTTTATAAAATTTATTAAATTAAATTAAATTAAAATATTTTATTATATAAAATAAATATATATTGTTTATTTTATAAAATAAAAATATTTAATTTTTTTTATAAGATAATATTTATAATTATTTTATTTTATAAAACAATATTTTATAATTATATTATATAAAATTATATTTTTTTATTTTATAAAATAAAAATATTTTATTTTATGCCACATCTCCACACAAATACGCCCGCCCCTGCCTCCCCCTCAAACACGCTCGTCCCTACCTTTCCCCTCAAATCGTGCCCCTTGCCTCTCCCATCAAATCGCGCTGCCCCTGCCTCTCCCCTCAAATCGTGCCGCCCCTGCCACTCCCCTCAAATTGCGCCGCCCCTGCCACTCCCCTTAAATCGCGCCGCCCCTGCCTCTCTCCTCAAATCGCGCCACCCCTTTTTTTCTCCTCAAATCGCGCCGCCCCTTTTTCTCTTCTCAAATTGTGCCCGCTCTTGCCTCTCTCTCAAATTGTCCCGCTCCTGCCTCTCCCTCAAATTGTACCCGCTCCTACCTCTCCCTCAAATCGTGCCCGCTCCTGCCTCTCCCTCAAATTGTGCCCGCTCCCTGTCTCACCCTCAAATCGCGCCTGCCCCCTGCCAGTGGCCAACGTTGCTGCATGGGCAACGTTGGCCACCCGACGTCGTCGGACGTCGGCACTATAGACATGGATACGGATGCCGACGCAACCATCCAATATGGCACGTGGCGTATCAGATACGGATTGTGCAATGATACGCCACGTGGCATATCGGACACGTATCCGTGCCGTGTCCGTGTCGTGTCCAGGTGTCGGACACGTGGACACAGCAATTGGGAGTCGTGTCCGTGCTTCCTTGCCCTGCGTCACTTTTTTTCATGCGTCTTGAGGCATTTTGCGCATGCTTCGCCTTGAGGTGCACCCCGTAGTGCACCTTGTTTATGTTTTTATTATCTATTTCAAAAAGAGAAACCGAACTGTCTCTAGTGGGACAGGATAATGAGTGTATTGGGTTTGCACGGTTCCCTTCACCTTTTATTTTTTTCCTTTTTTTTTTTTTGTTTTGCAACGTAACACTGAACTGTCTCCGGTGGCATACTGTTCCACTCGGTGTTGCTTCTGGATAGGCGTACTGCTTGTACAGACAAAACCAGCTGGCCGGCGCGTTAGAATGCCTTAAAGGCTGCGAGAAGAAGCCCGAAACATGGCTGTTAGAAGCTCAGATTCTCTATCGTCTAGGAAAGCTGGACCTGTCTGTTGACATCTACGAGAAGCTTCAGAATGCTGGCATTGGGTCCTTGGACATAAATCTCATTGCTTGCTTGATTTTGGCGGGAAGAGCCTCCGAAGTGCAAGGAATGCTCGAGGCACGTCGGATCAAAGCAACTAGCAGTTTCGAGTTGGCATACAACACTGCTTGTGCCTTGATGGAGTCATGCAGGTATACAGATGCCGAACAACTCTTGCTTGCAGCTCTAAGGTAAACTGCTCTCTCTCTCTCTCTCTCTCATCCCACTTTTTCTCCCTCCCCCTCCCACTCTCTCTCTCTCTCTCTCTCTCCCTCCCTCCTCCCACTCTCTCTCTCCCTCATTTTATTTTTTTGTTAAATTTTCTTTTAGATAGAGGTGGCAAATGGGCCGCGCTGGGCTAACATGACTGTTAAAGATGGCAACCCAGAATGGGCTGATGGCATGCTTGTAGACTAGGTGGGATGGGGCTTTTATGGGCCCAACATGACGTGGGAACTAGAACTAGGCACATGAAGGTGAGAACTCAAGCTAGGATGGGTGTGAGCTAATGGCTAGCCTTGACTTAGCTTGACTCGACTCGACCTGACTTGACTCTAGTTTTTTTTTTTATTTGTGTTGTGGGTTAGGATTTTTGTCCGACCTGGGGCTTGACCTTAGGCTTATCACGACACGGGCTACTGGGGCATGCGAACCACACCCCAAGTCATTGTACAGTTTGAGCCAGGCTGCTGTGTTGGCCTGTGCCTGTTCCCACCATGGGTTTGGCCACTGGTTGGGTCTGGGCAGTTCGGCTCATTTGCTGCCTCTAGTTCGACATGATTTTTACATGTGAAGAAATCAATGTATGACTTTATCATCATCATTAAAATATATTTTTGATTTAATTATTATTTATGATTGATACATTATTCAAGGTTATTAATATATACATACATATAATATATATATATATATATATATATATATATATATAATTATTCATTTAATTTTCAAATTGATTTGATCTTGAGTTATGTACTATTTTTTTATTATTAAAATAAAAATAAATAACTAACAATTTATTGCTTCCTAGATATATTTCTTGAATATTCTTATAATTTTAGTATTTATTCAGATATAATATATATATGATATAATTATTATCTGTCTGATTGAATTTTGAAGATTATATATATTTTTATCACCATTTGATTTTCAATATAATTTGATCGTTAGTTATGTAAGAAATCATTTTTATAATTAAAATAAAAAGTAATAATTAACATTCTCATTGATTCTTAGATATTTTTCTAGAATAATCTTATAATTTTTTTATTTATTCGTATATTAATTTATTTTCGTCACACACTTACTTTATATTAACGCTATATTATTCTCATCCTTGGTGGAACATGTAAAAAAAAATAATAAATCATTAAAAATAAATAAAGTGAGTGTAGTAGGCATGCATAATTTGTATTTTGTGTAATAGTTTATAAGAAAATAATATTGATTGGAAAATTAAAATTTATATGTTATAAAGGAAGCTTTTTTTTTTTTTACATAAAGTTTATAAGCATGTTTCTTGAATTTATTCAGCATTTTCAGGATTATTTATTTCTAATATTTTAAATAAATTTTTTTTAACATAAAATTTCAAAGCAAGCTTCTTGTCCTTTCAGAATTGGCCAAGAAACACTGATGGACGATAATTTTGCTGAAAATGATATTGAGGTTGAATTAGCTCCCATTGCAGTGCAGTTAGCATGTGTTTGTCATGTGAGCCACGGCCTCATATTTTTATTTTATTTTGTTATTTTATTTTTGGCGGTGAGGGTTTTCATGTTTCCGCCATGTGGATGATGCGAATAGCTTGTTTCATCAGCACCAAGGGCGTACGCAGGAGGCAAGGAAAGCTTATGAAGAAATCATAAGCCGGAATCTAGCAGATGAATCGTCCATTGCAGTGGCTGTGAATAACCTCGTAGCTCTGAAAGGTACGAGAGATGCGTCTAATAACCTTAAGAAACTTGATCTGCTAAAAGATAAAGAGGCCTCTGGTTTCCAGCTTGCTCGTGGGCTCGATAAGCTTTCTTCAGCTCAGCGCGAGGCAATTTATGCAAATCGCGTGCTCTCGCTTCTTCACGCCAACAAACTCGACCAGGCGCGAGAACTCGTAGATGCGCTCGCGTGCATGTTTCCCGACAAGGCTGGCCCCGTGCTGTTAGAAGCAGCTCTGTTAGTGAGAGAAAGCAAGGTCGCTGAAGCAGAACAGGTGCTGGATGAGTCTGCAGAAAAGTTGGGGGAGAAGTCACGTGATGTTCTTCTTGCGCGGGCGCAAGTTGCCGCCATGGCTGGGCATCATGAGGTTGCAGCCAGCTCTCTGGGTAAGGCTTCTGATATTGTTCACATGCCGGCCACCGTGGCAACCATTGTTTCTCTGAGAGAGCTTGCAGGAGATGTAGATGGAGCTTCCATGGCCATGGATTCAGCCATCCAGTGGTGGTCTGGCGCCATGGCAGAGGATCAAAATCTGGGCCTTATGATGGAGGCGGCAGCGTTGTTCAAGCTGAGACATGGGTTAGTGGAAGATGCTGCGCGCCTATACAAAGTCCTCTTTCGGTGTGATGGTAGTGTAGAGGCGCTTGTGGGTCTTGTAAGCACACTTTCCGGCTTGGATGTGGACGAGGCAGAAGAGTTTGAGGAGCAGCTGCCGTCATTACCAGGGATGGACAAGCTTGATTTGGATGCTTTGGAGAAAAATTCAGGTGCCAGTGGTATTGTTGAAGGGCCTAACCCTGACCCTGATGGGGGGTTGGCTGGGAAGAGGAAGGAAGAGAAGTCTAAGAAGAAGAGAAAGCGGAAACCTAGGTATCCTAAAGGGTTTGATCCGGCTAACCCTGGTCCCCCTCCTGATCCAGAGCGCTGGCTCCCTCTGCGCGAAAGGTCTAGCTACCGCCCCAAGAGGAAGGATAAGAGATCTGCCCCTGTTCGTGGCTCTCAGGGTGCTGTGGTTAGAGATAAGCATGAAGCCTCCGGCGTTCCTTCTAATCCTTCAAACCAGGTGACTACTGCAAAATCCAACGCCCGAAATGCAGCTGCCTCCTCTAAGGCTTCATCTCGATCGTCCAAAAAGAAGTGGAGGAAGTGAATCTAATCATAATGATCATCTCCTGTTTCTTTTTTTTTTTTAAACTTAATTGTTGTCTAAGATTTTGCGACACTAAACTAAATCAAAACTTTCAGAAAATAAATTTTATAGTTAATTTAATTTTAGAATATACGAAGAAATGTTTTATTTTAATTTCTAGCTGATTTTCTTTCATTTATTCTTAAAATATTTTTTATGGATTAATGATTGATAATTGATCCACTTTTTTTTTTATAAATTCATTTTTACTTTTTTTTTTATTGAATTTTATTAGAGTGAGTGATAATTGATAACTAAAAACAAAACGTGATTCTTTAGGCAAAATTAGAAAGTAGTTATTAGATAATTTTGAAATTATTTTTTTCTTTTTTGCGAATAAAGTGACAAATTAATAATGATGAAATAATATTTTTTTAACCAAGTGGGATCTCTTGACCCAATTAGTTCGCGAAGTCATATTAAACAAAGATTAAAACCTTTCTATTTCAAAAATGGAGGTAATATAAAAAAAAGATTAGGGCACAACTCAAACATTAAATAATAATAACAATATATAAAAAATTAGTTATATTTAGTAGAAGAAAATATGACTTATAAGATTAATTTTGAAACCTAATTCTTTGTTTAAGGGTAGTTTTGTCTATTGCTCTACTAATGCTGCTGGGATGAAGTCTTGCATCTTTCGGTCTTAGGGCACTAAGACTCATATATGAGGGATTGAGGGTTAATATGGGATGAGTCGAAGGGAAGAGGGGAAAGAAAAAAAAACATAATGCTTCATTTTCTTTTATTTATATGTTCATGTTTTTAGTTAAATATCTCATCAATTAAAATTGTAATAGTAGAGATTTGAACTCATTATTTTTCTCATCCATGTTTCAATTATATGTTTTAGGCAATGTTTACTTAAGAACATAGATAAAAATGATTAGAGGTAGCATGTTTAAGGTGCACTTGTATAAGAGTCATATTACCTGGAGAACTAATTAAAATTGCTAATACTAATTATATCAAGAATTTACTGTATTAGTAATAATAATTATTAATCAACAACAATTATATGATGTGTGTTCTAGTTTGAGATTGATAAGTGATCAACAAGTGTGTGATTGCTGCCAAATTATTTTATGATTAATATTATATGATTATGTTGTTCCTACTAGTAGACATGAGAATGCTATTATAACCAAGCTAATTATATCATATTCATCACTCTATGATCCTCCAAAAATATAATTGGAAGACTCATACTAGTAATCAATTTCGTTATGTCTTTTCCTCTCAAACTCATTATGATAAATAAAGGAGAACAATGAACTTGAAGTTGATCAAATTTAAAGTCATCACCATTAAGTTGAGATCTAATATACTATATTTTTTGGTATATTGATCAACATATACATCTTTTAAGTTGGCTAGTGACACTGATATTTATACATGTATATATTTTTTTATAATATACATATCATAATTCGTACTTAATCTTTTTCGACACTATATCTTTTTTATTTTTAATTATGTTAAAGTACACCCAGTCTCCTAATGTTTACTTAGTTTTAAGTTTTTTAGGTAAATATGTCAAGATCATGGAAGATAGCTTAATTTTAGTCTCAAACTTATCAGTCAAATTATCATTATTATCTATGTTTATATCTAATCTATTTTCATTAAATTTACTATTTATCATTTTTTTATAAATTTGAGACTAGACTGGAAGTAGAAGAATTATAGATTTTTTATAATTTTTTTTTAATTTTTTTTAATTTTTTTTAATTTTTTTTTAATTTTTTTTTAATTTTTTTTTAATTTTTTTTTAATTTTTTTTAATTTTTTTTTAATTTTTTTTTAATTTTTTTTTAATTTTTTTTTAATTTTTTTTTAATTTTTTTTTTAATTTTTTTTTAATTTATAACTATTTATTAATCTAAATAAAATTAATTAATTAAAATTTAATCATAATGTGCACCATAATTTTTTGTGTATAGTTGACACTATAGATGTTATATCTCATATTTTTGTACTTAAAAGTTGTTGCTCATCATGACAACGAAATTATCACTGACATTTTGATTTACAAAATTAAAATTATTTAAAAAAATTACAAGAATAGAGCACAATATTAATTTGAGAGCAATAAGAAAAGAGGAGAGCATATGAGTTTAAAGATTAAATATAGAAAACAATTATATAACGTGTGTTTTAATTTGAGATTGATAAGTGATCAACAGGTGTGTGATTGATGCCAAATTATGTTATGATTAATATTGGATAGTTATAAAGCTTGTGAATAATTTTTGGTTTTTTATTTTTAGTACTTAATGAATCAACATGAGCTTATAGTTTTACTTAAGAAGTGGTAGTTTCTTTATGTGGAAAACTTATCATAGTACTTAGACTCAATTGCTACCATCTAATTTTGTAGTTTCCTACTTAATCATTCTTCTGTCATATCAGCTAATACTATCATCTACAAATAATATATACTAAAGAGTATCTTCCTAAAGATCTGTTATTAATTTATCCATAACAAACACAAAAATATAAGGACATAGTAATGATCCTTGGTGAAATCTCACATTTATTAGAAATTTTTTAGTGAAATCTTTAACTAACCAAATTCTAGGCACCAGCACCACTCTCTCAACCTTTATGCATATCTTTGATTAGATCAATATACACGGTTGATGTCTATTATGATTTTGTTATAATTTTAACTCATTATTTATAATACAACACTAAAAGTTCATTAGTCGATTTGATTCGTCTAATGGAAGCTTGTAAATATATAAATCATACAAGTAATAATTTAGATATAAGTTTATATATCAATCTCATGTGAATTATATGAGAAATTTGATCAACCAATATTGAATTAACTGATGCCTAAGTTAAGAAGATAAACTTATGTCTCAAATTATTACTCCGGTTCTATGGTTGGTTTACTTCCCTATGTACAATGATGTGGATTTTGAAATATTATGCTTGATTATTGTTGTTGGATGAACAGTAAGATGATGTGGATTTTTTTCTTGCTCCATTGGCATACAAGGTAGTTGTCAACCTTGGATTATCACTACCAAAAATAAATACCTTGTAATAGTATCTTCAATATTTTATCACCAAAATCATGTTTACTCTATCTGTGGGTCATTCATACATCTACTCATTTTAGATAATACATTAATTATACTTGATGATTGCTTCAATTATGTATTTTTATTCTCTGACCTTAGTAGTCATAAAAGATGCAAAATAATATGATATTGATTATATTTGAGCTTTTGGCTTCACAAGCACTATACCCGCATGAATTTACATATATCTTACTAATAGTTTCACCTATTGAAGTCATACAAAAGGAAATAATTGTAAGATTGTCATCACCTTATGAAGTATATTCCCTTGTACATATGTGTATCTCGTGACTTACCCATCATCATCCACCACAACTAACACATAACTCTCACGTGATGGTGAAACCTCTATGTTAGATATTATAAATAATCTCCACAACATTTAAAGGCCAGTTCTTCCAAAATATACACACTAAAATGGTCTTAGTTTTATTTATGTTTTTGGCTTTGTGAGTCTCATACTCACATCAATTAAACATGCATAAATCTATGATTTTTACATATAGTTTCACCTCACGAAGCAAGATTTAAAGGGTTGTCACTTCTTTCAAATTCAATTTCATGAGTGTGTCTTTATAACATATATGTCATCATTTTCCATGACCAACAAAATATAAATTTATTTGGCGTGGAACCCTAAGTCTCTGTTTCAATTAATATTCATATCCATCAATATTCAAAACATAAAAATTCTACCATTAAATATTTTAAATCTATAATAATCATACACACATATATAAATTAATCCTAGATCCTAATTAGTTTGATATTAGAGAAAATTTTGCGTGAGAGAATTGTTGCAGCATCTTGTTTAAATTGAGATTTCTCAATGACAAACAACATGAGTATCTAGATTTTAAATCTAGTTCCTAATATATCCTTGTTTGTGTTCGACTTGAATTTGCCCATAGTTAGGGATTAAAATTCACACCATCTTGGCGTACCTGTTCTTGGTCTTGCTTTCCAAATCTCTCAATTCTATTTTTGAAATCCACTAAGTCTTTCTTTTATATCATTGGAGTCCCATCAAGTTGCTGTGTAGATCTTCAAGTTGAGAGTCATAAATTTAGTTTGATGTCAAGCTTCCTGTATACTCTTATTAAAATATTTCATGGAAAACAAAGTTGCGGTGGTTGAGGAATGTCATGTTCAAGGAAATTTCTCTCTAGAACATATAGTTGTGATGATAAGAATGTCATGATTGATATTATTTTTCTATAGAACACAATCATGGTAGCAAAATAGTCATGACCGAGGGATTTCCTCTTTAGAGCACATGGTTGCGGTGGCAAAGAAAGTCATGACTGAGAAAATTTCTTTTTAGATTAAATAGTCATGGTGGAAAATTTTGCAACAACTAAAAATTACTTGGTGATATATGATTTTTAACTCTATAATGAAAATGTCATAGTGCTAAAAATTTTCAAGATTTCTAGTACACATTTAAAACTAATGTGACCATGACTCAAAAATAATAATCCGATCACGAAAAATATATTACATAGTAAAAGATTATGATAGCTGAGTGGTAGAGTTGTTAGTCTTGACATATAAAGATTATTATTACTTGTTTATAGAGTCATAGCCAAGAAAACCAATCATACCTTTTCGATAGGCATGTGCTAATGTAAATAGTCATGATATTAAAAATATTATGACTTTCACTTACTATTCTGCCATCTATTTCAGTTTTTAATCAAGTCTATTATTTATACTCAACTTCACTATTATTCATTATAGTATATAATTTGTTTTGTTATCTATTTCCTTAATTCTCTGTTTTGTTTCTCTGTTTTATTTATAGGGGCAAATACTATTCTATTGAGAGATTGGGTACATGGTAATGGGACAATAATGGGGGTCTCACTGCCTAGTCAGTAGGTTAGGGAATTATGTATTGGAATGTTATATTCATTCTAAAGATTCGACTCATTTCTATTTTATATAAAACCCTAATCGTTATGTGTGTGTGTCTGTGTTATATTCGTAATTGTAAATGTATGCTCTATTATTCTTTTCTCCACCTCAATCATGTACTGAAACATTTTAGATTAATAAATCTGCAAGTGCTATATACTTTTCTCATGGACATATCAAAAAAAGTACAATCCATTGATGTTACGTTTAGGTTAATAAATATATCTTGTAGGGCCCCATGGTAGGAGGTTTTGCTCCTGGCTCCAACTCGATCCTATGATCTTCCTCCCTCCTGGGTGGGAGCCTTTTGAGTAGCTCTGGTGACATTATATTTTTGAATTTGTCTAACACCTTCATGACTTCCATGGGCATAGAATTTTTCATAGGGCCACTAGGGTCTTCCTTTAATGTCGCCAAGTAGGTCACCTCATTTTTTTTCAACCCCTTTCTCCAATTGCATAGCCGACAGCATAAGCATTTTAGCTTTACCTTCGATGATTGTGGGAACCATGCATAGAGCCCCCTCTTCTAAGATAGCCATCGAATGTAGAAAGATATAGGCATAGCTTTTACCTGGTGAAGGAAATCCATCCCGATCACTATCTGGAAATCATCCATGGGTACCACCGTGAAGTCGACCTTGCCTTCCCAAGGCCCAATTCTCATTGTCACCCCACGAGTTATTCCGTGTTATGACTTGGTAGTGGAGTTTACTGCCTTGAACCATCCTACTTTATTGGATGTTGGGAGCTTGACTCTCATTGCCTCCTTCTTTGAGAAAAAGTTATGTGTTGCACCAGTATCTATCATGGCCTTAGTAGACATCCCATTCACCTTAGCCTCTACGTAAATGAGTCCCCTACTTTGAGGCTTCTCCTTAGCTTGCTTGATCTTGAAGGCATTCAATAGCTGCATTACCCCATGTGAGAGGCATCATCCTCTTGTTCAATCTCCCTCTCGATCATGGCATTTAGGGCCTTTCTTTTAGGACATTCACATGCCCAGTGTGGTCCATCGCACAGAAAGCAATTAGTTTTTAGCTTGAAATCCATGTGCTTATCCCCATCATTTTATTCTTTGTTGGTAGAAGTCGCTCTTGATCCTTCCTTAGCATTATAGCTTTTGTATCCCCTATCTCCCCCACCTTTGGCATGGCTTGATTTGAGAAGAGTCACCCCTTTGAAAATCCATGAATGACTTTGCTACTACCATGGTCTTAGCTAAGTCTTAGACACCACGTCTCCTCAATTCTTGCTCGGCCCAGCCTTGTGGATTCTCCATAAAATTAAAGAAGAGTTCTTTCTCATACATATCAGGAGCCTCAAGTATCAAGGAAGAGAACTCCTTGACATAGTCCCGAATAGATCTCATGTGCTTGAGATGCCTGATCTTTCTACGAGCTATGTATCCCATATCTTCTAGATAAAACTACTTTTTTATCTCTCTTGAAATCGACCCATGTGTCTATGGTGCACATCCCTCTTTATATCTCTTATAAATTTTCTACGTCACCATAGAGTTGTATTATCAGTGAGAAGAGAGTAGTAGTGTGTACATTTGTTGCCTCATCAGTTAGTGATATTACCTCAAAATATCTCTCCATGTGCCACAAATAGTTATTTAGCTCTTTAGCATCCCATTTTTCCATGAAAGTGTGAGGCTTTGGTACATCTACCCTTTGGGCCTCATGAGTGGACATAATCGGAGCCGACAATGTCATCTTGTAGATTGCCACTTCCTGTTTCATCCCTCCTCATGCTTGGTCAAGACCTCCACCCTTGATTCTAAGTTAGTGAACATGTCCATGACCTTCATAAACTTCTCATGCGATACCATTGGGATCGGCAAGCCTTGCATCCCCTCTTGAAGGTCTAGGATCTGTATCTTGAAATTCTCCATGACCTTCTCCATGCTTTGCTTCATGAGATCGAACCCATCCTTGGTGTCTACCATGTCGACCTCTAACCGGGTCACTCCACACATAGCTATTCATATTGAACGACTAGTGAACCACATTAAAACTAGTATTTGTTGTGGGTGTGTTATATTCTTTTTGTTCCTTGTGATATTGTGTTATATTCTGCATAATCCATTAATGTTACGTTTAGTATAATCACTATATATACATAGATAGAAAATTCTAACATTCATCTAATTTTATTAAAAACATCATTTAATAAAATTTTTGTAATGAAAGATCAAATTCAATACAATCATATCATAAAAATAATAAAAAACAACCACAAAATATCAGTACCTTAAGTGCCGAACAATACCCCTTTCTTACACAATGCCTACCACATTAAATATCTTGGGATTCTATTATAAGTTTTCTCTAAGTTGATAAAAGCCATGGATAAGTCTTTCTTATTCTTCTTATATTTCTCAATTAATTATCTGACTAAGTATATATCCTCCAAATTAATTTTTTGAAATTCTTATTTCTCTTATAAATCTTTGTTCATTTACTCTAAGTTGATAAAAGCCATGGACAGGTCTTTCTAGCTTCCCTTACCTCCATGAATCTTATTCTAGCTACACAACTAAAGTTATTTAGTTCTCCAATACTCTTATTCCTCTAATCTAAATTCGTGAATTAGTTTAAAAGATTATTTAAGTATATTCTTAACCTCTCTTTGACTTCTTCATCTTTTATTATGATCTATTTGTTTTAATTCATAATACATCTTACATAACTGATATCTCTACTCTTCTTCTCTCTCATCATATTCATTTTATAAATATTATTTTGCACTTTTTACTTTGTAGTTTATCATATAATTCATTATGTATCTTAAATTTCTCCATCATCCTCGCTAGCTTATTTCATGCCTAGTATGACCTATGACATGACCCCCATGCACATGCCATGCCAGGCCATAGAGGTTAGCCTGCATACAACCATAATAGCATGCAATACAGCATGACCATGTTGGATATCTTTAAAAAAAATAGTAACAAAGTTTGAAAACAATAACAAATAACTTTGAAACTTCAAACAAACAAAGAGAAGATTTTTCCTTTTTGAGAGCTTATAATCCATTGCATCATTTTGAATATATAGGCAAAAAAGAAAAACTGTTATAAAAAAAACTACTACTAAAATTACTACTTTAATTTTAGCTACACATTGGACTAAAAACCATATGATGATAACTGCTGCTCTAACAAGATTAACTCATCAATCTCCTCCTTAAGCTTATTGTTCTCTAGTGATGATCCGCACACCAATCATTTCTCTCATCTCCAAGAATTTCATCTTTGCTAGCGATTTTATCAAAATATCAGCATACTGATCTTTTGTGCAAACATGTTGAATTTCAATCATTCCTGATTCAATACAGTCTCTAATATAGTGGAATCGGGTATCGATGTGTTTGCTCCTCTCATGGTGAACTAAATTCTTACTCAATACAATTGCAAATTGATTATCAATCTTTAGAACCACCTTTTTATCTTCGGTCTTTAATAAATCTGCCAATAGTCGGCCCACCTACACTCCTTGACATGCTGCTGCACAGGCAGCATTGTACTCCGCTTCACAGAAAGATAATGCAACCACTTTCTATTTTTGTGAACACCAACTAATATGATTTGACCCAAGAAAAATATTAAACCTGAGGTACTTTTTCTGTCATCAGTATCACAAGCTAGATCACTATTAGAGTAACTTGTGCTTTCCTTGCTCAGTTTTAGATGAGGTTCCAACGAGATTTGTGAAGGGTTGCAATCTATCATGCCGCATTCGTCTAAAACCTTTCTTACTAATGCTGACTGGTTAATTGTAATACTTTGAGAATTCTGACGAATTTCAATTCCTAGATAGTAACTTAGTAACCCAAGGTCACTCATGCTAAATAATTTTTTCATCTGTGATTTGAACTTGTCTATGTATTGAATACACTCTCCAGTAATGATTAAATCATCTACATAGACTCCAACAATTAAATTCCATTTACCTTGATTTCTTATGTATACCACATGATCTAAAAAACACTTCTCAAAACTGAGTGTCTTCAATGAATTGTCCAGTTTTGAGTTCCAGGCTCTAGGTGCTTGTCGCAAACTGTACAATGCTTTGTGCAGTTTTAATACATTGTGCTCTACTCCTCTTATTTTAAAACTCGGTGGTTGAATGACATACACTTCCTCTTCCAAATCACCATTGAGGAAGGCTAACTTCACATCCATATGATGTACCTTCCATCCTTTATGTGCCGCAATAGAAATCAACAAACGTACTGTCTCTAGCCGAGCAACATAAGCGAAAACTTCATCAACGTCTATGCCTTGTCGTTGAACATATCCCTTTGCCACTAATCTCGCTTTGTACTTCACAATTCTGCCTTAAGTATCATGCTTCAACTTGTAAATCCACTTTAGACCTATGTATTTGTGGCTGATGGAATGAGCTTCCAAGTTTCATTTTTTTGAATAGAGGAAATTTCCTCCTCCATTGCTCTTCTTCACATCGGATCTGTCTTGGCTTCTTCAAAATTTGATGGTGCTTCTTCTCCTAGCAAACATAGTCCCAAATACTACATCTCTATTGGGACTGTTGCATTATACAAGCTTCTGATGTCACGGATACCCCGTGGTCCTACTAATGAACTCTCATCGGATGTTGAGGGTTGTAGTATTTTGGTTGATACAGATTCTTCAAAACTTGTTGTTGGAGAATATGGTGAGTTTGAAACAGATATTCTGAATCTTGTGTTCATCACTAGTGTAGCATGCTGGTATCAGTTACCAGTTTGTTCTTGTGTCGTCTGTGGGAAATCCATACTAGAATTGTTGATTCCCTCTTTATTTTCTTGATTTATCGTATCAGATGTTCCTGCTATGGTAAAATAGTGTGTTGTAAGAGTGTTCCCTGCCGATCCTATTTCTTTTTCTGAATATTTGTTCCACTCCTACTTCTTCTCCTCTTCGAACATGATATCTCGTGTCATCACTACTCGTTTTGACTTTGGATCAAACATCTGATAGCCTTTTGTATTTGAATCATAACCTATAAATACCATTGACTTGCATCGGTCTGTAGGCTTTGAGATGTGAGGTGTAACGTCTTTTACGTGTCTCACACATCCAAAGATGCAAAAATGATCAATAGTTGGCTTGCGGTTGTAATATGCTTCATAGGGAGTTTTGCTGATAATACATTTTGTTGGTGTTCGATTTAGGAGATATATGACAGTTAATACCGCTTCTCCCCAAAATTTATCACGGACTCCCATGCTTTTCAACATGCTCCTTGTCATGTCGACCACCTTCTAATTTTTTCATTCAACAACTCCGTTATGCTGAGGAGAAAAGGTGTCGTAAGATAATGCTTAATTCCCAATAGCTCACAGTAAGTCTTGAACTTATTTAAGGTGAATTTGCCTCCATGATTTGTGTGAAAAACCATCAATTTGCTGTTTTTCTCATTTCTGCTGATGCTTTGATCTTCATGAATACCTCAAATGCTTCATCTTTGCTTCGGATCAGCACCTGCTACATGAATCTAATACAATCATCAACCAACAATAGAAAATATCATTTGCCTCAATATGTAGTAGTAGTTATTGGCCCACACAAATCTCCATGTCATAGTTCATGGGGTGATTTTGCTCGGAATTTTGTCACCGTTGGAAATGGATTTCGGTGTTGCTTTCTAATTAAGCAACCATCACAGATGCAGTCTTTATTCTCGATTATAGGTAGTCCGTGCACCATCTGTTTATGACTTATAATTTTCAAAGCATGAAAATTCACATGCACATATCTTGCATGTCAGCGCCAAGCACTTTCTTTGCTTCTAGCCATGAGATATTCTGTTAGGACCTAAGCAATATGCAAAAAATATAAACGACTTCTTGACTTGCTTACTTTTGCTAGTAGCCTTCGTGTCTTATCTAGGATAGTCATCACTCCTCCTTCAATTATAAATTTGTATCCGTTCTCATCTAACTGACCAAGGCTTATTATGTTGCTCTTCAACTTCGGGTTGTAGTAGATATTAGTTAATACATGATGTTCACTTGTGAAGCATTCAAATAAAACTGAACCATTTTCTTGTATTTCTACAGCCGAGCCATCTCCAAATTTGACTGACCCTTTAATGGTCGTGTTAATTTCAGCAAATTTTTCGATAGAACTGGTCATGTGGAAACTTGCGTCGGTATCTAAATACCAAACCTTGTCTTGGATGCTATTAATCTTGGCACCATCTTGTCTTCGTGTAGTAACACCTGTTTGCTCTATATTGCATGGTTGAGAACACAAGTTTTAGTCATTAGCTTAACAGTGTTGGTTCATCATCGATTTGTGTTCTAACAAATTTTGCACTCTCTCTTCAATTTGGCTTGGGACACTCTTTTGCAAAGTGCTCATATTCATTATAATTGAAACACTTGACTCTGGATTTGTCGAAGTTGCATGGCTTTCGGTCTACATTAGTGCGTTCACCTTTTCCTTGACCTTCACCATATCCACGCCCGTGGCCATGACTTCCTCCTCTTTTGATGCTGCTGAGACCTTCATCTTTCTTTCCCTTTGAGCATCTTACCTTCCATTCGGCTTGGGTAAGAAGTAGTTGTTCTTTACCACCCTTTGTGTATATCCGTCCTTTAAGTCCTTCCTCAAAGATTCTGAGGTGGCCGATTGCTTTTGAGACCGACATGTTCTCAATATCGCCAAACTATTCGATCATCCCAATAATTTGGAAAAATTTATTTGGAACTGCACTGAACAATTTTTCAACAACTTCGTTGTCGTCAAGCTTCGTGCCCAGCGAGCGAGTCTCACCCGCCAGCATGGTAAGCTTCATGGAGAACTCATTTATTGTCTCTGAATCCTCCATATGTAACTTGTTCAGTTGTCATCTCAGCACCTGTAAGTGTGTCTTGACGTGATCTTCACCAACCCGCATCTCCCTGAGTGCGTCCCAAGCCTCTTTTTCTGTCTTCTTTTCCGCAATTGACATCATCACGTCATCTGGCATGGCTTGAGAAATGGCTACCATGGCGCCTTGATCTTTATCATCATCCGTGTCTCCACCTTCGATCACTGACCATACTCCTAGTAAATGCAAGATTATCTTCATCTTGACAGCCCATATGCTGCAGTTTGTTTTGCTTAACATTGGATATTGGATTGGGATTGAGACTCTTCTTGCCGTCGGTTTGACAACTGCACACGTCTTAGATTGATCTCCTTCAACACTTGTCATTGCTTTAACCCTACCTCCGCTACCAAATGTTGGATATCTTAAAAAAATAGTAACAAAGTTTGAAGTCAATAAAAAATAAACTTTGAAACTTTAAACAAACAAAGAGAGGAATTTTCCTTTTTGAGAGCTTATAACCCGTTGCATCATTTTGAATATATAGGCAAAAAAGAAAAACTGTTTCAAAAAAAAAACTGCTACTTTAATTTTAGCCACACATTAGACTAAAACCGCATGATGATAATTGCTCCTCTAACAAGATTAACTCATCATACCATAGTTGCCAGCCCACCCAAACTGAATTTGGTTCAAGATAGAAGGAACTTAGTTCATGCTTTAGTCATGCCTATGGGTCGGATAGAAACTTTATTCTCACATGCTAAATTTTTAAACTTTTTGATCTTGGGTTGGATCAGTCTGAAAACCCGACTTAGTTTTGGAACATTATATTTTGTTAAGATACCAATGGGTCGGTTCATGATGATGTAGCATGAAGTCAATTAACAAAAATGTGACTCACTTACTAGACCTCGTAATAAAAAATTTAGTCATTGCCATTACAAAATGTCATGAGTATGTGTCACATGTGACATGTCCCTGTAATTTTTTTTTGATATGTCAACTCCCACATGTCTGGCACTAGTTGCCTCTTGTTAGTCACCAATGTTGGTTGGATTCAATCCAACCTACAATAAAAAAAAGTAATATTTAAATTTATAAATTTTCTATACATTGGTATAAATTTCATATTTTTTTTCATTAAATTGTAGTCTTATCTCTCTGATTGTATCTAATTCTAAGATATTCAAACTCATTTTAGTTTATTTTATTTCTACATAATATAATTTGTACAAAATCCTAAATAATCATATCAGTGATAAGATTCAATCTCGCCAATAATGAGATATTGAAATTACTATGCTAGCAAGTTCTAATTAATTTTGTAAGGTACTTGTATACTACTATTTTTTTTATTTTATATAATAGATTTATAGAAAATAAGAGATTCAAAAATATATTCTCCTTCTTTCCTTTCTAAGTATTCATCTACCAATCTTGAAATAAAATAAAATGGATCTTAATAAATTTAATGAAAATGAAATTAATATTTAAAATAATTTTAATTTAGATAATAATAACTCAACTAAAAGGTATGGTACTAGTTTGCCTCCAAGCCCTAGTTCTTCATACGTACCTAAAAAATCTATGCTCCATAGATGAATTTTTGTAGCTAGGGCCCACTTTAATATAATTAAGATGAGCTTGACACCTAATGAGGCATGTCGAACATTATATCAAAGAATATAATGTATTAGATCCTTGGTAAATTTAACTTAGTAAGAGGATAATTGAATTTGGATCTAGTTTAGGTTCAATGATCTTTTTTATATACAACTAAGAGTTTATAAGAGAACGAATTATATACTAGTTTATTATATATAAAAATATATCTAACTAGCATATCATAGGATTCATATGTCAGTATGTAAAAATGATATTATAAAAAAGTATAAATATAATAATAATTAATAATATAAGATCTTAGAAAATATGGTGGCGTGGTATTGACATATGATATATGAGCTACTCATGATTATATGCCTTTCACACATATCATTGTCCACTTTGTTGATTCTCACTAAAAATTAAATAAGAAAATATTATGATTTTGTGATACATCTTCATAATGAGATCATTTTATATGATTGTTTGATGAGTATCTTTAGGAAATATAAAATAAAATATATAGTATGATATTTGATAATATTACAAGTAATAGAGTCACAATAAATTTATCCATAAGAACTATCAGATGAATCCATAGCTAAGATATTTTATCTTAATATATGTGGAGGTGTTAAGTGAGTTGTACTGGGCAGACAAGTCCTAAATTTTGGTGGCTTAGTTGGGACACAATGACATCTCAAATACAACATGAAATGAGTGCACATGTCGTGCCATGTTGACACAACTATATTGTAGGTTAACCTAGCATGGCACATTAGCATACCTTTTTGCACTGGGCATGTTGGGTCGAGCCAGCACTAGCACAACATTGCCACTGGTTAGGCCAGTGCCTAGTAGAAGTGTCAAACAGGCTTGGCGGCCCGGGCACGACATGGTCTAGAATTGTGCCTCGTATCGGGCTAGGCTGCCCCATGACATGGCTCATGCTGGACTAGGCACGACCCGTGTGCCTGACTCAATGGCAAGGTAAACTGGCCCGAGTGACCCGGATGACTGCCCGATAGCCACAATCTAATTTTTTTAACAATTAGACCTCAACCCCATACTCGAGACTAGCCTGTCATAGGGTGGTCTAATTATTTTAAAAAATATGCCACATGATCGATGGGATTCTTTCGCAGCACACGAAAGAATCACGTTCTCATTGGTAAGGCATGGTTGTGTCATCCTACCATGCTGGCCAGGTGGAACAAGCCACCGTGTCTTGCCACGGCCAGGTATATCACGGTGGCACGATCATGCCTACATGACACGATCTATTTGACACCTCTAGTACCCAGTAGTGGTGATCAATGTGAAGCTCAACCCATTGGCCAAGGGTCCAAGGCCCACTGGCAATGTGCCTGTGACACTTCTATGGCACTATATGTTGTAGCTGTGGTCTAATAGACCATAGTGGCTAACTGTGGTTGGCTAATAGCGATGGCACACTGGCACTACCAAGTGTATCATCAACCACTCACCCTACTCCCACGATTTTAGTGAGCACTAACACCCCACAAGCACCATGGAGTGTAGTGTTGACTAGTGCAGCTACATGACTATGGCACTGACACCGACTTATATTTTTAAGTTTAAACTTTAAAATAAAATTTTATTTTTAAAAATATAAACTATATTATATTGTAATATAAACTAAAATGAATAAGAGTTATAGGATCATGATTCAATAAAAAATATTAATGCATTTCATTTTTGAGCATCATAGCACTGTATGATAAATAATAAAAAATTTTAAAAGTTTAAAAGTAAAAAAATAAGTATATCAACAAAATAAATTTAAATTGCATGTCCATCATCTTAGTGACTAAATTTAATATTTGTGATTAATATGTGTCAATATTATGATTTAGATTATCAAGTTTAATTCTAAAGCTAGTCCCAGTATTAATATCCTCGATGTCATCATATTAGGCATCATTATGAGTAACTCTTTCACTATATTATGAATACTCATTTTTGAATCTTTTTATTTCTGTAAGAATGAAAGTACTTCTATGATATCTGATCATAGTCTAAATCTCATATCTAAAATAGTATTTATTATTATGAGTAATCTTAGATAACATGAGATAGGTGGATTCATATGATTTCTACCAACCTAATATGTCCAAATTTTTATTATCATCATGTGATAGGATGCAACAGTAATCAATATCTAAGTATTGAGATAATCATCTCCTATTCGATGGATCACTCCATTGTTTGCCCCTTGCTAACTGAATAGAACATGCATCATCTTCAACTATGATGTCCATGACCATACTCGGAGACTTGCTATAACTACTATACATAATGTCATAATATATAAACATATTAGCTAATTTTTTGTAAATCAAACCATTAGATTCTTCTACTTAGTTTATGCATTTATATATGTATATTAATATATTTTCTACCACTTTTAATTAACCCTATGGGTCATATAGGTAGCCAAGTAATAAAAAGATGGATTGGAGGACTAATATTTTAACAACTTTGTGTCCATCTAAATAGTCAATATCCTATAATTAGGGGATCTTCTATATAATCAAGGTAATTTAAAGGCTTTGTTTCCATCTTATATATGAACCTAAGTACAATTCAAGTGGTGAGAATATATATAGACCAACACATATTCATCATATTATAAAAAATCTTTAAGAATTTTAAAAATGAAATTTCTCTCTTTAAGTATGAATCATCAATAATAAGTTTGTTAGTCTTACCATTTACATAGTCAAATATAATATTTTGATAACTAACACATGATTATAATATCATGAGTTAGTTATAATATCAAATAACTAACACATGACAAATATAGACTATGGATTTCTTGTTATATACTATGTATTTTAAGGTACTTTAATGAATTTCTTATATTTTCTAGTATGAGGGATATAACTTTTATTCCATCTATAGGTTAATTACATGATATATACATCTATTATAAAAAATATCAACTAATGACTCATATCTAAAAGTTCTAACAATCTTGTTAATAATTTTTATTTGAAGCATTATCAAGTGTAATACAAAAATTTTTTTAGTGAATATTATTTTTCATAAAGATCTTTGTCAAACAATCATATATGGCAGGGTTATCATTAGGAGAAAGGATCTCCAGAAAATGTAAAATATTTTTATTTAGTTTCTACTTAGAATCGACATAGTGTGCGATGAGGGATGTAAATGATGTGTTATTATGACTAGTCTAAATATCGGATATCAAAGAAACTATGTTACTATGTTTCTAAAGTTAATTAATTATTAATTATTTTTCTAATTTAAAATATTTGATTATATTATTTCTATTGGTAGACAGAAATTTTATGATAACTAAGCTAGAAGTAGATTTCTGTTATATTCATTACTATAGGATCCTCTAAAGATATAATTGAAAGATTTATACTAGTAATGAATTTTCATGTTTTCCCTCCTAAACTAATTATGGTAAATAAAGGGGATTAATGAAATTAGTTAATCCAACTTCAAAGATCTCGCCATTAAATTAAGATCTAATTAATATATCATATTTTTTGGTATATTGATCAACTTATCTCTTAAGATGATCAGTACTACTAATACTTATATATATATTTTTATAATATACATATCATACCAAAACTACTCTAACATCCTAGTTTTTTTATTATTTATATTAAAGTATGT
The DNA here is from genome assembly GCA_029783825.1 of Sapria himalayana. NCBI lineage: Eukaryota > Viridiplantae > Streptophyta > Magnoliopsida > Malpighiales > Rafflesiaceae > Sapria > Sapria himalayana. The sequence continues at coordinate 1,038,517 of JAREIK010001382.1, read as the reverse complement.
CTGAACTAATAAATTTTGTCTAGTTTTAAGTTTTTTAGGTAAATATATCAAAACCATGAAAGAGAACTTAATTTTGACCTTAGAAATATTGGTTTAGTTATCATTATTATATCTGTATATATCTAATTCATTTTTATTAAATTTATTATTTGTCATTTTTAAATTTTTGAGACTAGACTAGATGTGGGAGAATGAGATAATTTTATTAAATTTCTTTTTAATTTTTAATTTTTTAATTTTTTAATTTTTTAATTTTTTAATTTTTTAATTTTTTAATTTTTTAATTTTTTTATTTTTAAATTTTTTTTATTTTTTATTTTTTTATTTTTTTATTTTTTTATTTTTTTATTTTTTTTATTTTTTTATTTTTTTATTTTTTTATTTTTTTATTTTTTTATTTTTTTATTTTTTTTATTTTTTTTTATTTTTTTTTATTTTTTTTTATTTTTTTTTTATTTTTTTTATTTTTTGATTTTTTAACTTTTTAAATTTTTAAAATTTTTTATTTTTTATATACTTTTTTATATAATTTTTTATAAAATTTTTTTATATACTTTTTTATTAAAATTTTAAATTTATGTATTAATTTAAATAAAATAAATTAATTAAAATTTAATCATAATGTATACCTTAATTTATACATAGCAAATACTATGGATGTTATACTTTGTATTTTCATTCTTAGAAGTTGTTACTCATCATGATAACAAATTTATCACATATATTCTAATTCATAAAATACAATTTATAAATTATGTAAAAAAATTACAAGAAATAGAGCATAATATTAATTTGATAGCAATAATAAAAGAGGAGAGGAGAAGAGTTTAAAGATTAATTATAAAAACAAATATATAAACTAGATATTTATAGGAAAAAAAATGATTAAAAAAAATAAATTTTCATATTATTTAGTACAGAAATCTGACAACTATCATATATCTGCCAATAAATTATTTGAAACAATCAATTATCTCAAAATTCATGGTCCAATTTTTTTGCCCGACATACATCGGTAGGCAATGTCCTGTTGCTGTCAATGTTGGGGCCGGACGACCAGAAAATAGCCTACTATATCCTAATAGAGCATGCTATATTTTTTAAAAATGATTGATTTTTTAAAAATTAGCTGTGCCACATTTCATGCAACGGGCTGGCACAATCATGGTCCAGTCATGATTTTGGATCATGCAGGGCTGGGCCAAAAATAATCGAATTGGGTCATGTCTCATGTCGTGCCCAGCCCGGATAACCAATCCCACTTGACACATCTAGATATATATGTCATATCATAAATTTAATAATATAAATTAACTTTAAAATTAGTTTCTCACTTATTACAATATATTTGAAATTCATTAAAATATATTAAATTATCTTTTAATTAACAAAAAAATTTATAATTTATATTTATGTAAGCCACTAGTCATAAAAAATGAAACATTTTAATTTGATATGAAACATCAATATTTTAGAATAAATGAATAAAAAAAAAATAGGAAAGTTATAATAAATGAATATAATTAGAATATAGAATTTTTTTTTTAATTTGTAAAGATCAATTAGAAAATGATAAATTTGTGTTCATTTGTATACTATTGTATCTTGCATTATGCTTAGATACATATGCAATATTAGTACTGTATTTAAATAATATACAGAATACTCATATTTTAATGACATAGCTACGAAGACATAAATAAAATATTTAAAATAATGGTCAAATTATTCTAACACTTTATTGTTTAGTTTTTTTTTATTAAATATTGATTATAAATATATATTTAAAAAAAATAAAACTACTAATAATGCCCCGGGGCCTTATCTATATAGAGAATAAACTTAATAATAATTTTCACTTTAATTTTAACAATCATAAAATATATGAATGTTGACTTTCCCTAACATAATCTTCTATTTGTCTTCCCAAATCTAGTATACTATCCATGCTAACTAGCATTATTTTTGTTATGTCATTTGTTTGTTTCTTGATATGACAATTTTTTTGATATAAGAGCATCTCCAATTATATTTAACAAAATAGCTACTCAAAATATATTTAAATATTAAATTCACTACTTTAGCAAGCAACTTTTTAAAATACACTCCAACCACGCTCTCTTTTTTACACCAAACTTCCAATAATTTTAAAAAGTCAAACATATATATATAGAGAGAGAGAGAGATAGAGAGAGAGATAGAGAGAGAAAAAGATAGAGAGAGATAGAGAGAACAAAAAGATAGAGAGAAAAAAGATAGAGTGAGATAGAGAGAAAAAAAAAGATAGAGAGAGATAGAGAGAAAAAAAGATAGAGAGAGAGAAGAAAAAAAAAGATAGAGAGAGCATATTGAGAGCTCAAGTGGCTCTCTACAATTGGTGAGCAATTTGGGTTAATTAGGAAATAGATAGTGGGCTGGAAAGAATTTTTTGTGTTTGGCTAGCTAAGTCACGATATCATGTCCATTTTATGATGTCATTCATTCATACCATGACACCAAGTAACAAGGTCATAACATCAAAGAACAATGTTACAACTTGAATCCTTAAGACTTCATGTCACAACAACACAAAATATGTTATGAAGATGTTCAAGTTACAACTTCATAATTTATGTCACAACTTCACAATTTAGGTCGCAACTTCACAATTTAGGTCGCAACTTCACAATTTAGGTCGCAACTTCACAATTTAGGTCGCAACTTCACAATTTAGGTCGCAACTTCACAATTTAGGTCACAACACTAAATATGCATTACAACTTCAAAAGTATGATCAATCCTAATAATTATAATAATATTACGAAGAAATGTGTGATAAGTTAGAATTAGATGAATAGATAATTGAGTTGCGTAACTTAAAATTGGATGATTACCTAGCTCACATCCTCAACAAAGTAGTCTCTTAACAACTATTCTCATTATTTTTTTGGCAAGTTGCATAGGTATCATATCTATTCAATAACTTGTATGAAAGTAGCAACATTTCAAAAAACCAATGGACATAGTAATCTAGAAGGTGAGATACTAACTGCACAACCTCATAGTTGCAAGTTCAATCTCCACCAGCCACCCCATATCACTAGGACAAAGGGATGTGCCTTTCCTATGGCCCAGGTGGCTTACACTAGGCCCAATGTGGCCCATATCTTCCACCCATCACAAAAAAAAAGTACTTGGGTTTTTTTAAGATTTATAAAATAGTAACATTTATGATTTTTCCCCCCCTTTCTTAGTCAAATGTCTTGCATAACAAATGTAGAGATAAAGAGTAAAATGAGATACCTTTATTATAAGAAAATTTCATCTATATAATGGTTATATGTTGACCAACATAAATATGAATGAAAAAATATAATTATTTATTTGGAAAAAAAAAAGATTTACACAAAAATATATATAATTCTTTATTGACACACACACACACACACACACACATATATATATATACACATACACGTGCGTGTGTGTGTGTGTGTCTATCTATCTGTGTGCCTGTGTCTATGTGTCTATCTATCTGTGTGCCTGTGTCTGTGTGTCTATGTGTATATGTGTGTGTGCCTATGTGTGTGTATATGTGTGTGTATATGTGTGTGTATATGTGTGTGCCTGTGTGTGTGTATATGTGTGTGTGTGTGTGTGATACAAATTAGAATATGTAAGAAGGTATTAATGTTGATGTGATAAGTAAATACATTTCATTTATCTTAATATTTAAAATAAATTTTATTTCATTAATTGAGAGAATTTATTTATATTTCAAATGGATGGATTTAAAGGAACTAACATAGTGAAACATATTTAGGAGTTTAACATAACCGGGGGCTGCGATCCGAGTCTTTTCATTCTCATTCGTCAGATTGAAATCCAACGGCTAGCACAGCATAGATTGCAGATAAACAGCATCTTCGGACGCTAAACTTCGCGCCACATTTGGTCCTCATAAATAGGGCAGCTGACCTTGGGTTCGCCTCGTTGCCGTACGTTTCCTCTGTTCATCGGAAGCAATTTAATTTGGTCGTTTCGTCCTTGCATCGGGTTCTTCGACGAGTTGCACGTTCTTGTCTTCGATCGAATACCTTCGCCAGAAAGGAAGCCAAGTTCGAAACCTCCATTCGTGTTCCTGTATTTCGGATCTGATTCTTGATTCGGGAGATCAATAGGAGCGGATTTTTGTTACCTCTGAGGAAAAACTAGGGTTGTGCTGGAAGAACTTCTTCGATTGTGAGTGATTTTTACTCTGTCGTCTCATCTATCGAAAAAGTAGCTTAGTTTTGAATTTCGAAAAGTCGTATTCGTTGGATCTGTTTGATCTAGGATTGGGATCCGGTTGACTTTCTTTTATGCTAAGTTTGTTTGGTTCCGCGTCGCAAGGCATTCGGTGTCATTTTCGCGTGGCTGTGGTTTGCTGTGTAAAAATCCAGAGATTTCTGGAGTGATATACAATCGATTTCTTCTGTAACTTGATCGATTTGTTTCTCATTTTCTCTCTTTGGTGTTTTTTTCTCCGCAGTCTGTTAGTCACTTTCACTTGTGATCTCTTATACCTTTTGAGAAAATCGGAGGCAATGGCCATGAATTTTACTCAGCGTCCAGTTTTTCGTTCTACTTTCCCGGATGATATGTTTGTCTCGTGCATCAATGGTCAAAAGCGATGCCATGATGTCTCGCCTGAGAAGGGTGAGGGCTATTTTGATTATTATAATGACGCTGATGATGCATTGGCGAATAAGGACATTCTTGATCTTCTGCCTGAGGATCCCTTCGGCATGGATTTGGACTCAACTGTTGTTGCTTATACGGGTTGGCTTCAGGATCTAGAAGATGAATTTGTGGAGGGCAATGATCATCAACTCAGTTCTAGTTATGATAATTATCCTTTGTTTGCTGGGTTCAATCTGATTCCTGACAATGGCACGAATTATCAGCCTCTTCCATGGAGGATGAACTTTGATCTTGGTTTGAATGCTGCTCCTGGGTTTGCTGCCATGCTTCCAGTGGAGAATGAAGCCAGGGGTGCGTATGTTGATGATATTCCTGGATCGGGAAGTGGCTGTGAGGGGCTGGACGAGATCTTAGCTTATAGAAATGCAAATGCGTGTAATGAATTTCAGTATGCTAGCTATGCTGGAGGGGAGGGCAATGATTATGAAGTTGCTGAGCATGATGTGAATCATCTTTTGTTTTCTGGTTTCAATCTGATCCCAAACAATGCTGTGAATTTTTATTCATTGCCTTGGAGCACAAGTTATGATCTGGATTTGAATCCAACCACTGATCGTTGTACCATGAATCCTGAAGGGGGGTTTGCTGATTCTGTTCCTGAATTGGGTACCAGGGGGATGGAAATCGATGAGTTTTCAGCTGATAGAAATGGAAGCTTGTTTAATGATTCTGGTGATGTTGGAGGAGGTCCTCCTGAAGGGTTCTATTTTGCTCTTCTTCATCTTGGAGTTAGAGATCTGCTTGCTGTTGAAGGAGTCTGTAGATCACTGCGAGATACAGTTCGAAATGACCCACTGCTCTGGAAAACTGTTCATGTGGAATTCCCATTGAATCAAAGCCTAACAGATGATAGTTTTCTGAACTTGGCTGCTAGGGCACGAGGCAGCCTGCAATGCTTGAGCTTGGTGGAATGCAGGATGATCACTAGCAATACTCTTAAGTGTGTGCTTGAAAGCAATCTTAACATAACTAAGGTGAATTTTCTTTCCAATTTTCAACTCTCTGGTTTCTATTTCTCCATCTCTCCTGATTCAAAATCAAACTAAGTTCATCCTTTTCCATCTGCAGCTGAGCGTTGCTGGGTGCTCAAAAATTGGCATCAAGGGTCTCATAGCCAGCTTACAGTCTTTCAAAGACAAAGGTGGAATAGAGATCAAGCACTTAAGGATTGGTGGCCTCTTTGGGGTAAAGCAACAACACTTGGAAACTTTGAAATTGTTTATGGACACCAGCATCCACCACCAGCAGCTGCTGCTGCAGCAGACACAGCAGCAAACTGTGCACAAGCCACACTTTTACAGTAAAGGTAATCTCTATCTTCCTCTTGATGATGATCGCCCAATCGATATCGAAGTTTGCCCAAGATGCAAGCACTTGAGAATGGTGTATGATTGCCCTGCAGAGAGTTGCAGGGAGAAGCAGCGTTCTCCTGAGGCTTGCAGGGCTTGCTGGGTCTGCATTGCTCGATGCATCCAGTGTGGCCGGTGCCTCACCGAACGGGAGTGCGAAGAGACGTTTTCATTCGAATTGATCTGTTTGGATTGCTGTGATATGCACCCTTTGCCACTCGACAAGCTGCAAGAGCTCTATCACATGCAGAAGTACCCCCTTCTCCTCCAAATGACCGATTGAACCAGAAACATTCTAAACTCCATTCCCATCCCTTCTCTGAGAAACGAGACTATGTTGCCCCAACCATTGTGAACACAGCTCCCCCCATGTTGCTCTTGCTGTCTCCTGCAAATCTCTCCCCTCCCCCTCCCTCACCTCCATGATCGATCACCTTCAATTGCTGTTGCGTGCCCCATTCACCAGTGCTGTTCTAACGTTCTCTCTCCCAATTTGCGTGTCTAGTTCTTGTTAAGTTCGCATTTTGTAACAATAATCTGTGACAGCCGTCAGCATCGTTCAGTATGGTAATGATTTCTTGTAACTTGTCGCATCTTTGTAATAGTTTGTGTCGATGATATCTGATTGTTTCTTGTTTCTTGTTTCGCAGCAGCACAGTTACAGATTGACATTTTTGATTTGCGCTTTTATCTTTTTGTTTCTTAAGCATGTTGCAATTTACAGTAGCTAATAAACAAAAATAGAAATATATTATTGATTTCACGTATGCAACACAGGAAATGATCGTAAATAGCTCATGCGGAGAATTTATAGTACAATTCTGCAGATAAAGCCTGCATTAATGAATGATTCATAATCAGATGTCAGAAGGTAGGGCATCTTTGTGAGATCGTCGTCTCCTACAGAGATCTTTCATCCATTGGAAGCTCACCATTTTCTTCGCATCATGTTTCTTGAAGCTGTTCTTCCCCTTCTTCTTCAACTTCGCACAGACTGATCTTGGCTCAGGATCTGTGCCTTCGTAATCCCACTGGTCTGCCCATGATAGCCCTGAATCCATGTCTGTTCTTTCATCTTCTTCCAGCTCAGGCGGGCGCTTTGATATTTACCTCCAAGATGGTATTTTTAGCAACTCGTGGCAGCGCAATGATATGTTCAAAATAGCATCGCTGCGTCTGATCGCCTCAAGCTTTTCCTATTCTGGGCAAGAATTAGTTAATGTGACTGAATTTCCACTTCGTCATTTTGGCCTGCTTGTCTCCCCCACTCACAATGGGCGGGTCGCTGGGACAGAAAAAAAAGTTGGTTGTTTTTTTTGCCTTGACAATTAAATGAATTGTGATCATAAACTCTCCTTTTTTATTTAACTTTAATTAATCTTAATTCTTATTTTTTTAATAATGAAAATTAATCACTATTTGAAATTGTGTGTGTGTGTGTGTGTGTAGCCAATCAAACAATGATCCAAATTCCAATATAAGAATCAAATGCAAGTCCAATTTTCATCCTTGCCGAATCTAACTTGAACTATAATCCTAGTTTCATAATTGTCAATGAGATCAACCAAGCAATTATAGCCATCAACTCTATTCCTATCAAGATATGTATATGCATATACATGTGTATGTGGGTGTGTGTACGTGCGTACATACATATGATCATATTTTATGTATACATGATCAACCTAATTTCATCCTTATCAAATTTAAGATTTATTATTATTGGACTAAAGTACTTGACACACACACACACACGCACACACGCACACACGTGCACACACACATGTTTGAGTGTGTGTGTGCAAGATCATGGTTTTGTGTGATGATAAGTACTTTAGTCCAAGAATAACAAATCTTAAATTTGAGGCTTATCATATATAAAATTATCTAGATGTTAACTTATCTCATATCCACCGATAATATGATAGTCCAGTTAAATTAGCAAGATCACTTCTCTTTGGGTCATAAGTTCAATCCCTAAAGATATCAAATCTACTTTCTCAGGCCAATGTTTCTCTTTCAATCACTCTACCCATATTACTATAATGAGAATCTCATACATACATACATATATACATACATACATGTGTGTGTGTGTGTGTAGAGAGAGAGAGAGAGAGATTCCTTGCAGAGCACAAATTAAGATGACTTGTAATCTCCAAATTGTTAGCAAATCCAAAATTTCTCATCCATTAGTTTCATACATGAGAAAAGAAGATCAGGTGGAACAAACCCATTAACCATATAGGCAACAATCAAAAAAAAAAAAAAAAAAAAAAAAAAAAAAAAGCTTTGCTCGTGAATAAAATGAAGAAACTAAAGGATCAACATGAAGAAACTACCAATTCTCATGTAGAATCATTGTTCTTGGCCAACAATTGAGAGAGAAGAGAACAACTAGAGAGGATGGAATGTGCATCATCATTGGAAAAACTCAACACGGCCAGCACTTTCCCTGCACAGCAGCTTGGACTGGCTGGCTAATTTTAAGCTCTTGAAAATGGCATATCTAGTCAGTTTGTGGGTCGGTGCTGGCTCGCATGACTTGGCCTTCTCTTTCTTTCCTACCAATACTGCTTCTCGAGCAGGAATCACGTTTCCCCACCAAAACTCACTTAAGATCCCACGAATCGACTCCCAGTAATCACGTGCTCGACGGACGCGAAATACGGTGCTTCCATTCACCGTCCAGCAATACAGATCAGCCCATTCTCTGTCCATTACCTCCAACTGCCCCTGCACCTGTGGCATGTAGTAGAAAGGGATGGTTAGCCATGGCTGACCCATCTCCGGTCTTCCTTTGTTATATGGGCACTTTACTTCGAGAACTCCTCCTCCGGGAAGACAGTCGAGGAGGCCATCAGGAGAAGCCCCTAGCCAATCGAATCTTCCCTCTGAATGCACTGCGAACCCTAGCGTCCTCACCGCGTTGCCTGTGATGGCCTTGTATTGGGCAATTGCTGCTTCCTCCTTGAGCAGGCCCCATTGGCTCGCTTCTTTTCCACCACCCTCGATCATGCGTTCTGCTTCTGTTACAAATACTTTCTCTCTCCAAAGCTTAGCCCGCTCCCTTCCCTTCCAAAAGCCCATGGCACTACTGAAGGTGCTCGTGGTTAGTTTATCTCTTCTAAGAGAATGCCATTCATCTGATCTCTGGGGCGCATTGTATTCGTTACAACGAGAAACCAACATCAGCGAAGAAGAAGAAGAACAAGAACAAGAAGAACGAATAGCAAAGGGAAGATTTGGAGATGCGAGCGAAGAAGAATTGGTGGATGATAATGTCCTACAAGATAATGCCTTTATGAACTGGATGCTCATGGACCCAGTCAAGTGGAGCAAACAAGAGCTTAATTTGAACGAAAACACCCTATAAAAGAAAGAATCACAATGTCTAGTTAAATAGAGAAGAGCAATCTAACTCTTTGGCAAGTAAACATATCAATAATTATATGAGCTCATGTACCAACAACATGGCAGTCTGGTTGGCAAAGATGATGCATGCTCTGATACCAGAGTCGTGAGTTCGATCTCAAGGAATACCAATTATGCTCCCTAATGTGTATGCCAGTTGGATATATCATGCTGTTAGGTTAGGATGGAGGTCTTACATGCTCTGATCATGGAGCCTGGGGGCCCCTATAGATACACATGGGCCAGGGGATAATACAAGTTGGGTTTGAGGATGGCAGAGATGAGGGGGGATAGAAAAAACTATGTGAGCTCATGTTTATATATTGGGCAAGTAAACATATCGGCGGGCCAATCCTTAGCATTAGGCAAGCATATATACCACTACAACAAGAGATGGTCAATGGTGGTCGTGGGATGCATCATGTCCCTGACTTCATCAAAATGTGCCCCTTTAGGCAAGTCGCCTATACTTATAGCTTATCTATATATTTCCCAAAAAGAGACCAAGTCTAAATCTCTTCCTTCTTCTAGGGATGGTTTGTCTACAACAATAGTTATTGCTTTTCGGTGGATATGGAGATCAAGCTGGAACAAACAACCTAGGAGAGGTTAGCCCCATGATGTCACAGAAGATCCATGAAGATCTCTCTACTAATTTATAATCACTAAAACTTTAAAACCATATATGAAATATACTCTATTTAAGACTTCTATATTTTGTTTATGTTTTGTTTATTTTTTTTTTCTCTTGTGTGAAATTAAAGTAGACTGACAAAGAATATTGAGGAATATAATTTTTAATCGATGGCTAAATATTCAGTTATATGTAAGAACTTTTCTCTTCATGATGATTTTAAGAAATTATATATGTAATAGTCACATTTTTTTTATATTTTCAGTCATAATTATCTCATTTGATTTACATAAGTATGTTATATATTATTTATTATTTTATCAGATAAATTCAAAAAACATGTTTATCTATCGATAATGTACATATATGATATCCTCAACATGAGATAATGATGAGTTGAGTTTCGCCCAATTTAATGAATATATTTAATTATAAGTTAAATATATTTAATTATAAGATAAATTCTTAAAAGACTTATAAAAATAATAGTGTATTATCATTGGAAAAAAATATTTTTGATACTCTTTCAGAGATTAATCTTTTGAATTGCACTCCACAACTACTCCTATTTAGCCAGATACTACTTTTTTATTTGAAGAGGACATTCTAGTTGACTCGAATACATATAAGAGAATTATAAAAAATATTAATTATCAAACTATTAGCAGACCATATATAATTTATATAATTAATATAATTAATTATTTCTTATATTTTTCATAATATACTTACTTTAATATAATTCTTCACGTACTTTGATAAAAAATAAATCAATTATAAATTACTATATTTTTTCTTGAATCATTTCTCCTGCAGTCCTACTACTCTCTATTATTATAATCAAGCAATAAAACATTAAATTTCTAATCTAATATTCCATGAGGAGATGGACCACATTGAAATAGATTATTTCTTTCTCAAAAAAAAAAAAATCATAATCACATCCAACATTCTTGCAATTGATTCAACTACATATAAAAAAATTATAAAAAATATGAATTATCTAACTACTGGCAAACCATGCATAACTTGTATAGTTAATATAAATTATTATTTCTTATATTCTCCATAATAAACACACTGACATGATTATTTACTTACATAGATGTGAGAAGATATTTTCAAAACTTGGCATCTCATCTTAGTGATTTTGAACATCTTCAGTTAACCATGCATTCAAATTCTAGTTAGACACCAACTTAGATAAAGAAAATATTTATTACAAGTTGCATGTCATCATATTTTTCTTAAAAAAAATTCTCTTAAAAAGATATGAGATAAATAATAATTTCTAGATCTAGTGTAAAAATAGAAAACGAGACAATGATTACGACGACTTATGAAATTATTGAGATCAAACTCTACTTGAGGAGATTAGATTATTAGTCATTTCGCTTACTACACTTTATTATTATAGTCAGAGAGTAAAACATATAATTTTATATTTTATATTTTATGAGCAGACGAAACATGTAAAAATAAAATCAGTCACATCATCTATGATAACAATACATCAGCAAGCTTACATATTTATGATAATCTCGAGTTAGCTTACTTTGCATCAATATTAAGGAGGTACTACAATTTCCTTTTATTTCTTATTTATTAGTTTACTTATGTTTATAAGGAGAACAACTAACTTGTGAGCTATCTCAATCTCTTTTTTATTTATATATAAAATTAGGGTTTACATTTCATGTATTCACAAATCTTTTTCAAGTTTATTTTTATTTTTGGATATACTTTTTATATGATGCATTCAGATGTTTAAAAATTATGTATGACTACTATTACATATCTCGATATACTTGGGCTTCTATTTTTAAAGATAGAATTAAAAGTGTCAAACAAAATGTGTTTAGCCAACACAACATGAATATTGGTGGCCCAGTCAAGCCACCACGTCGTGCCAACACGGCACGAATTGGGTACTCGGGCCGTGTCATGCCAACACAACATCATGGGAAGATGGCCCGACAAGGCAAGATGGTCAGCCTTCCTCAATCAGGCATGTTGAGCCATGCCGAGTCAAACTAGGTTATGCCAAGTAGGACTGGAAGTGGCAAGGCATTGCCAGTAACTAGTTCCTAGTGGACAATGGCTAGAAGAGATTGCACATAACAGTGGCAGTGGGCATTGTGGAGTGTAGTTCCGGTGTGGCTTTTAACTTTCAGGTTTAAAGTAATTTTTTAATTTTTAAAAATAAGAATATTAAAAATAAATTACACTGTGCATAAAATTAAAAAAAAAACAAAAGAATAATAATAATAATAAACAAAAAAAAAGAGGACACAGAACACTATGTTAGTATCGGAGCCAATAGATGAAATGAAAAGAAATTACATATTTAATATCAGAGCCAACACACACAAGCATTGTACTATCGCGTTCTCTCTGATTATTCAATTGATTATGGACAAATTCCTTTCAGAGCATTCATATAGTCAATAAATACACTTTAAGAATCCTTAGGTATTATTTTATCACATCTAAAATAAAAAACTAAACAAAATAAATATGCTCGAATACTAAGTAAAATAAAAAATTATATTATTCATACAAAAATTAAAATGCTACTCTACCTAAGTGATGAAAACAAATCTAGATGATCAAATAATTTTTAGTTATAATGAATGTGAACACTTGTGTGTCAAAAAAATATTCATTCTTTCTCAATAAAATATACTTTTTTTCTCCCAGCAACCTCATTTTAAAAGAAAATGCTAATACAAAAAGTTCAACATAAATTATCATGCTCAGAAAAATTAATATCTAGCTGCCAAATTATAGTTATAAACAGTATTACTTAATATTTTAATAGTACTATTAAATTGTATTTTTACCTTTTTATAAAAATATTAAAAATAAAAAAATAATAATTTTTAATAAATACATTCATGAAAATCTAAAAAATAATTAATAAAAATAAAAAATCATCATGAATCTCAAATCAAAAAATAATACTCTATTCAATATCTAACTAATCAAATAATTCATATTTAAAATTATACTTCTTTAATATTAAACACTTTTAGAGTATAAATAATATTCATTTATTCTTAATAAAATATATATTTTTTCTTCCACCAACCTCATTTAAAAAAAAAAGATCAAAAAATGAATTTGAAATAATATATCAGGCTCAAGAAAATAAACATTTCACTATCAAATTATATTTCTAAACATTATTACTTGATATTCTATAGCATTATTAAATTGTACTTTCATCCTTTTAATAAAAAGATTAAAAACGAAAAAAAATATTTTTTAAATAAATATATTCATGGAAATCTAAAAAATCATCAATATGAATAGAAATTATCATGAATCTCAAATCTAAAAGACCACCGATGATATGGATAAATCAAATAAAATAAACTACTACTAACATTAGAATGAGATGTCAGTTAAGTTCTCGTATGTTTTATCAAAAAATAAGATTCCGCCCAGTATCAAGCTGATCAAATTAGTGGCGATCAAACAAATTAAAATAGCACCCACCTAGATCAAAAAATATATCTATTGATCAAAGAATTCATAGTTGAAATTATACATCTTCAATACTATTTTAAATACTTTATTTATATATAAAATTCATTCATTCTCAATAAAATATATATTTTTCTTCACAACAATCTCATTTTAAAAGAAAAATCAATACGAGAAGTTCAAAATAACATATCATGTTTTTAAAAAAATAAATATTTAACTACCAAATTATATTCCTAAACATTATTACTTGATATTTTAATATTCTATTAAATTGTGTTTTTTTCTTTTATAAAAACATTAAAAACAAAAAAAAATATTCTTTAAATAAATATGTTATTGGAAATTTAAAAATCATCAATGAGAACAAAAATCATCATGAATCTCAAATCTAAGAGGTCTCTAACATAATGCATTAATTAAATAACATAAATCACTACTAATATTAGAATGAGATAATAGTTAAAAAATTCTCATATATTTTTCTAACTAAAACCTATTAAATCAAAAAATGAGACTAACTTCATATTTTGATTTATAACCCTTGCATTGTCAATAAAAGATAATCAAGTTGAGAGTGATTAAAAAAAATATCAAAATTAGTCAATAAATAATTGAACCCACTAACAATAATATAAAATAAATAAATAAAAAATTAGTAAAATAAGTAAAGATTATCTCAAAGGTCATTCATTAGACTTAGAGTGATGAAAAATTTCTTCATATAAAGATGATATATCTCGAGTTCAAGACTCATCAGATGTAAACTCTATAATTTTCAAAAAAAAAAATTTATCATCGTATTCTATAAGTATAACCATTAAGTAGAGATTATATTATTTAATTCAAAAAAAATCATCTTGTCAATCATCATATTCTACAAGATAATATTAAAAAAATAAAAAAAAAATACTTAAGATTTAGTTGTTTTTCAATAAAACTAACTAACATCAAACTAGAATCAAAGTAAGGAAAATACATGACATGTAACCAATAATTTGAGATATCTTTTATTAGTTATGATGATGCTAATCTAACTAATAATATAAATAAAGAATAAAAAATAATTATTTATCATAAAATTATTGTTTTTTAAATCAATCACTCAAAAATCAGAGTGAGATAAAAAACTAAGGAAGCTATAGTATTTCAAGGCAGGTAAAAATTATTAGCCAAGGAAACTATGGTAAGAATTTGCTTGCCTCTCATAGAATACCTAAATACAAAAGGTTGGATGATTGTTTTCAAGTAAGGAAATCAAGGAACATGATACGCCACAATGCTGGAACCAAGAGAAACAACCATATAATTTTTGAAACACCATTCTAAAAATTGATCTAGCCATACTCATCTAGAAAGACCCACGGGAAAAAAGGTCCATTTCCATGAGTTACTGAACTTTGAGTTGTACATGCTATTAGGATTGCGTACCGGTATTCAATTTCGAACATGGGTCGTACACGCCCACGTATCATTTGTATTTTAAGATCTGCCCCGTCTTCCCCCAATTTCTTCTCTGTAGATATGTTGATTGGGCGAAAGAAATGACGAAGAATTATACCTTTTAGTTTCAGGTATTAAACTGAGTTGCTGAGTTGCATTTTGCAGAGACAGATGGAACGTGAAGAAGCAGATCATCAGAAGCTAGTTCTGAACAACGGCAGGGGAGGGGCCGACCTCCCTCCATTTTTAAAATAAGTAAGAGAAAATCCTTAAAATATCACGTTTATAAAAAAAATAAAAAATTTTGTTGAAGGATCCAAATAAAAATATTTAAAAAAAGCACACCCAACTTTCCATATATATTTATTATATATATACATCTATATAAAGATTTATATTATATATATATATATATATATATATATATATTTATTTATTTATTTATGTGTGTGTGGGTATACACTAGTATATACATATATTGTGTGTGTGTGTGTGTATTGTATATTTGTGTATTATATATATGCATACTATATGTATGCATTGCATCCATTATTGTGCACACACACACACACACATATACACGCGTGTGTGTGTGTTTTTTATATATGTAAGTACTATGTGTGTGTGTGTGTGTGTTGTATTGTATATATATATTATATATATGTACACACTGCATCGAATGTATAATATATAAAATATCCAATCAAACACACACACATATGAATATATATATTGTATTCATATATATATAATGTATGGATATAGTATATATGTATATACAATATACATATATATGAACATATATATATATATATATATATATATATATATATATATATATATATTAGTATATATGTATAGAATGTACACACACACACACACACACACAATATACCTATATATTATCTAAATATATATCACTACAAGAAAAGACGAAACAAAAAATGCTCGATTTTATTTCTAATTTTGTCGCTATGGTTGAATATCGATGAATTTAGAAATAGATTAGTTCCATTTATATAATGTTGCTCTTTGAAATTTAGAAATGGATTATATAATGATGTTTTTATAAATAGCAATAGATTTTTTCCATCAGTATTTATTTTAACGGCAAAGAGATCTTGGATTTCGTCGCTAATTTTGAGACGTAAAAAACAGAAACATATATTATGTTTCTAAATCAGTGACGGATCATCAAAGAAATGCAAGAATTCATTTTTATTTCGAAATATATTTAGAAAAAGGAATTTTTCGTTTCTATTCTACAACAAAAACAAATTATATTTGTTTAGTTTATGTATGTTTTATACTATATATAGTAACATACAGAAACTAAATGACCTGTAACTAAATACGCACATTCATATATTATTCATCAAATGACATTCACATAATATTCATAATAGACAAAGATATCAGATAATAAACATAAATATCCATAAATTTGAAAACATAATTTATAAAGTAATTAAAAAAAATTAACACAGAAACGATTAATTTCGGATGAAAAATATACGTTGCAACAAATTAATAATACATCACACATAATTACTAGTCTTTCTTTTAGTGATTATTGTTCTCTAGAGATTTGGATGGATCTTCTGAATGATGAAAAATAGATGATACCTCTACCAACTTGCATATAATTTTCTTCATCTTCAAAATCTTTTGTTGCACTTCTTTCTCTCTTTATATTCTTTCCTCCTTTCTTTTTATTCTTTCCTCATCTCTTTTCAATCTTTCTACCTCTCTTTTTTCAATTCTTCTATTTCCTTTTACTTCTCCTCATTTTTCCTTTGCAATATATCTAGAATATCATGCATCTCCTCATGCAACCTCTCATCAAACATGTTATTGTAATTAGAAGATGATGATGAAGAACTCTAAATAGAACCTAGATAAAATATAGATACATGGGTACCAAGACCATACACTCGCTAATTTTTTAGCTTCACTCCGACAACTTGAAAGTAAATATGCTCAACATCAATCTCTTGCATCTTTGTAGAAGGATCTATAAATTGAGAAGTAATAGTAACCTTATTTTCTATAGATTTATATAATTGTTAAAATATAACATAAATTATCAATTACTATATTAAATAAAATTATATACTAGCACAAGAAACTATCCTTTCACTACTACAAAATATTTTAAAAATGAAGTTAGCAATTACATTTACTGAGTCCATAGATAATAAATCATTAGTTATGATATAAAAACTATACTTGAGTTAACATTTTAATTTTTTTTTCTTTTATCATTTGTAATTGTCAATTGAAACTACAAGTATAAAATGAGAATCTCACATTTATATCATTTGAATGCTTGTACATAAATGATTCATTCTTCTTGTGCATTCATTTGAATACCTCAAATGGTGTCGGTGGATGTCCTAAATCAGCCTCCTAAAAATAAATATTAATTACTATTAAGGTATATCATTCATTATCACAGATATTATCCATTTGATTATAAAAATTTAAATAATAAAAAAAATAAAATATAATTATAACAAATCTACTGAATGTTAGTAGATCGCATTTGAACCTCCAATATGTTTTGAAGGTCATGATCGTTTACCTACTTTTTCTGATCCATGATTATGTGAGGACACTCGGGACAAGGCATTGAACTCCTCGCTAATCCAGTACTCCCATCACTTTATCCAAATGTCGAGGGGGACACTGTTAGGCTTTGCATCTTTACCATACTTTTTTTTCTATTTGCCAAGCTTGTCATTGTATCTCATACTTGTCATGTAATTTCATGTATCCTTAACTGATACCACCAAAGCGTTATTCCATTTGTATTTTTTCTGCAAAAATCAAATAAAAAAATACATTTTAATGCATTTATTGTAAGATAATATCATATTATTACAAATTGAAAACATGTAAATGCATGAAAGATGTACCTCAAATTCTTCCCAATAAAATTCTTTCATACTTGTGGGCACTTTGTTCTACTTTATATCCTTCGTAACTAGAATCTACTTAAATATCTTCGCGATTGTACAAGAAGCAGAAGGAATATATCTATAAATAATTTAAAATCATCACATGCATATACATATAAATAAAATACATATTTTTTATTGTTACTAAATTAAAATTTATTTGTAATATTATAAATGATAATGTTCAATAAGTAGCAATATCATACGTTATTATTATTGTAAAATACCAAAATTCAAAAATTGCAATATATTCATAATTACTTCATATATTATTTTATATTTAATTGAAATGAAAAACATGAAAAATGATAATGAATGAATGTAGTAAATTTAAGAAAGTAACCTACTATTTATTGTCAATTATAAGCTGAATGAAGATTTTCTCAAACTTGACATGCAAATTAAGTATTATGAATATTCTTCTAGTGTCACTCCTACAATACCAAAGCATGGGGCTACTAAGTTAGGCAGAGCAGAATTATTAGTATCTTTTAGTGAAAAATGAGATGAAAATAGAGAATTTGTAGCAATAAATCCATGTATATCATGATGAGGTGATGCCAAATTTCCTCCATACATGTATGAGAATGCAAAAAGACTTTTGTAGCGTTCTCATCACTGAATACATATAGATTTCCTCCTCCATAGACTATTAATTGACTTCCTCTTCCCCTCCTCGCACAATTAGATCCTCGGCCACTTGAATGGTTGCCTCTCATACCTATATCAAGTTACATAAACATCAAAATATACAGAGGAAATAAAAATATTATATGAAAAAATCATAATAACAAGACATAATGATAAATACATTGACATTAGAAAAAATAATTAAAATATTTTAATTTTACATCCACTTTTTAATGATTAAAAAATGTGAATGAGAAAATAATAAGGTAGTCAATGAATTTCTAATCATCATCAAAAATTTATAAGAAAATATTTTATCTACATATTCATTGTCATCTGATTTTGCATTTAATTTCTCTTTATTATCTTATTCAACACTGTCATCATCAATGTCCAAATAATTTTTACATTCAACAAGTAAATTTTGAATGCCATCATTTACCCTACGAATGATTGAATGAAGTTTAACATTATTCTCTTAAAATGTTAATACACATGATGGAGTGACCAACATCCTTTTTAATAACTTGAATAGCTGATTTATGTTTTATTTTACATATTACCCACCAGTGACATGGATTTCTATTTGTGGTTAGATAAGTGGTGTAACACACTTATTCGGCATATACCACAAGAATAAATAGCTTGTACTTATGATATAATTTATTATAGTACACATTAATATGGTTGTATTGATGTTGAATTCTAGTATTCGTATTTGAAATAGATATAAACCATTCACACTTAAATATAACAATCCTCTTAGTTGGTAAGGTAGGATACTCCACATATAGAATTTCAATAAGTGGACCATGAAAAATAGTAGTACATGAAGTATAGTTAGACCCCTTGGTGCTAACACTACTATTCATTGTAGCTCTATTTGAACCATGTTTCAAAGTATAAAATGTGTATCTATATATAAAATATATATGGGATACATTAGTAAACTTTATAATGATCCTTTTGCAAGATCCTTCATTTATCTATTACATATATTTGATGAAAAATTTATACTTACAAAATGATAAAAGATAATTTTATACATATATAATATTGCACGTAACTATTTAGAATCAAGAATGATATGTTATTTAGTAAATATTTTTCAAATCAATTTGCAAAATTCTTTTCAAGCCTTGCATCAATTGAATCATCGTCAATATAAGGTTATATTTGCCTTAATTCATGAGCAAAGATTCTTCAAAAATAAGATATTTTGAATAATTAAAATGTTATATCGATTACAATGACTAATAAATGAGAATATGAAATTATTATAAATCTTATTTAATATAAGGTATAACTTTCTTGCAATTCAATAAAATGTATGTGTGCATAATATTATACTATATGTTATCCAAAAAATATCTAGATATTAATTTATCATAAGAACTATCTACATGTCTGAAAATAGAAAGCATATTATTTTCTTCTGATCCATCCCTCATATCATATATATTCTTTGGTGATAATGTATTATGCTGATTATACAATTGTTGTTAAAAGAGTGCACACAAAATATCAAAGTCTTTTCAACTAATTAGGCATTGTATATTGATCCTTCGACTTTGGCTTTATTTCAAATATTATTTTTTATTTTTTTAAGATATATGAAATAGATATATATTAGGAAAAAATATTCGATGGATACATTAAAATTTTTAGATTAACAAATGAAAATTATATTACCTTTCAAATAAATACATTAATCTGTATTGCATAAGGCATGCTATCATGGATTCATAAGACAAGTGGATTGGGATGTGTTCCATGGATTCAAAGAAGTTAGGAGAAAAATACGCTCAAGTTTGCATAAAAGAATGAGGATGTCATGTTATAATTGCTCCATTTATTCCCTTCTAATGATATTACAAGTGAGATTCTTAGAAAAAGACTTATTTTAGTAAATGCTTCCAAATAATTTGTAGTACTAATTCATGAAATACTATGCGTATTAGCCTCTGCATGAACACATCTTCCCATGTTAGATACATATCCATCTGGGAACCTGAGCTCCATCAACTACTTACATAAAACTTCATTTGCATCCTTTTCAAGACTATAATAAGCCTTAAAAAATTTATTTGTTGATTCATTTCTATGTAACTCTAGACATGAACATATTCTCTTTCAAATCCTTTCTTGATTTTATATTATCTTTTATTTTTCTATCCACATTCATTATAGAATTAAAAATATTATCAAAAATGTTTTCTCAATATGCATCACATCTAAATCATGTCTAATAAGATTTGTTTTCCAATAAGGCAAATACCAAAAGATAGTTTTTTCTTCTAACCACAATAATAATTCTTTAAAATTTGTGAATTATTGAAAATATGCATTAATATCCATAACATTTTTGAACCTATATCTTTGAATTACTTTATGGTGATTATCAAACCAATAAGTCTTTCCTTCTTTGCTCGGATAAAATATATTTGAGACATTCATGCAATAAGGACAATCTAATTTTTCTATAGCACTCCATTCTGACAATATTGAATATACATGAAAGTCACTTATAGTCCACATAAGTGTTGCTCATATTTTAAAGTTCTGCTTTCTAGATATATCATATGTTTCAACACCATCCCCTCACAAAATTTTGATCTCTTCTATAAGGGGCTGCAAAAAAACATCCAATTTATCTTTTGGATTTCTCAGACTAGGTACGATAACAAACAAAAACATGTATTTAGCTTTCATGCACATCCATTATAGTAAATTATAAGGTTTAACAGTAACAGGCCATAAAGAGTATTGTTGCCTTATTTGTCCAAAATGCAAGAATCCATTTGTGCAAAGCCATAATCTAAAATTTGATTTTCATCTATAAAAGATAGATGATAATCATCAAAATGTGTATAAGAAAGAGAATTCGAGTAGTGCTGAATTATGCCATTATCAATAACATGCTCTTCGTGCCAACTCATATCACTAGCGGTAGTATCAGATGTAAATAATTTTTGTAAACAAGGAATCAATTGAAAATAATACATCTTCTTGTGAGAATATTTATTTTTTGCCTTTTACATGTTGTATTTCATTTGTACCGATGATAGTTACAAAAATTACATACAATTACTTCATTGTCTATGCCCCAATATATTATGCAGCCATTTAATACAGAAATGGATTTTTTCCACCAGTAAACTCAAACCTCACATTAACTTATTTATGTCATAAAAACTATATGTCACGATGTTATTCTTTGGTAATAATTCAGATAACAACTAGCATATTTCATAATATCATATTTCAGAAAAATGATACATTACTTTTAAATTCATTAGTCTAGCCACCGCATATAAGTTTGAGTGGTCATATAGATTACCTTCCCAAACCTCTTCATTTTAAGCTCTTAGTATTTCATAAAATTATTTTGCTGATTATATTGGGATATCATCAATAATATTTGAATTTAATGAAGGACCAATAATATTCTTCAAAATTACTTCACATGCATTAATGAAATTAACAAAATTCAGTACAACATTAGAATCAACATTTCTATATATATAATACTTAGTTATTTGTGGCACAACTAAATCACCATGTTTATATCAAACATATTAGACACTAACAAATCCATTTTTTGCAAGGTGAGATATCATACTATGTTCACATCATGGAAACTCTGATTTTGATATTGACATTTTATTTTTTTTCATCCATAAATTCAAGCTATTTTTTAGCAAAAGTAATAAATTTTCAATCTCATCTACAAATTCATCAGTTAAAAACTAATTTTTCTGTCTTATATTCATCTTTTGACGATCATGTCGTATAATATTTTCCATTCATGTAACACATAAAACTAATATTTTATGAATTATAATAATATAGATGGAGATCTATTTGTAATAAATATGTAGTAATATTTTTATGATATTGCATAAATCTAACAAATAAGTTGTAGTAAAATAATTTTTAGATAATTTTGGATTAAAATTAGATAAGGCGGGTTATTCCAATGTCTTAAATATTTTTCAAAATACATAAGTTGTATTTTTGTCATTTATATAAAATTAAATATATGATATTTATCTATATTTGATGAAATTATTAAAAAAGAAATAAAGAAAAATTTGTAATGTCATAATTATTATTTTCTAAATTAATAATGAGTACTACATAAAGTAGATAAACATATTACATATAATATAAATAATAAATAAATTATCATTTTCAATATATTAAATTTATTAATGAAAAAACATGTAAAACAAATCAACTATCGATGAAGAATATTAATAAATGAATGAGAAAATCTTATAATTTATATGAAGTATATAGTATACATAGTCATATACCACATGTGACATGTAATATAATTTCTTTAAATATTAAATAAAGGCATGTATTATTTTTTAGTATTTTTTTTAGTTTTACAATTGTTCATTGTGTTTCACTATTATAAGTGCATAGCCTCATAATTTTGTTTTCATTTTTATTCTTATTACAAATGAATTTTTAATATTTGTTTTAAAAATTATAAATTGTTTATTATTAAGGTTGCACCATTAATATGAGTTATTTTTTTTTGAAATTATTAAATTTCATGTAATTATAGTAAGGAAACAAAATACAAAATAATTGCGGTGATCTTAACTATAGGTAAATAACAAAATACACAAAAAAATTATAACTCAATAAGGTTACAAAAATAATTTGACAAATCAAAGTATGAGGAAAATATGTAAAGTAATGTAAAAAATATATAACCCATCAATTATATTTATAATCATTCAACTAAACATATAAGATAGAACCCAATATCAATGTTAAAAATGAAAAGAAATTATATGTAACATGAAACACACAAATATAGCTATTCCTAAATACAATACATATGGGATAAAATAAAAATCATAATTTCATACCTCAAATTTGGATTAAATGTGCGTTGATCAATATATAGAAGATAGACAATTTACAAATGATTCGGATGAAATTAGAATCAAAACAAAAACACAAAACCCTAAGAATGTTGGAAGCTTCAAAATGTTTTTCAAAAATTAATTATCATATTTTTGACTCAAATTATTTTTATCACTAAAATAGCGACGAAATGTATTTTTGTCACTGTATCAATTTAAAAAGAATTAGCAATGGATATGCATGTCATTTCTCATTTAGTGACGAAATAATATCCATCACAAAAAGTAGAAATGAATACATATTCCATTTCTGATTATAAATTAATACAAAAGTTTTTGTCGCTGAATGTCACACAAACGCAACTGAATCTTATTTCGTGTTGCTATTCATAACGGATTAAACAAACTTAAATATTTCTATAGCTATTTAGCGATAGAAATATTTAGAAATGAAGGGATATCCGTGACACCCAAGGCATGTATCTTTGGGCGATATCAGGAACGCAGTAGCTTAATATGAGAACGGAAAGACCCACTAGAAAAAGGAGATATAGAAAGTGTGCCGGCCCATTTCGGTTTCAAATTCGTTCCTAATTTTAGAAATGGATTTGGGTGTTTTTAATTTCCATTTCTAAATCCATTTTTTTTGTAGTGTACATATGTATATTTCTATGTATGTGGTATATATCATATATGTATATATAGTATGTATGTATATATGAATACACTATTTTTATTTTATTTTTTTAAATATATATATATATATTTTATTTTTGAATATGGTAAGGGTGTTATTGGGTTTTTATTTTTTTGGGTACCAAAACATAAATATTTCCAATTTTCGGATATTTTTTTTTAATATGAAAAGTTGAGACTTTTTTTTTTATATTTTTATGTTGGACCCCTTCAACATAATTTTTCCTATAAAAAAATATATCAAACATAATTATAAATATATTTTTGTACTCATATATGAAATTCCAAAAAATATTATACTTGCACCACATTAACATGTCTTATCATATAAAATAAATAATGTTATATGTATAGAAATCTATGATTATACAAATTTATAAAATAACTTTGTCTAGGATTGTTGAAATATAAACTTATTTTTGTTAAAAGATAAACTTATTTTAATGATAATAATAATAATTTTAAAAGTTATAGACTTGATCAAAGTTACTTGAGAATTAAATGTAACTTTGAATAATTCAAAGTTTTTAATAACTACCTAAGACTAAGTCTAAAACAGTTGAGAGTTTTGTGGGATTTGTAACCTATAAATAATTATATTGTATTAGTGTTTAATGTAATCCATTCTCAAGTGAATTAAAGCATTTTTTCTTTTATCTTCTTCCATTTTTTCTTTCCAACAAGGATATCTTTCAATTTCAATTTTCTATGATTTATGTAATTATAACAATTAAAAAATATATATATATCCTTTAGATTGAATATCTACTTCACATTTCATATCTAAAAAAGTAAGCTTAAATTATGTATTATTTATTATGGCATTGCACTCGACACTACCCAAAGCTCATAAGATTAGTTGAGGTGTCAATCTAGCTCAAGAATATTCATGACAAAAAAATTGATCATCATTCTATACTTTTGATATCTCTAGATGAAGATGAACATAGTCAATGATAGTGATATTTTTTAACCTGCTTTTTCATCGAGTCAGACTGACACCTTGAATAGTTACTAAGGTCTCAAGTGGGAGCAGAGCTATTGCTATCCTTGTCTCATTGCTTAGAGGTGTAGCCAATATTCCATGAAAATCAAATTCATGCCCTTGAACGGTCCATATGATCCATCAAACCATACATGGGTCTCGGACCACAGGGTCAAAGCAAGTAATGCCCCCATCCTAACAACATGATTGATCCAACTGATATATGCCATGTGAAAGCTAGAGCATATCGGGCATCCCAGAAGGTCAACTCATAACCTCATGATAAGAGTGTCAATCTTTTTTTTTTCCAAACAGACTACTATATCAATAATGCATCAACATTTTATTTTATATGATAGGAATTAGTCTTCATAACAAATTATTTGATTTTTTAGTATAACACATTATCAAGGATTACATATCTTCAAGTGCTAGATTAAGTTTATCTAATAATTAAAGTTGAGAAAAATCACTTTTAGTCACAACAAATTCTATGTATCAATATTGTAGAACACTATTTGCTATATATAATTGATAGTAATGGTGAAATATTTTTTTACATGTCTTTTATTTCTATATCCATTTATTGAACTTTTTTGAATCTCACTATAGGATGTTTTCTATCAAAAGTTGATTATGTTACAGTCTAAATTGTTTGTGATAATGAATCTCATTATTTATGAGGGCGAGGAACAAAAATGAGAAACATATATGAACTTGTTTTAATAATCAATCAATTTTAGGTATTAATGATCAAATTGCTAAGAAAGTCTTTATAATTTCAAATGATAATTAGTGAAAATATTAATGGTGTGCCACTGTAACATAGTTGTATTTTCTAAGAAGAAACTATACAAAGTGATAATACATGATCATCTAATACTAGCTCAAAGAAATAAAGTCATTAAAATTTTAAGAATGAGAAGAATGTGAACATCATAATCTATTTATATACCAACAACATAGTAGTCTAATTGACAGAGAGTTTGAATGCTCTTATCCTAGGGGCCATGATTTTGATCCCTAGAGATGTTAGATATGCTCCTCATGGTGTATGCCAGTTTGATATATTCTGAAGCCATGTTATTATAAGCATATGTTGTTTTGGCTTCATAAGTGTTATACTCATAAAATTAACATACACTTTATTCAAGTCTCACTGATGAGAACCATATGAGTAAAATGAACTCTCAAGGGCTGTCACCACCTTGTGAGTTATCACACACTCATGCATGTCTCGATGATTACCAATCACCATCCTCATAGATAATGATGTGACTCACATACTAAAGGTAAATTCTTTGGAAGAATATTATATATAATATCCATCCCAATTGAGAATCAATACATCTAAGATGTGTATGATGAATTAGTGAGTCACCTTTAGTGCGTGACTCACACCTTTAGTGTGTGACTTACACCTTTAGTGTGAGTCACACAATAAAGGTGACTTAAGCACTCATGTATCACAATTGGAAGGGCTATCACCACTTTTATATCATATGTACGGGTAAGTCTCTTGGCTTACTTATTACTATCTACCATGATAATCTCACATAAATTCACCATTAGTCAAAATCTTAATTCAAGATTTATTTAGTTACCATCCATTAATATCAATTATATAATAATTAATAAAACTATAATTGTATCAATCATCCAAATTTATTACATCACATAAAGAAAATAATACAAATCATATACCATGCTAATTTCATACAAATTCCCAAATTAATTCATAGAGCAGAAGAGTTTGAGAGCTATGCCCTCCAAATCTAGGGATTGATATTAGTCATGCATTCCTTACTTACTTGTGAAATCTTTAGGGAGTGTGAAATTATTTCTTAGGGTCATAGTTGTTCTAGCTTTTGGTTGTTTCACGAAGGAGAAGGAAAAGAATTGAGAAATTTTTTAAAAATTTTCTAACTTTAGATTTCTAACAAGTATTTTTATACTTGTTAGCTTTACATTTCTCTAAGTATAAAGTTATGATTTTTAAATAAAAAGCACAACTCTAGCATTCATCTCTTCAACTTTAGGATGTGACTCTATGAAATAGCCTCTACCCTATTTGACACCTTGATCTCTTTATAATACAAGGTCATGTTACTAAAATGACTAAAACTTGGGCATAATATCTCTACAACACAAATTCACAATATTATAAAATAATCATGACTTCATATTTTCATTATTTGTAGTCCATAAATAGTCATGACATTAATGAAGTGGTTACATGGTGGAGATGTCTTCCAATCTTTTTATATAGTTGTGACATTATGTGGAAGGCACAACACTAACCATTTGTATATATTGATATGTATACAGCCATAGTGCTGGGAATTGGTCATGGTACTAGAAACTAGCCATGGTGATTGAACTTATCGTATGCATACAAGTTATGAAATATTTTCTTTTTTGGGATAAAAGTTATGACCTTGAAAATGATTGTAACCGAGTAATATCATTTATAATACTTAGTGACTCAAAAGTCATGACTTTGAATAATTACAACAAATTTGGTGTGAGTACTGGTGACTCTTTATTTTTTTGTTGCTCATAATTCATAATTTTATGAGTCATGACTCTTAGCAAGAGACTACTAGTTATATAGAGATAAAGTCATAACTCTATGAAATTATCAATGACCTTAATCACAAATGTGATACTTAGTTGCTATAATGGAGAATTAATATCAATAAATCATTATAGTTTTATGAGTTATGTATCATTGTGACTCCATGATAATATTATAACCATTAAGGATGTGTTACACAGTAGAAATATTTTACTAATGAGAGGGTAGGATCATGATGTATAATATTTTGTTAATGACAATTTAGATAGAGTTAGCCAAAAATTGATGTTGAAATTATGAAATACTTATAGATTTACCTTCTCTACTAAATACCTCTAAGAATTTTGATTTCAAAACTATTAACCAAAGTTCTCCAAAATACTAAAAATTATGAAATATGTATTTACTCTATTTCTACTTATACAAATTATTCTCTACTACCAAAATATACTAGAATATTCAATAAATTGAACACAAAACTATTATCATCCAACATGCTTTTGAGATATGCCTAACCTTAAAATTTTGAATTATAACAAAGTCTCAATATATTTTTGATATCATTGCTGAAGAATAGTTGTTTAGTTTGGTTGGTCAAATTTAGTTAATATTTCTATCATTGAATATGAGTAGTTCTATATTTTGTAATTTTGATATCAATATCTTATTTATTATACATAGATTTGTATTGGATGTATTGTATTTATCTTGTTATTGTGGTATATGTTGTGTTAAATTTTTAGCCACTATTCTTGATGAGCAAAAGTTTGAGACTGAGCTAATATATTCGGATCTAGAGAAAGAGGATCAAGAGAGCAATTTTGAGATAGAGAGCATATAAAAAGATAATGGAATGAACTGGTAGTAATCGAGAGGCACATGGCGATGAGGGGTAGGATGAATAATAGAAAAACCACTACTATACTTTGGGAGAATAATGGTGACATAAGATGATGGAAAACTATAATTGGATTCAAATATAACAAGTTAAATCAGACTATTCTGGATGTTAAGTATGATAATGATTTTAGCAATACTAGTGTATTGGAAGGATTTTAAAGGATCTGAATAAGCATGTCATATAGATGTCAAGTGGGCTTGGCAACCCGGGTGCAACATGGTCCAAAACCATGCCATACATTGGATAGTGCTAACCCAATGCATGGCTCATGCCATGATGAGATAGAGTGATCCGTTCCTCATGTCGGGCACAAGTGGCTGGCATGACACATCTAGCATGTCATGATATTTTTATAGTTATGTGATATAGTTAAAATGAATGAACTTAGTTCAAATATGATCACAATACATTTATTTTCTCTTTCTTTGAGGAACAAAGCATATAGTTAGTACTATTATTTATCTCGAGATTTTACTGAGAGTTGACATTAAATTAATGCAGGCTTTCCACACACAAAAATTTCCTACCTCAAATTACATCACATATGAGAAGTGAGATAAATCAATTCTATTAGAAGAAGTTGAAGACTTTATATGATGCATATGACTATTTTAAGGAATTATTGTAGAGATTTCACCATCATTAATTGAGTTGTGGTTTCATACCAAAACCTTTTACAATGAGTTTAAATATAAGATGAGATGCATTATTAATCTGGCCTTGGGTGGGTGAATTATTAATAAATATTTCAAGGCTTATTATTATTTATTTGTTTAATGAGTTGATAAAGAATATTTACCAAATTCTAAATAATCATCAGGAAAAAGACAAGCTACAAATTTAGAGTTGGATAGATGCATCATGATGGAAGCGAAGATGGAAGCATTCTTCATAAATAAGTTAGAAGTTTGAGAGAAGAAGCAAGAATATGTGGGACAATTGGCCATTCTTCGATCATAAGAAATGGTGATTTTTTATCTCATTTATCAAGAGGAGAAAACCAATGAGTTGCAAAGTAAATGATATGTGTTTTGACCTAACCCTGATTTCTCCATACACTATCATCTAAGTATAATAAAATCAAAAAAACTTTTTTATGGGAGTTATGGTAGTGGATAGCAAAATATTTGGTAAGTCCCAACAAATTTTGGTATAGTTTGATTAATGATGAGAATGATTGGTAGAGGATAGACAAACTCCTCCATACATCAATGCAATAAGAGTTAGACTTTTGATGAAGAGACTTTGTCGAAGATTGATGACTCAATGAATATGAGGAAGATGATGTAAAAGAGAAATCTAAAGTAATGGAAGTGATGAAGACGATTATCATGAAGTTACAACATTCTTTGAAGCCGCATGCAACTTTTGATTTTTCCAAATAAAATCCATGCAGATGCGAAGAAAAAGAAAAGAAAATAGTTAAATTCTTAATGCACAATTATAGAGAATATGAAGAGGAGGAATTGGAGATTAGACATGAAGCAAAGGTAGAGGATGAATCCCAACTGATGGCTAATGAAATGAAAGAAGAAGACTTAGTTAAAATATAAAATCCAATGATGCCAAATGAAGTGGATAATGATAAAGAAGCAATGATGAAAGTTATGACTTCCAATAGTTTTACAACTTTGAAGATCCAGAAGCTAATGATAGAAATCATGTCAATACAAAATGTCATGAATTTTATGTTAAAGAAAGAAATTAAATGCTCAAACCACAGCCAAGCATATTACCATTGCATTAAAAAAAGTTATAGCCTCCATAAAGTAAAAACCCCTTGGGGTTAAAAAAGGATACAAAGGAGCAAGCTATTAGGACATTCCAATTCCTATAGACAAACCAAAAAGAAAGTAAGAAGTAAAAATATATACTAAAAAGCTAACTTGGATAGTCAAGATAGTTGATGGAGATACAAATTTATAGATGGTCTATATATGAATGTTATATAGCACTGCTTGGGGGCAACTTAATTTTTTTTCTATACTATGTGATAAAATAAAGATATGTTGACTTTCACACAAAGTACTATGCACCATTTACTAATTCTCAAATTTATTCATGGAACTTATACCCTGCCATGACTTTTTACCTATTCATGTAAAGAAGTAATCATACCATCTAGATATACTATGACACTCAAGTATATTAATAGCAAATAATTATTAAGAATGGTGAAAGACTAAAATTTTGTAAATGAGAGATTTATTAATCGAGGATGAGTAAAATTCTAGTAATGAGTTTGTCTGGTATACAAAATATCAAATAATACTTGTCATTTGATTTCATCATGATGTATTTGCCTGAAAAGGGTTGTATTTAGAATGATTTTACAAAAATAAAATTTTGATAAATTTTTAAAAAATTTGATAAATTTTGATAAATTATTATAAAATCAAGTATTTTTATTATAAGATATGCAACTTGGTGGAGTTGGTGACCAGGAGGAAAATAAATAGTCATGTAAGTCATAACTTTTGAAATGCTATGACTTGATTTACATATTCAAATGCTTATAGATTAGTTTTAGCATTTATTTTTAGCTAACATTCTACACAAATAGTCATAATAATCTTTGTATATCATGACTCTATCACATAGTTGACATAATCAATACATTATATAACATATTCTTTTGGTTATAAAGCTTTCATGGAGTCAATGTTAGATTTGTTCATAATAAATTCATGGCTACGATATTTATTTTACATCACATCAACTACGTACCCCACTAATACTAAAATTCATATCAACCTCTAGCACCATGAATCTTTCTATACAAAAGATAGAATACTCATACCAAAATCATAGTGTTGATCCAAAGGCATGAATTATGACTACAAAATATTATAGAAAGCCAAACTCAAGTTTTGACCAACGAAAGCATAGTGAATCTTGTCTCAAAATAAAAACCAAATGCACAATTATTCTTTAGCATTATGACTTTGGGGTATAGAGGTGAAATGCACAAGTTGTGGCTACATACATTACTATGACTTTGTGCTACATAAGGTAAATGAAAAGTCACACTATAACTTTATGTCATAGAAGCAAAATACACCATCATGACTTTTCCCAATGAAATGACAATCAACTAAGGGAAGGAGACTAAAGTTTCGGCTCACACTTAAATATCACTACTCTATGTTGCAGAACCTAGAAGTCAAAGATATGAATTTCATTCAACACTACAACTTTCAATTAAAAAAACTCACACTAGAGGTGAGAGTATAAAAAGAAAACTTGAATACAAAAAAAAATCCACAATAGGGATACAAACCACATGAAATTAAAGCTCTAGCTCCACCATTGAAAAAATTTACAAATAAGAAGGGTGATACAAGATACAAGTATATATTCTAGGAGGCAGACATGTATTTTGACTCCCTCCTGAGGGAAAATCAATATGAAAATGATTGAGTTTTTAGGTTTTTATGTTTTGAATCCTAAATTCTATTGAGGGTTGTATTTGGGCACTCAAATTTGTATGAGACAAACTTTTGTTGGTCAAATATATTATTCTCTCCAATGTCAAGTTAAATGGAGAATATGTGAATGAAGTAATATGTTATGTATAATGGATGCTTCTCATTAGAAATTTATGTTGTAGTTTGTTGTGATTTAGTTTAGTTATGAATGTATTTGTAGTTAAATATAATTGAGATTATGATTTTGGCTAATGGTGAATTCATGTATGATTGAAGTAGTTGACATTGAAAGGTAAGCTATGAAATACACTCATGTGTAACGACTGGAAGGAAGTAATGCCCCTTCTAATCATGATACATGAGCCAAACTTATTTGGAAAACCTCAAAATTGAGATAAATTTATTTGTTATGCGTATAATACTTATGCAACCAAAAACATGAATAATCTTATAGGTCAATCCATTGGGAATGTCTTAGATGAACTAACTCTCAGATGATATTGAGCATTAAATAGAATAGTTTCTTAATAGTTTACCTTTAGTATAAAAGTCATCTATCATAAAAAGAGATGATGACAGGTAAACCATATGACAAATATGGACAAATGTGACTTGTAAGGTAGTAATGGTCATGCAAGTTACTTTTGAGCAAATGATCAGCACTAGTAAAATACAAGGAATAATATATGTTATTTATTCAAATATTGTATTAATGAAATTGAAAGTATAAATATTTTTATTATCACATAAATTCTTAATAAAAAGATACAAGAGGTCAAAGAATAAGAATACATTTTCAAAGTAACAATATGGGTAGTTAATGAGTTAACTAAAAGGAGAGAACTTATGAATAATATTCGAATATAAATAATTTATTATTTATGTGGTAAATGATCGAGGGGGCTACTATGATGTGACCATTATTGGAAAAGAATTAATAATTAATAATGACCTTTTATACCAATGAGATAAGGTTATTCTATAATAATTCAAAATTCATTTTGTGATTGAGCACAATGACAACCAAACATTTATGAATGCCATTATATATAATAAGATAGAATAAGCATTGAATCTAGGATTCAGACCAGAAATCTTATTTAACTTGCCTAGTAGAGCAATAATTAATTATTATTGATTGAAAAATTTATATTTGCAATTTGTGTTAGATCAATATTTTGATGAAAGATTCACTTTATTATTTGTGTGAATCATATACTTGCAAAATGATGTTAGATAAGAAAATTTTGCCCACTTAGCTTTTAGGATGTGCCATATCTAAAAATTAGATATTATAATAAAGTTGTAATACTTTACATGATCAATGTTGATAAGAAATTAGAGAAAATAAAATTAATGAAGAGTTTTATTTATGAAAACTTATGGATTACAAAATTG
Organism: Sapria himalayana; assembly: GCA_029783825.1. Lineage (NCBI taxonomy): Eukaryota > Viridiplantae > Streptophyta > Magnoliopsida > Malpighiales > Rafflesiaceae > Sapria > Sapria himalayana. The sequence continues at coordinate 1,005,004 of JAREIK010001382.1, read as the reverse complement.
AACCCTTCCTATTTGATTGTTCTATACATTTATTTTAGAGATTTATATTTTGGTGCACTAAATACAAATTATTTGAAAAAAGACTAACTTTTCATAATTTTTAACAAGTACATCAAACTCAAAAATAATTAACTTTTGGTGTACTGAAATGAATTAATCTCCGCAATTAAAAAATAAAATAAAATCTAATTTACTTAATTTAAAATTTTCTATATAAAATCTAGAAACTAATATTCCAAATTCTTAAATCATAATTTCTTAAATGGTGATTAAAAATTTTAATTAGTAATTTAAGTGGAGAAAGTGGGACTCAAACTCATGCCCTCCACATTAATGCAATGCCAACTTACCACGCAATAAAAAGTTTAACATTAATTGATATGCAAAATTAATATAGATATATATATATATCAAGATATATGCATAGAAACACATATATAATCATTTATAAATATATGTAGATATATAAACATATATATAAATCTACAAATATATATATGCACTTATATAAACATATAATAATATATTTTTATATCTGTGTGTATATACACACATACACATACACACCTATAAATATATAAATAAACAAACAAATAATACACACACACACACACACAACTATATATATATATATATATATATGTGTGTGTGTGTGTGTGTGTATATATTTATGTCTATATAAATATATAACTATCATATATAAACATATAATAATATATATGTGTGTGTGTGTGTGCGTACGCGTGAGTGTGCTTTCGCGTATGTATATACACACATATAAATATATATTATTATATGTTTATATGGGTATATATATAAATATAAATACATAAATGAATATATATATATATATATATGCACACACACACACACACAAACACATAACTATATATATATATATATAAGCAAAATAATTTTGTTTCTCGATAGATATCAAATTTTTGGCTATGTAGTCGAAAGGCTTTCATGAACATGGAAGGCAAATGCATGTGTGTGAATCCAGCTTTCTCCATTTAATTTATCAATTAAAATTTCATAATTACCTTTCCATAAATTATGATTTTCAAAATTGAAAAGGTAATTTATGAACAAAAGTCATATGATTAAGTGAAGTATATTTTATTTTTTTTTCAAATTTTAGAGGACAAAATTGAGTTATAAATTTTAGTGCACTAAAATTTAATTTTTTTTTGTGTTTGGTAAACTTTTTTTTAATTATGAAAATATATGTTTCTTTTTTCAAATATTTTATATTTTACATACAAAAACATAAATCTCCCAACTAATTTTCCCTATAAAAGTTTCTCAATTTAAAAAGATCTCGCATGGAGTATCATAAAAAACCATACAAGAACACCACAAAACACATGTCACATGTTATCACCTTTTATCGCTAATGTTTTTTCATTGGGAAATTTGTCTTTTCTCTTTTGATATATTAAATATAAAATATTTATGTCTTAGTATATCAAATATACAATATTTATGTTTTGGTACACTAAACTTGTCATAATAAAAAATTCATTAAAAAAAGGCTACTATATTATAAAATAATTGCACTAAAATTCATTAACCTAATTTTACCCTCCAAAAATTTGGAAAAAAAATAAAATTTAATTTAATTATTTGGTAAGCTATCATTAGAAACCATGAAACTATTTAACACCTTAGCAAGGGCAATAAGTGATTCAAACTCATATTTTATACTTGACAAAATCTGACAAACCACATGGTCACATGTTTATTATTATGTGATAAGCAATTTGAAAGACTTATATATAAATAAAAAATAAATAAAAACGCACACATGAATATACATAAATATACGTAGATATAAAAATATATAAATAAATCGACAAACACACACACACACACACCTATATAAATATAAATAAATAAATAAATACACACACACACACTTACATATAAACATATATATAAATATATCCATATATACATAAATAATTATATAATTATAATTATGGTTATGTATAATTATATATATATATACATGTTTATATGTATGATTGTATGTGTGTGAGTGTGTATATATATATATATATATATATATATATGTTTATATAGGTATATATATACATATATATATGTTTGTCAATTTGTATATGTTTATTGATTTAAGTATATTTTGTTATATTTACATATATTTATGTATACTTATGTATGTGTTTTTATTTATTTATTATTTATATTTAAATATTTCAATTTATTTTTCATGTGATAATAAACCATTTGACCAAGTGGGTAGTTAGGTTTTGATAAGTAGAGTACATAGATTTGAATCTCAAAATGCCCTTGCTAAGGTGTTAAATAGTTTTATGATTTCCACTGATAGTTTACCAAAATATTAAATTATATTTTATTTTTTCTAAATTTTGGAGGGTAAAATCAGGTTAATATATTTTAACGCACAAAAATTAAATTATCTTAGAATATGGTATATTTTTAAATTACGAATAGTTTGGTGCACCTAAACTTAATTATTTTATTATCAAGTATTGTTTTTTTTTAATTGTAAAAATTTTGATGTACTAAAATATAAATATTTTGTGTTTGATGTATCAAAATGTAAATCTCTATTTTTCGATTTTATTTTATTTAAAAAATGATTATTTCACATATTTAATGTGAGCACCCCACAACAATTCATACTAAACCATGTATTTAATTAAATAAATACTCATTCATAAAAAAGATTAACAACGAGCACATTATTAAATTATAATAAAATAAAATAAAATAAAATAAAATCAAACATTTAATAAACATCTAAATTATATCGTCTGCCCAACTTGGGTAGGCCCAACATGGAAGGTTATGCTATGTGACTAATAAAATAATTGATTTTGATGATTTTAATGGATTTTTGGATTTTAAAAATTGATATCACAAAAATTAATAATATTTTAACTGGAAGAGGTCCTCTAGAATAATTTTTTTTAAATAAAAAACAGTAGTATTTTTCATATATTTTTAATTTACCAAAAACATCTGAAGGCAGGGCCATTCCGACAAGAGACAGGACTTCATTCCCCGAGAATCTAGCCCTGTTTTTCTCATGGTCGTCACTGTGTGTCCGTCTCTTCTTGCTGTACTAACTGGTAAGTTCCACTCCGACCCAACAAGGGCAGATTTCAATGCCAGTCTCCACTGAAATCTCCTACTCCTGGTTACTCGATCTCCTACTAGAGAACGAGCATGGGATAAACTTTGGATAAAATCGAAGTTCACATCAACAAATTATGTATTTATCAGAGAAGCCGCGGTCCATGGATTTCTACAAAGAAGAATTAGCCTCTGCTGCGAGAGACAGCATGATCATTGAGGTGGTTTCATCTAACGGCGACTTGTCGTCCCCCCAACATCATCTCCACAACTCACTTAACCCGCTTCCCCAACCTCAACAGCAGCCACAACAAATGATTCTCGGAGATAGCAGCGGCGATGACACACACGAAGTTAAGGCGCCTAAAAAGAGAGCTGAGACATGGGTGCAAGACGAAACTCGGAATTTAATTGCGTTTAGACGCGAAATGGATGGGCTGTTCAATACTTCAAAGTCGAACAAGCATCTGTGGGAGAAAATATCGGCAAAAATGAGAGAGAAGGGGTTCGATAGATCGCCCACCATGTGTACGGACAAGTGGAGAAATTTGCTGAAAGAGTACAAGAAGGCAAAGCATCAAGAAAAGAGCAGTGGATCTGCTAAAATGTCTTATTGCAAGGAGATTGAGGAAATTTTGAGGGAGAGGAGTAAGAATGCGCAATATAAGTGTCATATTGCTGCTTCTAAAGTCGAGTCCTATATGCAATTTGCTGACAAAGGTATATATATAGAGAAAATTGAGTCTCATTGCCCTTCATAGTTTTTTATTCTTCCTGCTTCTTGTGGGCTAGTAACTTGTAATGTATTAGGTGGGATGGTTGATCACCTGGGAAGCACTCGAGTAGCATCCATATATTAGAGGTCATACCTTAGTGTGATAAAAACTTGTTCCATGTAGAAACTTAGCTCAATGTACTAGCCTTAGCCCCATGCTCGAAGTAGGAACCTAGTCTGGCTCGAATTTTAGCCGCGCTGCAACATTATATATGATATGTCTGACCTATAAGGATGCTTGGTTAAGTAGAAGATGTACCCAGCTTGGACTGATGGTCTTGGCTTGATCCAGCTTGATTTTTACATGGCGTAGTTGAGAAATGGGCTGGACTATGTTTTCAGATGGGTTTTGAACTGGGCCAGATGGCTGATGGCGTGACCTGAATTATTAGACATATTTTGGTGAAATAAAATTTATGTCTGAAAATGATAATATTGAAAGTTTGATTTGATGGAGAGTTAAAATTTATGGCCATATTGTTTTTTAATATCATATTTGTTCCTTCATGCATTATTTCACTTGTATGTCATAAATATTATTTATGTTTATTGTATATATCAATATCGCACATGTTTACAAACAAATGTTCCAACAAATCATCTTGTATGATTTTTGTGCAACTCTTTGGAAAATTATGAGATGGCTTGTTATGAAATTATGACATGGTTTGCTATCTGTTCGACCAAAAAAGTTAAGAAATAAGTGACAAAAAATAAGTGCATTTATATAGTCCTAATTGAATGTGTTGTAGTATTTATTTATTTTATTTATTTATTTTATGCTTATGGTGATATTATCAAATTATGTTAGATGTCTATTATTTTTTACTATTATATAGAATTAGAAATCACTTTATATGTGCCACTATGATTTATTTGTATTTTTTATTATTTTATTATTATTATGAGTTTTATTCTATATGGTACCAGAGTATCGGTAGAAATTTGTGGTACACTACTTCAAGAGTAGCTCACTTTCATGGGGACCATGGTCCACATATGCAACATGATGTTTATGCACCGTTCATGCATTAATGATGATGTGATTCCCATGCCATTTGGGGGTTGGAATTACAATGCCTAAATATTACTTAAAAGTAGAGGTGTCAACTGGGCCGGCCCGGCACGGAAAAATTATGTACCCGGGCCCGTGCCGTGCCGTGCTTGACCCGGCACGGTTCGGCCCGCGGCATTGCCCACGGTCCCCCCGAATCTCGACCCGTACGGACATGCAAGCCCGAGCGGGCCAGGCAAGGCACGGCACGGCCCGCCGTGCCTTGCGTGCCATGCCGGGCCGGGCACGGAAGCACTATCGTGCCCTAAAAAAAAGGGCCGGCCCGGTCCGTCCCTGTCCGTTTGACATCTCTACTTAAAAGGAGGATTGAGGTTTGAAGTTGTTTTGAGTGGTTTTTACTGAAAAAAAAGTTCGGTCAATTAGTTATTTTATTTTGAAATCCTGAGCAATTGGCTCATCAAATCAAGTAAATAAAGACCACAATATTGAAGGCAAGTTTGAAATGGCTCCAATGATGGAAGTTTCATAATTTTTTATGATGGGTAATTGTTTTTTGGCCCAATATGTTTATTGAGGTCTAGTGGAAAGGTTGCTTACTTAGGGGAGTCGTTGGGATTAATAGTTGAAACATAGGTAGAGATCTTTCATATATTGTACATATTGTAGGAAAATGATCATACAAGAAAAAAATATTAAGAGTTATTTTCAAAGTAAATATCAAGAGAACTACATAGAGATATGTCAAGTATTGAATTTATTTTGAAGTCTTCATAGAGTTTCTCCATAATGATTATTATTAGATAAAAATATGTCAAATTTCTTGCTAGTACGATAATTAATATCTTTCTCATCATTCATATATTATAATTCTTATCACTATTTTCTTACTCACAATTAACTTTTTATTATTCTATATTTTTATTATTTATTTTTTTAATGTTATTATAGCTAATAGCTAATAGGCTATGACAACCATGGGGGGCTGATTATGGTTTTAGCTATTGGTGAATTTAGGAAAGGGGAGAAAGAGATTAGAGAAAAAAAGAGTGAAAAAAACAAAAAAAAATTATATTAAAAAAATTTTATTTTTTGAAAATATTATTATATATGTGATCTCGGATAGTTTATATATTTGGTTCTCTTGAATAATGAAAATAAAGAAAAAAGAAAAAAATAATAAAAAATAAACTAAATCTCAATAATTCTATTAAAGCTAGGGCTTATATGTCACAAACACATAATTTGAAAGAGTGGAAAAAAATTTATGATCTTCTAAGTATCTTCATGAAGATGATTGTGATATGTTCGCTAGTAAGTATGTAAGTAGTGACTATCGAATAATCATGACTCTTCTTTCATATAAAGTGATAATGAATCTCATTATGTTTTATTTACTTGTGGAATACTAGGTTGATAATAAAATGCTAAATTGCTTGATTATAATAATAAAATAATATTGGTATCTGATTTGGTCAATGATGTTCATTCTAGAAATGATTAATCTATTAAAATTTACAAGTAATCAATATCATAGCTTTGTAATTTTTGTATTGAACTTAGAAATATCTGTTTGTTTCTTATTTTTTTTTGGAGACATGATTGTCTTTAAGGAAAGTATTATATTTTATGATATGTTTTTTTATTGTGATCTGTGAAGCTTAAATAGAATTTGAATATTGTTTTATTTGGCAATATCTTTGATATTTGAATGAAATTCTTTATCCTGAAGCATTTTTCATATATCTAAAAATTCTAAAAATTATTTTCATGTTAGTATGTTTAGTTTAGAAAATAATTAACTATACTAATAATTTAAATGATATTTGATCTTATCACTATCAGATAGTTCATGTCTTCTATGATCTTCTTATATAGGGTATAATCAATCGAGGAATCAATACTTAGATAAGTTTATATGTAGATCAAGTAGTGAGTCAAATAATTATATCTCGTTATGTCAAGATTAGACAAACAATATCTATGACTTTTTAAATTTTTCATTTGAAACTTAGTATATAGAAGGAATTTTAGTTAGAATATATATTCAATTAATCTTTTTCTTTAATTAGAATAATATTGTACACTATTAATATCTTAATTTGACTAACTAAACCATGTCAAAAAAAAATAGAAATAGTCTAATATGAATATTCTAAGGTTAAATGTGGTAAGTGCAGAATATCTTTTACACTTTACTCTAGAAGATTGTTATAAGTCGTAAAGAGTCATTCACAATCTATAAATTGTACCTAAGCTCTAAGTAATAATAAATCCTAGTGGTTGTATAAATATTTATCTGAAATCATAATGAAGAAATTTATTTTTTATATTTAGCTCATCCATAATTTATTCATGAAATATAATAATAAAAAAACATCAACCTAATAGTAGTTATTGTGGATATAAGTAGAAGTGTCAAATGGATTATATTGGATTGACATGAATTAAAAAATAGTCTACCCTACATGGCTAGTTGGCTCATTGTTTGCTTGGGTTGTGTTAGGTCATGTCGGGTGGTGTCAGGTCATGCCAAGTCGAGTTAGGCTTGGCCTGGTTAGCATGAGTTTTTCAAGTTAGTTTGGGTTAGGTATAGGCTAGCCAGGTATGGCTAGCTGAGCAAAAATTTGGCCCGCTAGTCTAGCATGGCCCAACATATTGTGGGTTATCATGAGGCTAGTTGAGGCATGATTTTGAATTAAATCATGCTGTGCTAGACATAATATTTTATTGTCATGCCTCGTGTCGTGCTCGGTCCATCCATCTCAGTTGACACCTATAGTCACAAGGAGAAAATTTCTCAATAATTAATATCATATGCGTGTGTAAATCTTCAAACTATCAACTTAGGTTCGAGTTGATCATCTTTTTTTTAGGTCTTATTTTTATCGTGGGCACTCATTTGTATCTTATTATTGACTTAATTAAATGTTTTAAAATAAGATTTCAAGTATGATTGAAAGTGATTATATTTAATTTATCTAATATAATATGTCATCTTCGATGACTAAATATTTTGAAATGAGTGTCAAAGATCCTACACCTGTCAAGTGTACTTGTGATGTGTAAAATAAGCATACAAAAATACTTTTGATTATAAGTGATGAGTAAAATATATTATTTATTCTTTTCATGATATAATTGGAAGATCCAAGATACTTTTCTAAACTAGATTAGTATATGCAATGAGAGACTCATCTGAGAAAGACTGTGAACATATTCATCTAGTTTATACCTTCAAGTCTCTTAACCCTCTTTTCTCTTATGAGAACTCACATGTCGCGTCTAGTGGGATATTCACACTAGAACTCCCTAACACAATGCTCCAAGAGAGGATTTAATATTATCTTTGAAGACAATCATGCCAATAATATCAGGTGCATGCATAAGAGCAAATTTAACAATTATCTCTGTATGAGGAGTAATAATCAGGCATGAGAATTAATCTATTGATATGGTTTCCGAATGTGTATCCTCTTGTATCAAGTTCTTAAAAAGTTATTATCATCAAAGAAGATCAAATTGGTACTCGTAATGATTATCATAGTATTTAGTGAATAATTTCTATACTTATTGAGTACTAAAGTACTTAATAAAGACATATTTAATGATATGCTCATCAATCTTTTTCATGCTTGAAAATAGAACATGATTAAAACTAATACACCAAAAAATATTTATTATAATTATCATGAGATATGACATGAGAGAGCATGAGATAATATTTAATTGATTATAAAGTTATTGGTTAACAATGTTTCTCCCCAATACCATCTAGGAATACTCTTAGTAGAATGACTGTTTTAGCTGTTTCAATTATATATTTGTTCTTTTCTTCAGCTATTTCATTCTCTACAGGAGTGCTAATACATGTTAACTGATGAATCATTATGTATTCCTCAAAGAAATAGGGAAAAAAATGAGATATATATTTTAACGGATCGTTATTTTTTAATATTATAATATACAATCAAATTGAATTTTTTTTTCATTAAAATTTATAAAAATGAAAAAAATTTAAGATATTTTCTTAGATAGTGATAATTATATATATATATATATATATATATATATATATATATCGAGTATATTTATAAAAAAAATAACACAAAACCTCTAGCCATTATATATGGTTGGCCAAATATTTGAGCAAATTAGATGGAATAAGTATTTCTCATAGTATATCACTAATTAGATGTGACATACTAGGAGATAAGCATCTAAAGGATCTCTCATGGATGAAAAAAAATAAATATAGTCTATCTTGCTCAATATTTAAGGAAGTCATTTGTGTGTTTTGTCAATCCTATAGATAAATATTAGATTAAGAAGAAATAATATCATAATTTAGTTGCTTAGTATCACAATTGATAGAAAATAAATTATAATGAAACTCTAATATTTGTAAAACATATATCAAAAGAATAGAGTTAATATTTGATATTGTGACACCCTTTGACATATATAATTGTATCATTGTTCATGAAAATATCAAAAGTTCTAGATTTTATAAAGGAAATAAATTGATTATGATTACCTATTACATGAGTGTTATCTCTTGAATGAGTCGAATCCATGCTTCAAGAATTTGAATTAAGATGATGAGCATAAAAATTGAGAGACATAGAAGTGTCTCAATTGAAGCTAGTAACACCTAAGGAAAGACATATAGACTTCTCTTAATGAGTAAACATAATTCAATCACTAGATGTGCTAGTAGAGGCTGTGATATGAGTGGATGTAGTAATATTTTATAGCATCTGAATCTCAAAAAATTTATTGTAACTTATAATGCAATGTTGAATACCTCTTTCGAGTATGTTCAAATCACTTTAAAAAATAAATCTCCACCAATATTTACTTTCTTGGAGTACTCTTGCTAGCTCTTTTAGCTTTCTCACTACCATCGCATGATGAAGTATCTTATCACTAAGAATTTGAGTCTGTAAAATATTATTTTGCTTTTTCAATGCATTTAGTTAAAGAATATTATAAATATAATTGCCAAACCTTCTCAATGTAATCTGTTTTATTAACACAAATATCACTTTAATGATTATCTCTCAAAATTGTATATTAGTTGCACAATGAAGTGTTTTATCTTGATTAGTCAATTTGTATGTCAACAGCTGGATAATATTATCATATATGTGAAATATCCTTGAAGAATACATTGATGCAACTAAGTCTTAATTTTTTTTGCACGTGATGAGAGTTAAATATATTGTACATATTGAGATTAATCACCGTCAGATGTGTACTAATAATCGTGTATTAATTATTATTCACATATTAATCTTGGTCACAAACTAGATCATTGTCAACGTAGTTTAACATTAATGTATATTTGTCTTCAATTTTTATTCAGTTATTTCAAGTTATCTTGTACTAATTTTAGGTATTTTATTTTTATAAATTTCTCACAATATAGTAAATTTCAAAAAAAAATGAAACGAACATAAAACACAAAAACTACTATGAATAATGCCAAACTATGGAAAATAATTATAATCATACAAACATTTTCTTTAACTGATATGTATCAGAATTGTATTGGTCTTGTCATTCCAACTACCATGGAGACCACTAATGTGGGCCTCATTTGACTTTGAATTACCAAAATCACGTCTTCGCACTTTTGATAGCCACACCACACCAAAAATTATCAACAAACATTTAAGGAATATTGATTTTTGCCTTAATATTTCCCTCTCATAATTGTGTCTAAGTCACACGATGAGTTGTCTCATATTGATTAGTCATTTAGCATGCCAACAATTGAGCCAATACACAAGATATCGAGATCGATTGATTGTCAAAGATATATTAGTAACAATGCATCAATTATCATTTATTTTTTACTCTCAATATAAGGTGATCCTTCCAATAGGAAACTTGCATAATGTTGGGTCACACAACTTTAATATAATTACTTAAAAAATATATAGCCCTTATATTTTTATCGGATTATTATCAATGATCTCGTATTAATTTTAATTATTTTTTTATAAATATCTCATAATATAATTACTTAAAAAAATAGATTTTAAACACACAAACCACAATGATTCAATGTGATAATTTCAAAAACAATGGTGTCACACAACTTTTATCACACATACACTCATTGTACCAAAGTTGTATTGAAATTGCATTGGTGCATCCATGCCAACCGTCAATGCCTTGCCCCACTGGGTGTTGTCTGTTAGGCTAAGGCTGCTCCTGTCTTGTCTTGGCCATGTATCTGTTCAACTTGACTCTTTTGGTTTTTGTTGAGCCTTGGTATTGTAGCATGCAATTGTAGAAGCAACAATGTAGTTGCATTCTAAACCACACTAAATAAAATAAAATTATTATTTTTTTATTTTATAAGTTACTAATTATTATATTATAATAATGTTATATAATACAAATAAAAAAATTATTTTAAAATTAAATGTAAATTATACAAACATTAAAAAATATATTACAAATTTTAATACATAAATATTTAAAAATATTAATTAAATAAAAATAAAAGTGTTGAATAACAAAATCACTTTGTATGGTTCGGATCCTTAAAGCTCACAGTGTCATCAACGACATCCATATTTTTGTGTGTGTCTATATTATCATTTAAATTTAATTCAATTTTATTTTTAACACATATCATTGTATTTTCAATCTTTTAAGTAAGAAATTTGTTCAATGATATATAGTCAAAAAAGACTCTTATCTAAAATTATATTTATAACCACAAAAAAATATGCTTCAATGTGATACTAGATATCAAAAGGGTTTGTAGATCTCATTATATTTTAGATAATATGAATAAAATAAATTTGTATGATTATTACCAACTTAATATGTCAAAATTCTTAATCTCACCATAAGACAATTTGAAATGATAATTAGTATATAAGTAACTTAATAGCTTGTTCCTATTTAATGGATCTCTTTGTCTTATTCCTTACTAACTAAATTGAGGAGGTATCTTCAAATATGTTATTGATATTCATATTAAATAAATTATATGAATTATCTAATTATATTTTCATATAATTAGATAAATTATTATATTTAGAGGTTTGCTAAAATTATTATACTTATTATCATAATCTTTAAATAAATTATCTAATTATTCATAAATTATATTTTCATATTCTTATGGTTAATATTGCAAGTAGATATGTTTTATAGCATTTTCTACTATTTTTATCTATATTCGAGGATCCATACTAGTACTTAATTTATAAAGAGATGAAATAAATGATTAATATTTTAAATATTATATTTTTATCCTAATGATCATGATATTAAAATTTAGGTATTCTTTATATTTGCTAAATAGATTATTAATTTTGTATATGTATCTAAGTGTAATATATATAGTAGAAGTGTATACTGACAACCACATGTTTGTATCATAAAATATCTTAAGAAATTTTATTCTTCAATTTGATTGGTTAATTATTAATTTTTTATTTTTATTATTAACGTAGTCGGATATCTCGTATTGATAGCTGATATATGAATCTAACATGATGTATATATACTTTTAGTGATGTTTAATATATATTTAATTTTTTTTTTCATCTTGAAGTATGTTGACTTATATAGAGTATCAAATTCTTGTAACCCTGTAAGATATTTTAAGGTATTTTAGTATAATTTTTATAGGACTTAATATGATAAAAGATATTTTTATTTTCAATTGTACTATTGGGTTAATTATGTTAGGTGACATATATATCTAGTATGATAAATTTTAGATAAAGGATGATCTCTAATAGTTTTGATTAATATATTAATTGTCATATTATTATTTGAAGTATTATTTAATATTATGTTAAATGTTATTCGTACTGGTCGATCAAAGGATCTTATATTAAGTGTAATAATTATATTTTTTCATAAACTAAAATAATTCCGGCTCATCTAAAAATTTAATTGTAAAACCTATGCTAATGATGTATTTTGTATTGTGGTAATGAAAAAGGTCATTGAAGTCAAAGTTGATATAATTTTAAAGATCTCGTAATTAAAGTTGATTTTATTTAAGATTTAATATACTATATTTTTTGATGTATTGATCATAAATGTTTCAAGTGGTTCGGGGGGTCATGACATGACTCGACATGACTTGATTTAGCAATGCCAGGCTTGACATAGTTTTGGATCATGTCATGTTGGGTTTAGAGGTGTCAAACGGTCCTTGCCATGCTGTCACAACTTGTTTGAGTGTGACATGGTCATGTCATTGTGTTGTGTTGGACATATCACGAGAATCAGCCAGTCGACTTGACCTGGCATGGTTGGCCCTGATAGTGCAAGGCCATGCCAGGCCTAGAGCAGCACAAATTGGCATTTTTTGGCCATAATCCTAAATTCTAAGAGTACGAGTTAAAGACATAATATGATTTTTGATTATTTAATTTTATATAAATTGAGTAAAACTATGAAGTGTAATTTAATCTAATATCCAATATAATACATACTCGTACTGCATACATCTTACATCATTCATCAATAAACAAATTGCACAAGTGCATAAAATAAAATAAAAAATAAAATAATAAAACCAAACAAGCAATAGCATTGTAACATATAATAAGTATGATATAAATTAAGTATTATCAATGATCACTTGATATATGTGATATTATATTATAGTTGGAAATATAGTGTCTTCATCATCATGATAAATGTGTCTGAAAATATCACTAATATCCTCAATATTCATGACCTTTACATCCCAAGAATAATTATACGTCGTCATTTCTTATGTCTTATTCTGAATGCTTAATTTTAAATTATCTCAGTTTCTTTATGTATGTAAGTATCTCAATGATATTTGGTTATAAACTTAATCTCCTATCTGAAATGATAATTGTTTTTATAAAAAAAGTAAACTCTGATATTATGCTAGACATTGAAGGTGTCAATATATTATGTATTATCTTAGATAATATAATACAAGTGGATACATATGATTTTTATTATAGTAAAATATATAAGTTCTCATTATCATAATGTGATGAGATAGAGTAATAATTGATATCTAAGTACAAAGATAATTCATTCTCATTTGATAGATTAGTCCATCTTTTGTCGATGATTAATTGAATGAAAAAGTCATTGTCTTTGAATATAAAGTCTGTGACCCTACTTGGAGCATAGTTATAACTACTATACCTTATGTCATAATATGAAAATAAGTGTTAATGAATTTTTTAGGTTCGTATACTTGGTTCATGCACGTAAATATATATGTTAAAATAGTTTCTATTATTTTTATCTTAATCATATGGTTCATATTGGTAACCAAACAATACATAGTTGAAAAAAAAATTAGTATTTCAAATATTTAGTTTCTACCTCAATGACTATGATACTAAATCCTAAGGTGACATTAATACTTGATAAATGCTATTAATATTGTAAATTTATTTAAGTGCAATGCAAGTGGTGAGAGTGTACACTGGCGAATATATATTTGTTATATTATAGAAAATTTTCATGAATTTTATAATTGAAATACATGTATATTAGTTTGAATTAATAATAATAAGTTTGTTATTTTTATTAATAACATAGTTGGATATCATGTGTTAGTAGCCAGCATATGATTTCAATATTAGGTAGGTGTAATTTCAAAAGTCTTACATTTGTTTGAAATTTTTTCTTTTTAAGTTTTGCATATAAACATGTACTATTAAACTTCTGTTGTTTATCAGATATCCTAATATATTTTAGCAAATTTCCTAATTTTTTTACTACATAAAAAACAAATTTCATTCCTGCCAATAACATTAGACCAATCATGTGACACATGTACATAATATGAAATATATTGCCTAATGATCCGTGTCTAATAGTCCTAACAAATATATTAATAACTATTTTATTATTAGAAATATTATTAAAGTTATATTAAATATTTTATTTTGAATGATATATTTTTTATAGATTCGTATCATAATAAGATAATCATGAGAATGAAAAATTTTAGAAAAAAAAAATATATTTTTTATTAAGTTTTTATTTAGAGTTGACGTAATAACAAGTGAGATATACAAATGATGCATCATCCCGACTAATTCATATTGTCGAATGTCACAAATATCATTCTGCTAAATTTTATAAATTTGTTAATTATTAATTAATTTTTTATTTATAATATTTTATTATATTATTACTACAAGTAGACAAAAATTTTATGATAAACAAATTAAAAGTAAGTTTACATAATACTAATTATATTATAATTCACTAAAAGTCTAATTGAGAGATATATAATGGAAATCAATTTGATCATGTATTCCTTCCCACTATCATTGTGGTATATAAAGGAGGGTAACGGTACTGAATTAGATCCACTTTGAAAGACCCTATCGCTAATTTGTGTTTATCTTAGATCAAATACATCATGTTTTTTTGGTGTATTGATCGGAATGCATTTTAAGGTGTTTAGTTTCACATATACTTTTATATGTATATATTTTTTTACAATATATACATTGTATCAATTGTTTATTGATAATTTTAGAATTTTTATTTTTTATTTTTTATTGATAATCGTTTAATTTTTTATTTTTAGGTGACATATGAGTTTGGACCGAGACTATTGAAGAAAACATAATTTTTATCTCATAGCATTCGGTAGGATTATCATTGTTATCTATGTCAATGTTAATTTCATACTTATTATCATTTAATTTACTATATGATATTTTTTAATTATTTATATTTTTCAAATCAAATATGAAATTAAAATAAAAAATTCCAAAGTATCACTATAACAAAAAAATTTAAAAATTAGTACTGTATCACAGATTATTTTATTATAAATTATAATCTCTAGAGTCTAGGCAAGTACGATGCATAGGCTGATAGGCACACCCATATATCACTATGAATCGTATATCCCATATGGGCAACATAAATTGAAATAAAAAAAACAATATAGTATTTATATATTTAATATTTATATTACAAAAAAATTAAAGAGGGATTACAGAGAGTTAGAAATAACATAAACTGAGAGAGTAAGAGAAAGGAGGATAAATTATGAATGAATATCTAAATTTCTTATTCTCTATTAATAGAAAAAAAATTCAAATTTATTATTTTTTTTATTTTTTTGAATATTATTATTCAAAAATGGACAGTCATCAGATTTTGGCCACGATAGTTGGTATCAATCCAATAGCTATTATGATCTTAGATCTTATATCTAATTTATTTATTTTATTGGATGGGCCTACATGGACAGCGTGGCACTACCCAGGTGCATCCACGTGCACCTGGGTAGTGCCACGTGGATGTGCTAAGCCAACTATGTGGTAGGTTTATTAAATAGTCATCATGTATACCATGCGGGTTAGTTGGATTTCTAAGAATAAAATGATAATTTTTTAAAAAAAATTGGGAGTGGGGTGCATGGTCTAATTGGACTGTGCTCAATATCGGTCCAAGGTTATGGGCATGGTTCTGGTGTCGTTGGATCTCACCTATGGGCTAGGCACTTGGGTCATGCCTGGTCCGACATGAGGCTCGACTCTGCCTAGCCCATCACAACATGAGCCATGCCTCGGGCATGCACAACATGGGTCTAGGCATGGATTTGGACCTTGCTGTGGTGAGCCAGGCATGGCTAAAATGGGCTATATTGTAGGCTATGCTATGGCCACTACGCATGTTTGATACCTTTAATTAAAACCATAACACACAACTTAAAAAATATAATTATACTCAATAAAAATATCATACAAGCAAATTCTTATAAAATGATCAAATAAGAAGGAGCATCCCACAAATTGGACGTTCTCATAAAAATACAAATAAAAAAAAGAAAACTATAAAGTTGTAATGCACAATAATATCAAATAATTTATTTTTTTTAAAAATATTAAAATAAAAATTAAAATGATAATGTTTTGTAATATATATCTAATTACTTTTGGATTTACTATATTGATTATAAGATTATTTATTAGATTTCATTTGCTAGCACATCTTTTAAAAATATGATAGTAGAAAGAAAAAATAAATATTTAATTAAAACTAAAATAATTTTTTATGGTTAAAATGTATAAAGATATTTTTTTGGAGGATTGAAGTTATAACTGTCAACTTTATGATATATAAAATATATTTATTAGTATTTTTTTATTATCTTCTTTTTCAAGTAATCTATTTTAGAGATATAATATTTAGTTTATCTCTTAATTTATTTGAGTATGTGTTTTGTTCAAGATTTATTTATGAAAAATGATAATATGATATTTAAGATGATAATATTTATCTTTCTTGTTTATTCTTGTATTAAAAAAAGAAAATATTGTATTATTTGCCCATAGAGATGTCAAATAGGTCGTGCCGGGTTGGCACGACCTGAATTTTGGTGGCCCAGTTGGACCATCATGTCGGGCCAGACACGACAAGAAATTAGTTCTTTATTGGCATGGGAACATAGGAGGTTTGGCCTGATGGCCCACCTTTCTCAATGAGCATGCTTCATCATGTTGGGTTCAGTGATAAAAATTTTTGATATATCTACCGATATATCTTCGAAATATTTTTAAATCTTAAATATCAATATATTCATTAAAATAAATATATCTATTCTTGATTGGTGCTCATATGCAAATACACAGTGATATATCATTGATATATCCGATATATTGGTAAAATTCAAGTATCAATATATTCATAAAAATTGATATTTTAATACTTTTGGGTTTGGTTGGCAATGACAGGGCTCTACTCCTTGAAAGAGTTTAGACAAGCTAGTGGCCACTGCAATGCCCACCCCACGGCCACTGGCCATTGTCAGTGCTCAAATGAACAAAACATAAAGCATTCATTAAAAAAAGGGTAGCTTAGTTTTTAAAATTTTTAATCGTGCCAAAGGTTTGTTGTTCGTGCCACCATTCCTTGCACCACACAAAGCCCGTGTGGCCTTTAATTCAACATGACTGAATTGTACCGTGCCTCATGCTCTCTTTTGGGCCATCTGACCACTTGATATTTCTATTTGGCCAACACAAATAAAATGCTAGTTAGTACATAAGTTATTTTTTTGAAGCAATGCTTATTCTTTAGCGAGTCTATACCAACTAAGAATTCAAAAATGATTTCTAAATCTCACGTAGTTTATCATATATATATATATATATAATATAATTTTTGATAGTACTCATGATAATATTGAGATATCTAATTTTATTTTGAGATATATTATTCAAGATGATACTATATTTTGATAGAAGAGATAATTATGTTAGAAGATATAACATATCTTTTACTTTAATTGATCTTGGGAATTAATATCTTGATTTTTGAGAAAATGTATTATAGATTGCAGATAAAAGTGAGTAATGGGCTAGGTGGAACGATCCGACTTGTGGCACGACCTATAAAAATGGGGACCTGGCATGTCATGACTCGCTCGTGTAGGTGATATGACATAACTCAAAATGTTTACCAACCTATGCTGAGTTTGACTTAATTACTCTATTTTACTTGGGACCAAAACTTGGTATACAAAATAATCTTTTCATTTTTTTAGTTATATTTGAGTGAGAGATAATTGACAACTAAAAATAAAGCTTGTTAACTATGTCAAAATTAAAAAATAGTTATTAGTTGTTATATTATATGATTTTTTCATTTTTTTTGAGAGAGAAATGACCAAAAATTAAATCTTTCTAAATGTAAAAAATAATCTTTTTTTTTTTTTTTGGGTTAGAGAATGAGCATCGTGTGTTACATTTGTGGATTTTGACACAATTTGTTGGAATATCAATAGTTTAACTTAAATCTTTCTAAATCTAAAGGGGGTGATGCTATCAACAGAGTAGGGCTAAACAAAAATTGAAGCACAACTCTTAGAACAAAAAAAAAACAAACAATAAGGAGATTTAGGTGAAGAAAAAATAATTTTCAAGTTAACTTTAAAATCTATTTCTTCATTTCTTGTATGTTCATGATTTTTTAAGTTTTTAATTAAATATCCCATCACTTAAAATTATAGTAGTACGGCTAATATTGATGAGCTTAATTTATTTCAGCTTGTTCAATCAAAATTGAACTCATTGTTCTCATTCATATTCCATTTAAATGTTTTAGACAATGATTATTTAACATGATTGATTGATCAATAATTAATATGGTACATATAGAAAGTAAAATGAAAGAGATATATCTTTTATGATTTTGGCATGCAAAAAATAAATTATATATAATTCTCATAAAAAATATTTAGAATGACAATTTAGCAGACCCTATAAAAGAAGAGTTTTTTAATGTTAAAAACTTGGGTCAAAATAATAAAAATTAACATGCATGAATTGAATTTGTACAAGGTTAAGATTACTTGGAGAACTAATTCAAATTGTTAATCCAAATTATATCAAGAATATTTCTTTATTGATTATAATAGGTAGTAATCAACAATTAAATGACGCGTGTTCTAAGGTGAGATTGATAAGTAATCAATTTTATGATTAATACAGCTATAAAGCAAGTGAATAATTTGTTACTTTTTTATTTTTGAGTGCTTGATGAATTATCATGAGCTTATAATTTTACATAAGAACTCATATTTGTTTTTATGGAAGGGTGATAGTGCTTTAGGGAGTTGAGCAATTCATTAGGAGATTCAATATCATAAAAGGAAAAGATATAGCTTTGATTAGAAGAGGAAGTTTATGAAGGCTAAATTTTGGTCAAATTTAATATCTTTGACCTTAATTCATTGCATGTGAGATCTTGTTTGATTTGTGTTTCCTAATAGGTATACATTTGATTAAGAGATGATAAATTCTTTATAATGTTAAATTTTTAATAGTTTAGAATAGGTCTTGTCTTAAAGTTATGATCAGTATTTTCGTCTAAAAGTGATAAATCTCAAGTTCGAAATTGATCAGATATAGCCCATCTGAATTTTGGGGATAAGGTAAGATTGTTGATATAATCTTTTTAAAACCCCTCTCTAAGCAGGAGACTTGTGTACTGTGTATATGTTTTTTTTTTTTTAATTTCATATTATATATGATCATGATAAATAATGATCATTATTTGATAACAATATCTTATATAAAATAATGTGTTCATGAAAGGTAGAATTTTTTTTTTACCCAACATACATTCTTTTAGTTTTTTGAAACTATGAAAATTATTGTTTGTTAGTAGTGTTTAATTTTATTTTTTTATAATAAAAGATCTTATTTGACTATTATTTTGTTTTCTATGTTATATTTAATTTGGTGTAATTTTATTTTCTCGAAGCTAATTATTATAATTCAATTACATACAAATTCTAGGTCATGAGCAAGATACCCTAAGTACTTTTTTATATCGATGATTTTTTGTCATAAAATCTTACGTTATTTCATATTATTCCAAGATAATTTTTTTTTTGTGATACACGAGTATTAATTGAGATTGTTGGAAGTTATATCCAGTGCATAAAATTTTTTTTTATCATGAGATTTAAGAGATGTTAATATCTCGAGAATCTTATCTTCGAAATTCATAGGGTTTGTGTCTGATGATTACAATACATGAGTTTCAATGTCATTAAATATTTTTCTCCAGGCACACTATTTTAATTTAAATAATATTATTTTTTTTAAAAAATCTTAATATCAATAATTATTATTTTGGTATTATCTATCGTGAATTATATATTATTTCTATTGTTACCTTTTTTTTGCAAATTAAAGTTTATTAATTCATGTTTCTAAATTTTTTAACTTTCCTATATATATATATATATTTTTTAATTTCATGTAGGCATGTTGCATTTATTTTTTTTTTTTTTTGATATCAATATTTATGCAGCTGTAACATTTCGAGTCTTGGAAACTTAATACATTATTACATTGCTTTTCCACCATTATTACTTTTTGTTATGGCCATCAATTTACTGCAATTAGAAATACAATTCAATTACACATGCATATATAAAGTTAATTGAAAATTACTATTGGTAATGATTTTTAATTGGGGGCGTCTGTTTGATTTCATGCAGGCTTTGAAGAAGCAACTTTGTCTTTTGGTCCGGTGGAAGGTATGTTGTATGAATGTTATATATCTCTAAGAATTGTTTGCTTTTACTTTATGCTGTGTTTTTTAATTTTAGAAAACATGAAATCGTGTTTGGAAAGTAATGTAGTTTGGTTTCTCAAATGAGTTTTTTATTTCTAAAATTGATTGAATGGAAACTAAAAAAATTGAAAAAGTTATTAGATCCTTATCATAATCATATCAATTAATTTTGAACTATATTCTCGGCAACCTTTTTTTTTATTTTAAAAATACTTAGATGTGCTGATTTCTTATTGTTAAAACATGAACAGATATAATCATATTTTATTTTTTAATTATTATATAATATCCATGTAATATACATAAATAATTTTTATTTATACTGTTTTACATCAAAAACTTGGTATAATATTTAATATAATAATTGTTATGATTGAAACCTTATTAGGGTTTTGATGACATTTGAGAGAGAGAGAGAGAGAGAGAGAGAGAGAGAGAGAGAGAGAGAGGAATGAGGAAGAATAAAAAAGAAAAAAAATAAATTGTTTGTATTACTTTTTAAAAATTAAAATACAACCAAACACACACACATAATTATCTCCCCTATCTCCCCCCAAACACAACTCATAATATCTTTTGGGTTATATGCGAGCTTTGGATCATAGGGTTGAAGCTAGTAAGACTCTCGTCGTCATAATATAAATAATAACCTTATTGACAAAGATATCTTGTGGATTTGTATCCGACATCTCTAGGGATAGAACTCATGTTCTCAGTGTTAAACGACATGCCCCTTTGTCATTCAGATTATCATATTATTGGTGTGCGTGCGTGCGTGCGTGTGTGTGTGTATATATATAGCTTGAGGAGACCCTATTATTCAGTGCTCCTAAATAAAAAAAAAAAAAAATAAACTAACTCACTAAACAAATCTTAATAGTATGACATGGTGAGACTTGTGCCTTCAAGCTAGATGTGTAAAATGAGTTGTATGGCCTTGGCATGGTCCACGACATAGACCACAAAATCTTGCCTATGCATAGTCTGACATGGTGAGACTTGTGCCTAGAATAGATGCGAGTTGGCACCTTAGCACAACTTGGGCCATGTTCTGTTGTGGGGTTTAGCTCATGTGTTGCAAAAACATGCGACATGGCACAACCCATGAAATTGGTCTGTACAAGCCAAATTATGCTTGGGTGATGAAATGTGCCTAGGTCAGGTAGAAATCTTGACTTGAGTTGGCTCGTTAAGGTGAGAGTCATGCTATTTTTAACAAAAGACCATGGTTGGATAGGGTAAAATTTTAGATCTGAGTTGGCGTGTGAGGGTGAAACTCACATTCCATTTAAAACAAAAGACAATGGTCGGGTTGGGTTGAACCAGGGCTAGTTGTTCCCATTCCCATACTTGCTGGCATGATCCAGGATAGTCTGGATTGAACCAAGGCTAGCCTGACATGAACCTAGATTAGCCTGGGTCAGGTCCAGGCATGATTGTTATTAGAAAATTGTGGTTATTTGAGAATATTCATGGGAATATTTCTAATTTGCTCACTAGTAGTAGGTACATAAATAATGATTATTGAACAATCCTATTTTTTTTTCTTATATAATGTGATAATTAATTTTAATATATTTTGTTCTCTTGTATAACATCATATTGACAATAATGTGTTTGATTACTTCACTATCATAGTAAAGTATCATTGACTTTCAAATTATAAGTAGAGCTTCTCCAAGAAGTAGCATATCCATTGAATCTTACAAGGATCCGATGTTATAATTTTATATTCTATTTTGTATTAGATCTTTAAATCTGAAAATAATAATTTTTGTTATTTTTTAAATGAGACTATCAACTTTAATAAAAATATAAAATTTTATGGTAGATCTCTTTTTTGTGATTGCTAGAATCCAACAAACATTACACCTCTACCCCCATCTATGCTTCTGATTTCTACATGAAATCTTATGTTATGAACTTTTTTTTATATACATGAAAATTATGAGAATTACAATCATATAAGTTTATTTGATAGAATCTAAAAAATTACTAATTATACTAATAACATATATATAATATCTCACATATCTAGTTCTCACATATTCTATCATGCTAAGATTAGATAGAATATTTAATTCAATTTTTCTCTGAGAGAAAAAAAAATAATATCTCTTGAGTATCTAATTTTAATTCTCAAGAAATATCTAAAATATCCTAAGTTTATTTTAAACATAATATAAATGAATAATTTTAGTTAGAGATATATTTAATTGATCATTCTTGTAATTAAAATATAATTAACATATAATTAACATCACATATTATTCCCCTAAATTATATTTGAAAAAATATGAATAATTTAACAAATATTTCAAAAGGTGAAAAAGTGAAAAGTGTAAAAAGAGTTTGTTAAACAATGTCTTAGGAGATTGTTTCATGTTATAAATAATTTTTTGTAATCTATATATCATGCTTGTGCTTCTATGGATAGTAAAACTTGGGACCTGCAGCACAAAATTTTTTTTCTTAAGATTATCATAAAGTAATATATTTTTCATATCTAACTAATATATATTTCATATGTGAGATACAATAATAAAAAATAACAACCTAGTAGTACTTATGTTGGCTACATGAAAAGATAGCTAAATAAATAAATATCATAATCTATGTAAATTTTATGTCTATAAAATTTGCTTTAAGTCAATTAATGTTTCATCCAATTTGTACACCAATTTGTCTAGTCTTCATATTGTACACCAATTTGTATTATATTATTGACTTGAATATTTTAGAATAAAATTTTAATTGTGATTTGATGTGATTACATTCAATTTATTTTAATATAGTTTATTATCATAATGAATGAATAAGTGTCTTGAAAGGATATCAGTAATCCTATAATTATTAAGCGAGGATTAGATAGTAGAATACATAGTACCAAAATAAAAATAAGAGAGTACTCATGATAATGAGTGCTCCAAGAGATCATCAAATTTTGTCTTTTCGCATTCTTAGGAATACTCATATTTCATGTCCAATGAAATTGAGATACTTATACAAGGTTTCTTTTTGAGGCACAAACTTTTAAGAGAGATTTCACTAATCTCTTCAAATTTTATTATGATAGTGCTAATAGTATCAAGCACATGCATAAGAGATGAGTATGCGGTTACATGTATGTGAAGATAACAACTAAGCACGAGAATATTTTTACAACCTTGTTTGAAGGTGTTTTTTTTTTTTTTGGATTATAGATGCCAATAAGGTTGGATGGTCTTAGCACGACAAGGCATGGGGTATGACATGAAAATGTATTGCTTGGTATGACATGTGACTTGGTTTAGAGTAGTGCCTAGATCAATCTTGTGCATGCTTGTAGCTTTGCTTGGGTTGTGTTAGGCCTAAATGTGTCAATTGGGTTGGGCATCCTAGACATGATCCACATCACGACATGGTTCAGTAATGCCGGGCCAAACTTTTTGGCATGAGAGGCATGTCACGAAGTGACCTAGCATAATGGCTTGTTCAGGTTGGTTTTGGCACATCTAGCCCATGATACATTCAAAGCTAGCTTGTAACAAATTAGCCTAGCCTGGAATAAACTATATTAGCCTCGAATGAATCAGGCTAGTATGGATTGAACCCAAGCTAGTCTGGAATGAATCGGGCTAATCTGGCTAGGCCTGATCGGGATGACCCCACCAAATTGCGTGCCAATGGGCTGTGCTGGGCTGACCATTTTCAGGGATATGCTGACACTGTATGACTTGTTTAACACATTTAGTCAGCCTAAGATTCTTGATCCGTTTGCCGCTAAAAATGTGGCATAGCATGACTCGAAACCCCAGCCTGTGTGGGTTAGATTTAGGCTTGATTGGCCAAATCAGGCTAGCCTAGAATGAAGCCAGATTTGCCTCAATCTGACTCAAGCTATCTTGGCCTTACCCAACTTAGCATTGCCCAGGCAAACATTGGACCAATGGGCCATGTCAAGCTGCCCAATTTTAAAGTCATGCTAAAATTGTATGTTGGCCTTAAAAAAGGGGCTTTGTTGGCATGACATGACGTGTTTGAAGTATGGGTAAGTATCATAGTTATTATGGATCTTCTTGAAAAAGGACTTAATCTCAAAGAATATCACATCATAACTCATAATGATTCTCCTAGTTTTTAGTAAGTAAAACTAATATATCTTTTGAGTACTAGAATGCTCAATGAAGGTTCACTTAATATAAAAATTTTAGGTGGAAGATAAATTTTTTTTTCAGTATATAAAATTAACATGTGTTATGGTCTTAGAGAATTGAGAATGTCATCCAATTGGTTAGGAATCTAACTGTTAATACTATTTCTTCTTAAAAGCATATAGGAATACTCTTATGTAGTAACTATAAAACTTCTCCTCTGCAGCTAGGTAAGTTCGGGCTACGATCCTTCGAGCAGGGCAGTTCATGAGCTTCAAACGGGTTTTTCTTCCTATTTTCTTTTTTGAATTAGAAAGAACGGGGCCTTACTTATTCAGGGGGGGTGAAAGACTAAGAAAGGGATCAGGGGGCTTTATGATCGGAGAAAGGGAAGGGGCGTGGTTGGTGTGTCACTGGGTAGTTGATTAGAAATGTCAACCCTAAAGAATGTTAATCGAAATGACTGGCTTCAACACTTTATTTTCGTCTTTTCGAAGGCTATCTTGCCTCTTTCCGAGAATGAATGACACTAAAAAGAAGTGAATCCCACCTATATGCTTCTTATTGGACTTCCCACCTGATTGATAAGTATCATAATTATCTTAATTAAATATCAATTTTTTATCAATTATTTCATTATGTGTAAGAGAGTCAATACGAGATGTATGCCGATGTGTCCCATGCTTTTCAAAAAAAAAAAAATTAAAGCTAATAAGAAATTTATTCAAAATCATTATCAATTCTTAATATATTAGTATAACAATGAAATTGAGTTTTTATTTATATGTAAAATTTTGTAAATATATATTAGTAATATATTTCTTTTTTGAGAATTAATAAACATGTATATCTAATATAATTATTAATAAAAATAATAAAATATCTCATATTATCATGTGTAATCATAGGGTTCCCAAATGTTTGAATGAGTCAGAGTTAATGAATTTTTCATTGTACTTTATTGACATGCTGAATATAAAGTACTAATATGTTTTCCCAACTAATACTTCTCATAGTCAATAGATATCATTCATGTGATATGTGATTTTATAATCTTTAATTTATTTAATGGTGAATATCAATGTTGAGAGTACATGATCATCAGATCTATTGTACAAAGCACCTCCAAGGGATCACGCGAGTGACGAAAAATAAGTATAATTCATTTCACTCGATCTTTAAGAAAGTTACCTCTTTGGTTTGTCGATCTCCTATAAAAAAATTAAAAGATTATCTCAATCCAATTGCTTTGTTAAATAGCTAATTGAAAAGGGGTGATGATAGGGGTCTAGTATAGAAAATTGTATTGCAAGAATCAATTGATTTGGACACCCTCGGGTCAATTGGTTGTCATAGATGTAATAATATTGTGATTTGTAATTTTATTATGATATTTAATTTTTAGGATTAGGCAAAATCTTAAAATCTTATTGGACGAGATTTTCATGTCTATTAGTCTAATAAATATATGAATCATATTAATAATAAAATAGATTTTTTGTTTAGATATTAATTTAATAGGGATTGTGTAAGTAGTTTGATTAATCAATTATCAATCAATTGATGTGGTGGTTAAAAGGATACGATTGAGTTTAAGTAAGATTCTTATATTTTAGGGTTCATCCATTCGAATACACATGATATATTATCTTAATGACAGACAATATGTTTGTCAACTATTGAACTCTCTCAATGATTATTTTCTTGTTGTTCTTGTTTGATATTTAAATTATTGTATATTCTTGAGTATTTTAGTTCATTTAAATGTTGTGTAAGTACATCAATGGGATATAAATGAGTCAATTTCATGATTTATGAATTTTAGTTAATTTTAATGAATAGTTATGAAATCGATGAATATTTTTGGCTAATTGATAGATTAAAGATCTTCAAGCAATTTTGCCATTCATTTTTAGCTGAAATTCTATTTAATTGGCTATTATAAATTTTATATGTTACGACTTGATCACTTTGTTAGTATAATTCTTAAATTGTGTAACACATTCATTGTGATTGTGATATTATCATAGAACTGTAACCATACTTTTCTTGTAATAATTAAATGGATGTGATATTAATTTCATATCGTAGTAATTAAGTATTCATCTGGTACTAAAAGTCACAGTCATTTCTTAATATCGTGATTTTATCATTAATAAGGATTTATAGTCTCAAATTAGAGACCCAACTTTTTTATAAGCCATAACTTTTGAGTTATATGTAGTTATAAAATTAAAATTACTCAGGTCAAAGTCATGATAATTATCTAATACTATAATTTTTAGATACAAAATATTATAGGATGTATTTATTTGAGTATGATTATTTTTTAATGTCATGACTTCTGTCTTCAAAAGAAGGTAAACTCATAACATTAATGTTAGTGCTAATTACTTGTGCTGCAACTTTTTTACAACACCATGGCTTTATGATGCATGAGAAAAGTTAAGACTAGCATTGTGTACAATCTCAGCACAGTGGCTATTTGATGAACATAAGAGACTATTCTTTATGTCATTTTTAGTTTCATGACCATATGATGCGTACGAGAGGTTATTCTTAATGTTGTGATTATATTTTAGTGTTGTAACTATATCATGAATAAGAGAGAAATGTTAAAGCTGAGATTATTTTCAATGTTATGGTTTTGTGTTAAAGTTATATTAGGCATAAATTATGAATATTTCTCAACATCTTGACCTTATATTATAAAAAGATTAGGATAAATTTCATAGTCGTGAATATCTTCTAAAGTCACGACCTCGAGGTCGAGAGATAATGATTAAAATCATGGCTTTCTTTCGAAAGTCATAATTTTTCATTTAAAGAAATATAGAATTATTATAGTATAATATAAGAAAGTAAAAAATGAGAAGAAAAATTTTCTTCTTTCCACATACTAAATAAAAGTTAGTGCAGCAATCAAATTCTAGGGATAATTTTTATACTTCCTAAAAGCTTTACACGCAATCAAGAGATGAAAGATATAAGTTAAAGCTTAGAGTTGAGAGGTCATGACTCTCAAATCCCCTTTATTTGGGAAAATCTATCAAAATAGTGTATGATTTAAAATTTGTGTAATTTTATTTATATAATGTATTAATTATTTTGATGTTAATAAATATGTTTAATTTATATTATGAAATAGATATGATGATTAAATAGAACTTAAATTAGAGATATGACTATTGGTGAGTTTTTGTGAGTTACCATATTGGTTGGTAATAGATAAAATATGAGGCTCGCTCACAAACATGATAGAAATAAAGTGATAATCATTTTGACCATAATACATAAAAAAATTTATATGTTAAAACTCAAAATTTGGATATGTCATTGTGAGTATAATACTCAAGAAACTAAAAATATGCATGATTTTATATGTCAATTTATTGTATATATCTTAGAAGAACTAGTTCTTGATTGAGTTTAACTTTTTATAGAATATTTTCTTTGGGGTTTCATCTTAGTGTAGGAGTCTCATCATCATCAATAGAAAAATTTATAGAATGATTTTTACTAGTGAAACTTAATGAAAGTATATATTAATTATATAAGTATATTACTTATTAAGCCAAAAGTATAAATATTTATAAATCACGTTAGTTCTTGGTTTTGATGATAGAAGAGATTAGAAAGTAAGAATATACATACAAATTAATTATCAAAGATTGTTCATGAGTTATCTAAAAGATATGAACTTTTTAATAACTTTCGAACAGAAATAATTTGTAAACTCAGTGTTAAATTACTAATGGAATAATTATGAGAGGATCAAGATAGAGACGAGCTTAATAGTGAATCATTTTGAATGTCAGTGGTGAAAGAGTTATTTCACAACAACCAAATATTTATTTTGTATTTAAACTTAAAATAATTTAAACTATTTGAATATATATTACATAAATTAATTAGACAAATACTTTGATCTAATATTCATATTTTAATTCGTAAATATCTATTTTATTAGAATTGAGATGTCTTATTATTTGTTGATTGAATTATTGATATAATTTATGTGTGATCAATAGCTACATAAATTTATTTTTATTATTTATATGATCAATATATTTATTAATCTTTGTTGATTTCATATTTTCGTCGATAAATTTTTGTGATACTGTCTAATCAATAATATTAGGTAGGATAATAAAGTTGGAATAGTCTCATTAATACATTATCATTGAAATAACAAATTATCTTTACACTAGGATAATTTATAAGTCTATACTTTTTAGGTAACTTAATTGTTCTTAATGATTATTTCTTATTTACATTTTTATTCTTCATCCCATGTGTTATATTAACATAAATTGATATGATAGTAAAATCATTTATATTTTCTGCTCCATGAGCATCTTACTCATATAAATAACATGTATTTTCTTTTAAATCTTATTGGGGTAGTAATACGATAGAAAATAATTCATATGACTATCACTAGCTTATGAGTCATATCAAGTTGCATGTGTTATGTGACTTATCTGTTATCGTCTACCATGACGACATACGATACACTCCAAAGACAAAATTCTTGGAAAAAAAATCAATAAAAAACTCACATTAATTTATTGTTAGTTTTTCTAAAATATGCATAATAAATTAGTTTATAAAAGTGTTTGTCCTTTTGGCTTCATAAGCCTCATACTTGCATGATTAATATATTTTAATATTTAGTTTTAACATATAAATTTGTCTCACACATCATGATTGAAAATATTATCATTTTCTTTCTACTTTTATGCTTGAGTATATTGTGTAGTATATCTGTTATTGTTTATAATAAAAATATATATAAACTCACTAATAGTAGAATTATAATTTCAATTTTACATAATTATCAGATTCATTAATAACTAAATTATAATAAAATTGAAATATTAAATTCATTTATAAAGTATCTTTAACATGTTATTAAAGTATATTAATATTTGACATTAATTTAGCCTGATATTGAGGAAAAATTTATACAAGATAATTGAAGATACATTTTGTGAAATTTTAGGTTTTCAATGATAATTCTTAAAATTGTCTAGGAATCAAATCGTAATTCACAATATTTGATCGTGAACCTTGGATTTGTCCATAGGGAGAGTTAAAACTCGAAATTCATGTATTCCCCAATGTTAGGGTTTGTGTTTGTGCATTGCGTTGCTCTTTTGTTCTTTTTTATTAGGATTAAATAAAATCTTGCTCCCAAAATTTTAGTTTTTGTTTCTTTTCTTGTCTCTTAGTGTCCTCGATTCTCTCCTCTAATCCAATGTAAACTTTGTATGTTTCCATTTTGTGGTCACATGGGTGAGTGTGTACCTTAAGCCGTAAGTCGTGACTTTTTTGAATGGATCATAATTTTGGTCTGTTTCTAGTTTTATAATGTCACGACGCTTTGACTGGCTGTAGCTGCACATTTTGTTTTTGAAACATAAAATCATGACATTAGGAAATGAGTTGTGGTCTCTTTAACTTTAGATGGCCATGACATTGGGTCTTTAGGGATGACTATAATTTCATATTTAATCTCTGGAACTCAAAGTTGCATCATTAGTAATGGACACGACTTGTATTTTTTGTCTTTATAACCTAAAGTTGCTGCACTGGGAAACACAGTCGTGGCTTAAGTTATTTTTTAGAAATTAATATTGCAATCATAAAAATTGCTATCAGCTAGTATAGGTATGATGCTAAGATTGTTCCGTAGCAGAAAATAATGTAGTTGATAATGAAATGATTGTTTTAACAATGTCATAGAATTGTGATATAAGAAGATTATCATAACTATTTGTGTAGAATTTAGACTAATAAAGAATGACAAAACTATTCTATAGTTTAATGAGATGTAATAAAATTGTAACACAAGAAATATTATGACTTTACATGTCTCTTCCCTTTCATTTTTCTCAATAATTCACCAAATCTTTATTTCGTAAAATTTTTTAATCTCACTATTTTTTTGGTATATTTTGTCAAAAATTATTTAATTTAATAAAATTATTTATTTTAACGCTCTTTTTTAGGGTTTAGGGTTTAAGTAATTTTTAAAGAAACACAGATATTTTATTATATAAGCAAATAAGTGGCTAAAAAGTTAGCCGATTTAGATAAATTTGCCGAATTCCTTTGCCCCATATCAGTTATATACATCAAGAATACACTTAAAACTAAAAAATAGTAAAGAATGGTCCCACACATTTGGAATTAGGCAACGATAAAAATTTGGCAGTTAAGGCTTTAGTTTGAGCTTGTTTGTGATCTTTCCTGATACCTGGTTTCAGGTATAACTTTCCTTCTCTATTTTAGGTTTTAAATCTGCACAGTTATACTGACAGAGAACATACAAGAATATATGCGGTTCAGGACTAAGCGAGTACTTGATCTCCTGCACTGTTTGGCCCAAAAGGGCATTTTTTGTTGTTTATGTATCTTGGCAAAATGCTTGCATCAGAGTGCAATTTGTCATGTTCATTTTTTTGGAAAATATTCCTCCCACACTTTCTGCACTTATGTGCACTGCACAAAAATGTGGAGGGAGAGAGGTTCTTACCCTTTCATTTCCTAGATATTTGTTCTTCCGGAAAGAGATTTTTCTTTTTTAACCACCCTGGTCTCTCATATCTGCTCAAAAATTTATTGAGCAGCGATTCTTCCGTACAAAATTCTCACTAAAGCTGGATTTCCATAGCCTTGGTTATGTCGCTTAGGTTATGGGAGTCAAGTTCGCCTTCCTCATTTAGTTTGCAGAAGCTTGTCCGCCTGGTCCACCTCATGTGTTTTAGGTCTTTTCCATGCCCCTATAGAAACCTAGACATGAGCCTTTTCATTATTTTTATGTTGATCATCAGAGGACTAACTGCCTGCATCAGCTATATGGGCATGACCGATGGTACATGCTCGATCAGAATAAATTTTTCTTTTTTTGGAAATAAGTTTATTTGACCAGCCTTTTATTAGTCTCCTGAACTTGCCTATGATATCGAAGTATTTGTTTTTGTAGTTTCCCTTGGGCCTTGAATAAGGGGCATCCTAGGTATGTTATGGGGAATTCTTTCTTTATCCCCATCATTTTTTAAGCTCCATTAGAGCAACTCCAATGGGAGTTGCTATAAGAGGTGTCATCTCCATAACTGCTAAAATGATACTAAAACAATAAAAAATCATGCTCTAATGAAGGTGCCATATTTGGCAACTTTGGAGAGAGATCGAGAGGATGCAAAATAGCGGTTTGCTACTGTTCATCTCAACAAATCTCAATGCCATCAAAGTTGAATTATATTTTTTAATAAAAAAAAATATAAATTATTAAAATTATATCCCATTTTGGTACCTATCATTGAAACAAAAACACTATTCAGGATGTCAAAACACTATTTAGGATTGTAAAATCTTATTTATCAAGGTTTGTCAGTTCTTTGACGAAGATTATTGTGTCATCCGCATACACTAGATGACTCACCATGATTTAGTTTCCCATCACGTATCTAATGCCTGAGCTCTCTCTGTAAAGATTGTCGAGCATCCTCGATAGCTATTTTGTTGCTAGAATAAATAGAGATGGGGAAAGAGGGTTCCCATGTCGAAGGCCATGAGGGGATAGATTTGCAAAATCAATATATTATGGAAAAGATTTTTATTCAGAATGAAGCTCACCTAATTCTGTGATATGTACTTATGGAGGGTTTGTTAGGCTCTTCCTGCTAGTATTTTGGAAGGGCACAGATTTGCAAAATCAATATATTTTGTATTTATTAGTACATATGATAATTTTATAAGTATATAATCATGATGTGAGTCAATAAATTCTGATATAAATGAGCAATGATATAATTGTTCTAAATGTATTCTTTGGGCATATGATCGCTTAAAAAAATATGTAATATAAATAAAGAATATATTAGTATTCACTAATACTCTATAAATTTTAGATGAATATTACTTGCATCTTTTTTGGGTATTTGAGTGATCAAGAAAGACATACTTGATCTCTCTTGATATTATCTTGTCATGTTCTTGAGATGTATTATTAATAAAATAAGAGCTTATCATGACTCTGAGGAATAAGTTGAATAATGCCTTTTTAGGATGCAAGATATAAAATTTTAACTTAATATCTAATTTTTTTTTTGTAATTCTATTTTATAGGAGTGTACTAGCACATGAAGTCTAATATATAATTTCATAATAATTATAATACGTATAAAAGTTATCTTGAGTCTAATGTAATATCACTCGTAAATGAAAGTTATCTGATATGTACTCTAATGTAATATTCACTCGTGATAATTTGTGTTTTTGTTTTTTTTTTTTGTGAAATGATTGTAAATTGTGAATAATCATTGATAAAAGTGATTGTATTTAAATACATCTCAAGTCTAATCTCTACTAGATCCTATGGTTAGAGTCTATCAAATCGAATAAGTTCTTAATGATAAATTTAGCAGGCTGGATAAGAAGCTTGTTGAGCAAATCGCGCTTCCACGGGTAGTGAGATTAAGAAACAGAAAACAACAGAAACACAGAAACAAGCAATATATATATCCCAATCCAATAGCATCCACGACAGAATCAAAAACGAGAATTCAACACAGGAAATAACGTGGTTCGCTAGTCGCTTAGTACGACTAGCTACCTCCACCAAAAAATGCTTATGTGTTACAGATTAAAACCAAAATAGAACGTCTTACAATATGCAGCACGGAGCAGTCGCGAAATCGCACAGAGAGAGGAGAAGAGATGATGAACAGTTCAACCGGGTCAAAAACAACCGCCCGAAAAATAAATATAAATTATTTTTATATGAAAAATAAACATCCGGTTCATTTATCCGAAGCGGGACCTCCGTTATTGTGCTACTGCTGCATCCCCTGGCTTTTAATATTTCCTTTCCTGTACTTACATGAAAATATTAAAACAGATTATTAAGTAAAAAATAAATTACATATACATCAAAGCTCATGTGTGTTTTCCTAACTAATGCATTAGAGACACCTCAAATACTTTTTGATCCCCTTATCAACCTTTTTAAATCTAACCCATATTATTCCTCAGCTCATTTATGAGTTTCAGGGCCTTGAGGTCGGTGATCATTCCAACAATATGATAGAGTAACTGATAAATACCTTAGAGAGTATATTCTGCATCTTTGAGGATTGAACTCGTATGCTAATGTTAAGAGCATCCATCTTTCTTGCTAATCTAACTACCATGTTATTGGTGAACATGTAAAACACTCTAATCTAATTCTTCGCTTGATCAATGATGTGTGGCAAGTCGAGAGTAAGTAAACAATGACTCAATAATATTCAAACATCTAGTAGAATAATAAAAAAATAATAAAAATAAAAAAAAATAAAACAAAAATAAAAAAAATAAAAAAAATCTATCATAGAATAAAGAACATATTATCTATCATGCTTAGTTTTAAAAAAAAGTCTGATTTTATATATTGCGAGTAACTTATCTTGAAAAATAACTCGAAAAAAGAAGATCAAAGTGAAAATCAAGAATAAAAAGTACGCACGACATAAATAAAATGTCAAGTTGAATATTGTGATAACAAAGAATTTCTGATAGTCTATTATTGACTATTATAATATTCAGGCAATAAGAATAAAAAGTAATAGACAATGAGAAATTATGTATAATGTCACTGTTGCCTTATGAGTCCGTAATCTAGAAGTCTAAAGTGAGCATATGAGTCATGAGAGGTATAATACTAAAGGACAATAAATATTTGTTTTCTTTGAGATGAATTTTGTGCACTCATCTCTAGTAAATATTATAATGGAGGAACTATGTGAAAATTTTTGGATGATTCTGGTAGTTCTCATCAGTCATACTCTCTTACTTTTTGGACGACTACAAAATTTCTCTCATGTATGTTATTTCTTCCTAAAATTTGTGGTTTCTAGGAATAATTATCTACATCTGCATACTAATGTATGATCGCTATTTTCTCAATTGACATTAGTAATGAGTTGATATCACACATAAATAATGACACAAAAATTGAGTTTTTGGTGTCGCATACAAATACTGTGGCATCCTATGTTGCACGGACACGGAGATACGACACGGCAGGATACGGAGACACGGCAAATTCTAAAAAACTAGGATACGGATACGACTAGGATACTTCATGATAAAAAAATAAAATTAAAAATAAAAATTATTAATTATAAATATTAGGTATTTTAAAATAATTTAAAATACTGTATTTTAAAATAATTTAAAATTCTGTATTTTAAAATAATGTAAAAAAAATTTAAACCCTCTAACACCCCCCACCACCCTCCCTTTACAGTTTCGATTTTCGAACTCTTCTCCCTCCTGATACAGATTCCAAAACCCCCTCTTCCCTTTATAGAATTAGGTTACCTTAGGTATTGTCGGCGCCTCGGCGGTATGCTTCTCCCCTCCCCGTTTGACGCAATGACAATTGATAATTATTTCTCGCAATCGGCTTGTCGGTAACTCACTGTCGGCGGTGTGCTCCTCAATTTGTTGGAGATGTAGGAGTAATAGATAATATATAGTATATTTCCGACGCGTTAGAATCGTAAAAACACGTCAGTTGGTAAATGATGCGTCTGTAGATAAACAACGCGTCTGTTATTAACGACGACTGTTTCCGAACAACGCGTCGGATATGTCTCTGATGCATATCCGACCCGTGTCCGACCCGTGTCGCTGTGTCCATGTGTCGGACACGGCGACACGGGTCGGACACGGCGACACGGCAGTTCCTAGGCGTATCCGTGCAACATAGGTGGCATCAATAATGAGTCGACATCGCACATAAATACTACACTAACAATCTACTCTTTTTAAGTGCACATTGTGCATAGTGCATGCCTACCGTGTATGTCTACTACATAGTGCGCATGACTAGGGATGCATTCTCCAATGTAATGTTATAGTTTGCCTCATTCACATGTTGTGCTCCTACTGCCTACACTCATTGCTTGTTGAATTGATAACAAGCTTGCTATGTGACCATGACAAAACAAAACACATAGAAACAAGAAATAACTCTTAATAATAATTGATATATGAGTGGGTGCCAAATAAAGAAAGTGGATTGGAGTAGTCTACATGTTGAGTGCTCCCATCTATACACCCCAAAAACTAAGTGGGTTAGAGCAGCGGCAGCTCACATGTTGGGTGCTCACATCCATAAGGCAAAAAATTAAGAATTTATAACATAATTAATTTTTCAAAGAATCAAGATAGTCTCATAAAAAAAATAGAAAAACTTGTTTTGTGTCTTGTCATTGTACAGGTGAGAGCTCAACTTGAATTAAAAAGATCTATCGAGTTGAGAGTTCTTTGAATTTTTAAAAAGAAAATTTGAAGCTTTATATTTTATTTCGAACAACACAATATGTAAAAAAAAAAAAATACTACTTATATTATTGTCATGAAAATTTTAATAAATAATTAATTATTTTAATATAGCCCATACTATTTGATGATCTAATAAATGCCGAATGATTAAAAATTTCTATATTTGCATATTGTATGTCATGCATATAAAAATGTCTAGAACATATTTTATTTAGAAATTCAGTCGTTAATAATAAATTTAACTGAGATATATTCTAAATAAAAAAAATAAAAAAAAATAACAAAATAAAAAAACAAAAAAAACTGAGATATATTCTTTTGATCATCAGTAATAAAAATTTAATTAATAATAATCTGATAATAATCATTATTATTTTCATGTCCATAAGCTCGTACTCTTGAAAATGATATCAAATATGTTTTATATCATAGATTGTTGAAATTTAATTATTTTATTTTAGAATAATAATTATTTGTGATGATGAAAAATATTAATATAATTTGATTTTTATGTTTTATGTCATTTATTTAATTATATTTAATCAATAAATAAAAATTATAATTAATATTTAGTGAATACACACACACACACACACACACACACACACACACACACATATATATATACATGCAAACACACACACACATATATATATATTTCAACCAAATATTTATTTTTTATAATTATGTAATTTTGTGCATGAGTGGTAGAACAAAATATAATGTAGATTTTCTTATGATTCTCAAAAAGGGTTTTAGAATATTAATATAAATTATAATATAAGTTTTTATTATTTCTTAATATTTTAATATTATATCTAAATATTTTTTTATTCGATGAATTTTTATAATCTACAAATATCGAGATATTATGTCAAATGTCACTATAAGTAAGCATGATGCAATATCTTGAATTATCATATTTGGTTGAGAAACAAGCCTTCCTCTCGTTGCCCACTTATTTGCAGCCACTGCCAGATCAGCCCTCAATCTCGAAAGACACCTAGACCATGAAGGGCATCCTCTGGCCATTGCTGCGGCAGAGGCAGTAGTAGCAGGCAGCGTTCCTCCCTGGAATTGGAGGGAGGCTCCTGGAAGTGGTAAGCTCACAGCAGACAAAAGCCCTCTCCTAGCAACTTGCAGCGTATCTGCTATGCGTGGGCTTGTGTTTTACCTGTTTTGCTCGTCTGGCAGGTGCTGATAGCCAGGGGTATGGGGGGCGAGTGATAGCAGTTAAATATGGAGACTATACCAGGAGGATTGGCATCGATGGCTCTGCAGATGCCATCAAGGAGGCCATCAAGTGTGCTTTCAGATTAAGAACTAGGCGTGCATTTTGGCTTGAAGATGAAGATCAAATTATTCGGTGCCTTGATAGAGACATGCCTGTGGGCAACTACTCACTCAACATCGATGAAGGTACCATATACTTCATTTCTCTCTCTCTCTCTCTCTCTCTCTCTGTCTGTCTTGATACACACACACACACACACACATGTATGTATGTATGTATGTATGTATGTATATTTACTTGTTTATCCCCTCTCTCAAATTAATGCCACTCTATATCCTGGCTTATATATTCATCTAACATCATTTTGGATTAAACACATATCCTCAGGGTCAGGCGACTTGTCTCTGTCAATCGAATTATCATATTATTGGTCATTATATATATATATATGTGTGTGTGTGTGTGTGTATTCATGATAAAGAGAATATATACATCCCTGTGTGTGTCTATATATATATATATGTGTGTGTGTGTGTGTATATATATTCATGATAAAGAGAATATATACGTCCAAGTGTGTGTCTATATATATATATATATGTGTGTGTGTGTGTGTATTTATTTATTCCTCTTCCCAATTTATCCCATACTATCTCTCGGCACATATATGAGCCTTGGGCCCTTGGGTCTAACTCTAGGTAGATAAGATTCTTTTTTTTAATAATATGAACAAGAACTCACATATTGATAAGAACTCACATATATGTGTGTGTGTGCACATATATATATATATATATTCATGGTTAGGAGTGTGTGTGTGTGTGTGTGTCTCATATCTATTCTCAAATTCATTCCATACTATTTCTTGGCTCATATATGATTATTGAGACTCCTGTGTCAAAATATATAAGGTTTTTGTTCAAACATTATGAATAGAATGATTGACAAATATGCTGTGGTGTGCATCTAGTTTCATTTTTGGATCAAACTCACATCCTCAAGGTTAGGCAACTTGCCTCTGCCAATCGAACTATTATATTGTTGGTTACTACATATATATATATATATATATATATATATATATATATGTGTGTGTGTGTGTGTGTGTGTGTGTGTGTGTGTGTGTGTGTTTATCTCACCCCTCTTTCCAATTTCATCCCACACTATCTCTTGGCTCATATATGAGCCTTGAGGCTCCTGGGTCAGAGTACACAAGGGTTTTGTTCCAACGGTATGAATAAAATGATTGACAAAGATGTTATGTGATGTTCCAATCAAACTATCATATTGTTGGTCACTATGTGTGTGTGTGTGTGTGTGTGTGTGTGTGTGGGTAGGCTTATGATTAAGAGTGTAAACTAACCTTTCAGGGTTGGCCATAAAGATATGCTGCTTGTACGATGAAACAGATAATCTTCCAGTGCATTCGGAAGACAAAACCTTCTATACAGAAGATGACTATCGAGATTTTCTTGCTCGGCGAGGTTGGACCTGCCTGAGGGACATTGATGGATATCAAAACATAGATAACATGGACGATCTCCGGCACGGCGCTATGTACCGCGGCTTTACTTGATCCAGCCATTTCCAAAGAAACACTACAAACAGTGTCTTTTCTTGTAAATATACATTTTTTTTTTAATTGTATTGGACTAGAAATTTTTTCTTGCCCCACCACCTCAACTTGGACTGCCTTGTTGTGATTGAAAGCTGCTATAATATGACAAAAATGACCTTCTTAGATCATCACGGTCAAGGATCAAAGATGAATTAGAGCCACACATACTTGTGCAATAATCTCTCATTTAGTTTAAAAAAAGCTCTTTTTTTTTTTTTTTTTTGTGTTCATCCTTGGATTGTGATGAGTTCTTGTAGCTTCACAAATACATAGATTCTCAAAAAAAAAAAAAAAAAAAAAAAAAAAAAAAAAAAAAAAAAAAACTAGGGGAGATTGGGTGTTGGGCTCATTTTGAAATAATGGAGATTGTATCAAGTGCACACGTCTTCTGCTTTAGCATCATATGGTGGTGATCTAAGAAGATAATATACTGCCTCTCATAGGGAGCTTAGCTGGTTAAGGTTCTTGGCAATGTCCAGGAGGTCACGAGTTCAAGTCTTACCAGTGGGGGGATAATAGGGATATTTCTTATCTGCTCGGTTCTCCAAGGGCCCAAGGAGATGTAGGGGTCCACGTAAGTATTTGAAGCCCTTGGTTCTCAAAAAAAAAAAAAAAAGTTTGTATACTGATGGTTTTATTTTTGAAAATTAAAGAGATTGAATCTGATGAGTCTCGAACTCAAGACTTATCGTTCTTAGACGAAAGTATTTGGCATGATATTATTATCAATTTATGATCTCTAATATATGTATGTAACATGAGATGCTCTCAGATGATCAATTATATTAGTACCATTATTTTTGTCTAAATATTTCTAATTTTAAAATTTTTATTATATCATGCATGTTAGTGTGTGTAGTCGTACATTATTTTGATAACAATCTTAGGACAAACTACATTGGCACTACCCGATTTGAACTTTGCTTGATCTACTGATGTGATTAGGTGGATTGGCCTTCATGAATGAAATCCCAAGTTTCCTATGATGGCCTACTTGGTAAAATTTGCCTAATTGTGACCTTTTGGATTTTGTAATGGTCACTGGACTAGTGTCTAAATATTTTCATAAAAGTATATAATAAAAATATGCGTCATACTAATTAGTAAAATGAGTAGTTTAAATACATCTCTTTTCTTTTAATATTTATAATAGTAAGGGCCAAAAAAATTATTATATCATGATATAATAAAATGTGTTAGAGAGATAGATAGATACATAGATAGAGGAGAAGAAGAGAGAGAGAGAGAGAGAGAGAGAGAGAGAGTTCTTAAAAGCAAGTGTCACATCACACAAAGGAAGGGTATTTTAGACATTTTTGAGAATTTATAATATTCATTTTGATTATGCAAATTTTCTCGCCAACCCTTGATAAGTAATTCTCCATTTATCTCGTCATTAACTTTCAAAAATGTATTCACCAATGGTATGATAGCCTAGTTGGATGTTGGCAGAGAGGATGAATCTACTTACTCTGAGATCACGAATTAGATCCACGGAGATGCTACACATGCTCCTGAAGTTATCTGCCCATTTGATCTATCATGCTGTTAGAATGAGATTCTTACCTCCTCTAATTTTAAGGCCGCAAGGTCTATATATGTAATATGATGAGCACAGTCCATATTTTAATTATTAGTATAATAATTATCTTATCATTTTATAAGATAATAAAGGTGATTTGACAATAATAATTATTTTATCATATTTTTATTATATAATTATTATACTAATAGTCCCAAGTATAATAATTATATAAAAAA
This sequence comes from Sapria himalayana, assembly GCA_029783825.1. Lineage (NCBI taxonomy): Eukaryota > Viridiplantae > Streptophyta > Magnoliopsida > Malpighiales > Rafflesiaceae > Sapria > Sapria himalayana. The sequence continues at coordinate 963,913 of JAREIK010001382.1, read as the reverse complement.
AATAAATTTTTAAACCTCCTCTTCATATTTAAAATTATGTAATAAGACTCTAATTTTATCCTCTATAAGTATAATAATTACACAATGAGAATAAAGATATGATAAATATAACACATTGTAAGCAATTGCAATGAAGGGACACAATATCAGAGTATGATAATGATAGATAGATTCATTATTATTGATAACTTTAGTTTCCAAAATAAATACAAATAGTACTATGGGTTTTGATTTTGGACATGTGATGTGTTTGGAGTTTGTTGGCAAGAGAAGTAAGCTCGTGGAAATGTTCAATCTTGTTTGTTGGCAAGCTGATCTAGATATCATTCAATTTTGGTGTAATTGAATAATAATTAAAATAAATTTTAAAACTATAAAATATTTCCTATGAATTGTTCAACTTTAATGAGATATGTGTATCCATCACTAGGGCACCTCTGCCCCCTCCAAACCTATCACATACTATCATCGGTCCATATATATGTGCCTTGGAGCCCTAGGATATGTGAAGGTAAGGTCACCGTCCCAACAATATGAGAAGAGCAATTAATAGAGACATCTTATGGTGCATATCTGACATCGCCAGGGATCAAACTCATATCCCTAAGGTTAGACGGTTTGCCTCTTTGACAATCGAACTATCATATTATTGGTCATCACTAGGATAATTTATTGATATGAACACATACATGCACACACGCACACACGTGCTCACACGCGCGCGTGCAGAGAGAGAGAGAGAGAGAGAGAGAGAGACCATATGATAAAGATTTCCAAAATTAGAAGAAATTTAAAATGATCAAGGTGAAAGAAATTGAAAAAAATAGGAGAAAATATATTTTAGGATAATCTAGGAGTAATATTTATTATTGATGCTATAAAATATGCAAATTTAATAAAAAGACCTAATAAAATGTAAAAATTATTATTAAGGATATTTATAATTGACAATAATGCCCTTCTAGCTTACATCACTGCCACCTATGACCTACCCTTGTTGCTAGAAAATAAAAAATATAAAGTAAAGTGATCTTATTACAAAATACTAGAGGGATATTTTCATCTTTTTAAATCTATGTATTTTTCAATAAATATGCATATGTTAAAAACCACTAAAAATGACAATAATACCCTTCTGAAATATTTATAATTTTTTAAAATTTCTCATTAAAATACATGCGACATATTTTAGAAGGATATCATCATCATCATAGAATTTTTTCAAATTCATAATAATGCCACTAAGTTCATGTTTATTAATCAAACCAATAAACATTTCTTCTTGTTCATACTAAAATATAATTTCCCCCAAAGAATATATATTAACATCGATAATTGTGTTTTCCCTTTTTAATATTTTTTTTGTAAATTGAATAAGATAAATAATACATTGAGTGATATATTTTTGCATATATATTAAATGTGTGTGTGTGTGTGTGTGTGTGTGTGTGTGTGGGTAACCATGTGTGTATACATGTGTGTGCATGTGATATTTAAACAAAGAAAATTTTATCAGAAGATTTTTAATGAGTTGTCATGTCAATCACATATAATATATTTTAGTTTTATCATCTTGCACAAAAAAAAAAAACAAAATATATTTATCATAATATGATTTACTAGATATTAATTCATAAAATCATTTTTAATATTATCGTAGAAATATTAAATATCCTTTTTTTTAAAAAAAAAATTGTTTTTCATTAATCACATTATATACGATACGAGGACACATATGATCATGACACACCAAATTAATCTTCATATAGTAGCTTTAAAAAGATATTTAATATAACAAGAGAATTTTTGATTTAAATAATCTAACTTAATTTAAAAAATATATATATTTACCACAATTAAATGTATTACATGTATAATTAATATCACCCATGTGTACACGCACGCACGCACACACACACACACTCACACACACACACACACACACACAGACACAAAATTTATCTTCACATTGTAGCCTTGAAAAGATATATTTAATATTATGAAAATTTTTGATTTAAATCATCAAATTTAATTTAAAATAAAAATATATTTATCACAACTAAATGTCTTACATGTATAATTGATATCACCCACGTGTGTGAGTGCACACACTCACACACACACACACCAGAGTTACACATAAAGACAGACACACAACACATAGTACACATATAGACAGACACACACACGTACACATTGTACACAGACGCACGCACATTCATGAACATAACCACACACACACACACACACACACACACACACACCAGAGTTACACATAAAGACAGACACACAACACATAGTACACATATAGACAGACACACACACGTACACATTGTACACAGACGCACGCACATTCATGAACATAACCACACACACACACACACATATACATATACACACACACACACATGATCATTTACAAATTTATGAAACCTCTAAACACATTTTTTTAAACATTTTTTAGTAGCCAAACCCAACTGATATTTGGTATCAATCAAATCTATCTCTCTCTCTCTCTCTCTCTTTATCTCAGCATAGGACACACAAAGACGTGCGTATATATAGACAGGCAAAAAGGAGCTCTGGCATCTCTGATCAAAAGGAATCTATCCAAGTGAAATTGTTCACGTGTTTGCTTCTCTCTCCCACAGCTGTTCAGCTCATCCCTCCTCCACAATGGAACTCTTCGTCAATGTGGGTTTCGCCATGGCATTCTGTTCGTGGCTTTTCGTGCACGTGGTAAAAAAATGCAGACGTGAGGGGAGTGATGGTGGAGGCGCAGAGCCCGACGACGGCGATTCGCATGTGAATGACGATACGAGGCCAACGCTTTTGTGCAACGTCATGATCTCCGTCGCACACTTGGTCGTCGGAATTTACGCGCACCGGCATGCAGGGAACATGGACGCCGACCACATTATTTCACCGGCGCCGTGGATTTTAGGAACGATCGTTGCTTTCTGTTCGAGACAGAGGGGCAGCGCGGGGTGGCCAGCGATGGTTCTCCTCTGGTGGATTGTGTCTTGCGTTCTCACGTTGTTTTCTGTGTCTGCTTTCTTCCTTACTCACCTCACTTCTGTAAAATTACCCGTTCGTGTACCTGCAGCAGACGCCGAGGACTTTACGACTTTGCCGCTTTGTCTTCTGCTCTGCTTCAGCGCCGTGAAACTGATGTGTCTCAGAGCCAAATCATCATCATCATCACCACCATCATCAAGTGATCTCCATCTGCCACTCACCGCGAAGAAGAACGCGGGTTTGAATAAACAGGATTCTACTGTGTGTTATGCAAGTGCTGGGATTTGGAGCAGGATCAGTTTTAGCTGGCTAAATCCACTATTAAACCAGGGATTGATCAAGAAACTAGAACTCGGTGATGTTCCTCCAATCCCAGAACCAGAAACTGCAGAGTATGCTTCATCATTGCTTGAAGAATCAATGAGGAAGATGAAGATTCAGAGCAGCAAACTGCCACAAGCTGTTTTCGTTTCTGTCTGGAAATCAATGGCTATCAATGCTGCTTTTGCTGGTATCTGCTTCATCTCTCTCCCTCTCTCTCTCCCTCCCTCCCTCGCTCGAAACCTCCAATGGTTCTATTTCTTCTTGGCAGGCATAAATGCAACTGCAACTTATACGGGCCCATTACTAATGACTAGCTTTGTGAATTTCTTGTATGCGACACAAGATGGTGGTGGTGGTGGTGACAGACATCTGCATGGATTGGGTCTGACATTCATCTTCTTTGTTGCAAAGATGGTGGAATCAGTAACACAGCGGCAGCTGTACTTTGGAGCACAGAGAATTGGAATAAGAGTGAGAGCAGCGCTGACCATGCTCATCTACAAGAACTCTCTAATGGCGGCAAGGTCAGGTGGTGGCGAGGGTAATGGGAAGGTTGTAAATATGATAAACGTGGATGTTGAGAGAATAGGAGATTTCTGCCTGAGCATTCATGGGATCTGGCTGTTCCCATTCCAAGTGTTCTTCGCGCTCGCCATTCTGTATCAGAACCTGGGGGCCCGCCCTTCTGCTGCTGCTCTGTGCTGTGCCATTCTTGTAATTATCAGCACTGCTCCACTGAAGAACAAGCAGAATAGCTTCCAATGCAGGATCATGGAGGCGAGAGACAGGAGAATCAAGGCAACCGCCGAGGCCCTGAAGACCATGAGGGTGTTGAAGCTTCAATCATGGGAGACCATGTTCTTGGAGAAGCTCCTGCAGCTCAGAGAGAGAGAGAGGAAGTGGCTGAGGAGATATCTCTACACGAGCTCCATCATCATCTTCCTCTTCTGGGCATCGCCAACGCTGATTTTGGTCATCACTTTCGGCGCCTGCGTCCTGCTATCAGCGCCATTAACGACCGGCGTGGTTTTCTCCACGCTAGCAACTTTCCGAATTCTGCAGGAACCCATATATAATCTCCCAGAGCTGATCTCCATGGCAGCCCAAACCAAGGTCTCATTCGATCGAATCGAGGAGTTCATCAACGAACAAGATGAAACAAGGCAGACGCAGAATCGTGAGCCACGAGCAGGCGATGTTGCGATTGACATAGAAGCAGGGGAGTACTCATGGGAAACAAGAAATCAAAGCACGCAGAGCCCGACTATTAGAATAATAGAGAGACTGAAAATAAAGAGAGGATGCAGGGTTGCGATCTGTGGGCCCGTGGGATCTGGGAAGACAAGCCTGCTCTGCAGCATAATTCATGAGATCCCTAGGATTTCTGGGGCTGGCATTGAAGTTCGTGGAACAAAAGCATATGTTCCACAGATTGCGTGGATTCAAACAGGGACGGTGAGAGAGAATGTTCTGTTTGGGAAGGAGATGAACCAGGCTTCTTACGAGGAGGTTCTTGAAGCATGCGCTCTGAGCAAGGACATCAAGACATGGGCCTCGGGGGACCTCACCATGGTAGGAGAAACAGGAGCGAACCTGAGTGGCGGCCAGAAGCAGAGAATTCAACTAGCAAGAGCTTTGTATAGCAACTCAGATGTTTGTATACTAGATGATCCTTTCAGCGCTGTAGATGGGCACACAGGAAATCATCTGTTCAAGGTAGAGGCAGCTTCTTCGCCAATCAATGGGCTCATCTCTAAAAACTGCATTCAGAACTATGCCCGCCACCATCGAGTTCATCTAGAGGTGTCAAACGGGTCGACCTGGTTCTGCCGGATCAGGTCTTGTCAGGTCGGTTAATTTTTAGAAACCCTAGGGTTTCGGCGAAGCGCTGCCACTCCTCCGTCGCCCGCCGGCGCGTCTCCCCCCACAGCATCGCTCTCTGCGACGGGCTGTCGTGCAGGGCCCACGGGCCAAAAACTTCGGCCCAGCACGGGACCGAGCATTACACTGTAGCATGCCGTATCTGGCCAGACAAGGCCGAATCGTGCAGTGCCTTCTGTCAGGGCGGACCAGGCCAGCCCGGCCTATTTGACACCTCTAAGTTCTTCTATGGGAGGTCAAAGATCAAACCCAATGCACAACGCTCCTGGCTAGCACAAAATCTAGGAGATGTCAATATCTAGAGAGTATTATCTCTGAAAAACATAGAGACTATATAAGTGCAGCATGATAACTTCTCACGTGATCACTCATCTCAATATTAATCTCCCTCAAATACTTTTAATTTTAAAGTTATAATGAGATCTAGACAATATTGCCCCTGAAAAATCAAAGATGCTATATTTGATAAGTCTTAAGCCTGATACTTATTAGATTCGAACGAAAACACTTATCATCTCACCAAGACACGATCTCCAATACATGCATACAACATACGAGAACTTCTCACATGATCACTCTTCTCAATATTAATCTCCCTCAAATACTTTTAATTTTAAAGTTATAATGAGATCTAGACAATATTGCCCCTGAAAAATCAAAGATGCTATATTTGATAAGTCTTAAGCCTGATACTTATTAGATTCGAACGAAAACACTTATCATCTCACCAAGACACGATCTCCAATACATGCATACAACATAAGAGAACTTATCATGTGATCACTGATCTCAATATTAATCTCCCTCAAATACTTTTAATTTTAAAGTTATAATGAGATCTAGACAATATTGCCCCTGAAAAATCAAAGATGCTATATTTGATAAGTCTTAAGCCTGATACTTATTAGATTCGAACGAAAACACTTATCATCTCACCAAGACACGATCTCCAATACATGCATACAACATACGAGAACTTCTCACATGATCACTCTTCTCAATATTATTCTCCCTCAAATACTTTTAATTTTAAAATTTTATTGAGATATAGACAATATTGCCCCTGAAAAATTAAAGATGCTATATCTGATAATTCTTAAGCTCGATACTTATTACATTCGGACGAGAACACTCATCATCACACCAAAATATGATCTCCAATACATGCATACAACATAAGAGAACTTATCATGTGATCACTGATCTCAATATTATTCTCCCTCAAATACTTTTAATTTTAAAATTTTATTGAGATATAGACAATATTGCCCCTGAAAAATTAAAGATGCTATATCTGATAATTCTTAAGCTCGATACTTATTACATTCGGACGAGAACACTTATCATCACACCAAAATATGATCTCCAATACATGCATACAACATATGAGAACTTATCATGTGATCACTAGTCCTAGTATTATTCTTGGGCAAACATTTTTAATTTCATAGTTCTACTGAGAATTATAAAGTATTTCCCATGAAAATTAAAGATGCAATATTTGATGAATTTCGAACTCGATACATACTGTGTTTGGATAAAAAATACTTTTTATCCTACCAAGACATTAGCTTCAATACACACATACAACACAAGAACGTTTCATGTGATCATAAAACCAATATTATTCTTGTTCAAATAATTTTTATTTTAAAATTCTAATGAGATCTAGTGTGTTGATGTTTATACGATTACATGATTACACACTCAATGGATTCACCTATATTTTGTAGAAATATCCCATGCATCTGTTATCTCAGAAGACTGTGATTTAATGAGTCTTAGACCCGAGACTTACTATATTCAGATGAAGACACTTATCATCTCACCAAGACATGATATCTAATACATGCATATAACACAAAAACTCCTCGTGTGATCACACATCGCAGTACTATTATTGGGCAAACACTTTTAATTTCGTACTTGTACTAAGATTAGAGATGTCGTGCCATGCTCGGGCTCGTGCCTGACCAAGGCACAATCGTGCCGTGCCGTGCCGAGGCCAACTGGGCCTCGTGCCGTGCTTGGCCCAACACGGTACCGTGCTTAAATTTTTTTTTAAATTAGGGTTACTGGGCGCCGAAACCCTAATTTTTTTTAGAATTAGGGTTTTTGCGTGCCGAAACCCTAATTTTTTTTTTTTTAATTTAGGGTTCGGCCCAACAGGGCGAAACCCGGCGAATCGTGCCGTGGGCCCGTGCCAGGCTGAACCCCCAAAAAACCATGCCGGGACAGGCACGGCACGGTTACTATTCCGTGCCGTGCCTGGCCCCGCACGAAAGCCCAGTTGGGCCTGGAAAAAACATGCTGGGCCGGCCCGTTTGACACCTCTAACTAAAATCTAGATAGTATTGTTCTTGAAAATCAATTTTTCAAACCTGAGAAAAATTGTACTTGGATGAAAATACTTGTCATCACACCAAGACACGATCTTCAATACATACATACAACACGAGAACTTTTCACATGATCATTAACACCAGTATTATTCCCATTTAAATATTTTTAATTTTAAAATTCTACTGAGATCTAATACATTGGTGCTCGTATAATTACACACTCAATGGGTTCGTCTATATATTGCAGAAATGTCTCATGCATCTGTTATCTCAGAAGACTGTGATCTACGCTACCCATCAGCTAGAATTCTTACCCGCAGCAGACATTGTTCTAGTAAGTGTATCAACAAGAAAGACGAAATCTGCGCTTGCCCCCATGTCTCATGCAGCTTTCCAACTTGATCTCTAATGCATACTTAATAGGTAATGAAGGATGGGATGATTGTGCAGTCAGGAAGATATGGCGATCTGATTTCTGATTCATCAGGGGAACTTGTGAGGCAAATATCTGCGTCTGCCCATAGAAAATCCTTGAACCAAGTGAATCCCTTGCACGAAGATGACTCTCCAGCCAAGAGCGAAGAGAAACAAGAAGAAATCTTTAAGGAGGTCAATTGCAGAGCAACATTCTCTGTTGCAGTTGAGCAGAAACAAGAACAGAGAGGGGAGGAAGAAGAAGAAGGTGAAATAGGAAGGGTGAAATGGAGAGTTTATTCTACCTTCATTACTTCAGCTTATAAAGGATCTCTCGTTCCAGTAATTCTTCTATGTCAGATTCTTTTTCAGGGACTACAGATGGGTAGCACTTACTGGATTGCTTGGGCAACGGATAAGAGACACCTGGTTACTAAAGAGCAAATAATTAAGATGTTTGTTCTCTTGTCTGGGGGGAGCTCCATTTTTGTGCTGGCAAGAACACTATTGCTGGCAACTATTGCCTTAGAAACTTCTCAGCGCCTTTTCCTTGCAATGATGACGTCAATTTTTCAAGCACCAATCTCCTTCTTCTCTTCTACACCATCAAGCAGAATCCTCGCCAGAGTGAGTTCTTTATTTACTCCCAACATCACCTTGTTCTTTGCACCAACACAAGCATTGATCTGCTGTTTTGTTAAGCAGAACTGTGGCACTCACACTACATTTTTCCACAATTGAGGAGAAAGAGATGAGTTTAGAGAAACTTTACTTTCTGCACTAGCTCATATCTGCATGGTTTAATTTCAGTCATCTACAGACCAAAGCACAGTAGACACCGACATTCCTTACAGGTTAGCTGGATTAGCATTTGCACTAATTCAGCTGATGAGCATCATCATCCTAATGTCTTGTGTTGCTTGGCAAGTCTTCCTTCTCTTTCTAGTTATCATCGGACTCTTCATCTGGTATCAGGTGAAACTTTTAGTATTGCATGTTTTGTTGTTTTTCTTTCCATTCAATTCAGTTAAGTGCAATTGCACACACGCACACACACGCACGCACGCACACACGCACAAACATATCAGATCTCATTAGAATTTCAAAATTAAAAATATTTATACCAGAATAATACTATGATAATTGATCAATTATAATATTATCACGTTACATATATATATATATTTCGAGATCATGTCTTGATACAATGATAAGTGTACTAGTTCAATTACACAGACATACTAACATACTAGATCTCATTAGAATTTTAAAATTTAAAATATTTGATAAAAAATAATATAAAGATGATTGATCAATCATAAAATTATCATGTTACATAAATATATCTAAGATCATATCTTGATATGATAACAAATGCACTAGTTGAATTACAGATACACACTAATATATTAAATCTCATTGTAATTTTAAAATTAAAAATATTTATACAAGAATAATACTAAGATGATTGATCAATTACATATATTAGTTCATATTAGATTTTAGGTTAAAGAATCATTAGATAGAGTCTTTCTAATATTTATGAATTAAGATCATTAAGATATTAATCTCACGTAGAGATGTCAATCGGGCCGGGCCGGCCAGGACCGGCACGAGGCACAGCACGATTCAGCCATGCATGGGCCGGCACGGCACAAAAATTTCCCCTGCCCGTGCTCATGCCTGTCCACGGCACCAACCGTGGTGTGCCAAGGCCAACCAGGTCTCGTGCCGTGCCTGGCCTAGCATGGTACCTTGGCCCGTTGGTACGATATCTCGGCACGAGCAGAGAAACCACCCGAGCGGCAGAAGCTGAGCCCAATAGGCGAGGCTCACCGAGCCCCAAAAGTGAAGAAGAATCGCACTGGGAGGCAGCACGGTGGCACACCGTCAAAACCCTAATTAGGGTTCTGCCCGACCTGGCCGAACCCGACAGATTCGTGCTTCAAGCTCATGCCGGACTGACCTCTACATAATTGTGCCGGGCCAGGCACGGCACAATATAGTAACCATGTCGTGCCTGACCCAGCACGGAAGCATGGTCAGGCCGGCCACGACCCGTTAGACACCTCTAATCTCACACTAAGCAAGATCATTGTTACTAGGTACAACCTCCTCCTTTCCATATCACTCACTACTATGTGCATGTTTTCTTCTATCTTTTTATGCTTGCTCACAGAGAAGTTACACGAGCTGTGCGAGGGAATTAGCAAGGATGCTTGGAATCATGAAAGCTCCAATCTTGCATCATTTTTCAGAATCCATCAATGGCGCAACTACGATTCGTTGTTTCAACCAGGAAGAACGGTTCTTGACGAAAAACACAACCCTAATCAATAGATATTCTCGCATAGTTTTCCATACCTCGGGGACGATGGAATGGTTTTGTGTTCGCATAAATTCTCTCTCCAACCTAGTGTTCTTCGTTGTTCTTGTCGTCTTTGTGAACCTTCCCAAGTCAATCATTGATCCTAGTAAGATCCATCTTAGTTTCTTCTGGGTCCTTGTTAGAATGGAACCAACCTTACCTGATGAACGGCTGCAAATGATGCAGGCTTGGCAGGACTGGCCATCATCTATGGATTCGCCTTGAGCGATATTCAAGGGTGGATCATTTGGAACCTATGCAGTGTTAAAAACAAAATGATATCAGTCGAGAGAATTCTGCAATTCACCGCCATCCCAAGCCAGCCTCCAATGGTGATCGAAAGTTGCAGGCCAAACCCAGGGTGGCCGATGGACGGAAGAATTGAGTTTTCGGGCTTGTACGTGCAATACGGCCCTATGTTGCCTATGATTCTGAAAGGAATAAATTGTGTTTTTCCCGGAGCAAAGAAGATCGCTATCGTAGGAAGAACGGGGAGTGGAAAATCTACTCTCATTCATGCTATCTTCAGAGTTATTGATCCCTCGGGAGGCAAGATTATTATTGATGGATTGGATATTTATAGCATTGGTCTGCAGGATTTGAGATCCAGGCTAAGTATAATCCCACAAGACCCAATTCTGTTTCTTGGAACTATCAGGAATAATTTGGACCCATTGAACCAACATTTAGATCAAGAACTCTGGGAGGTAACCTTCAAAAATTCAACTAACAATCACACACACACACACACACACACACATCATATCATATATATGTTTAGTTTAATTATAAGACTAATGTGAGAATTGTGACTAATCATTTTAGTTTAGAGAAATTATTAATTTAAGCAGGTTTAATTTAGATAGATCTGGATCGTACAATCATCATCATCATCATGATCAATCAAATCTTATCACAATTATTTGAGATCAATTATATGAATTATATTTTTTTTTTATTTTGCTCTGTTAAATAAGGAATCTAAGTTGGACATAACTAAATAATTAATAATATATAAGTAATTTTAATTTTTTTTCATAATAATTATATTTTTAATGATATATTTTTTAATCTTATCACATACTCATCTTATTATCATTATATTTGTTATTCTTGTTGTTTGCATATGCTTCTTATTGGTCATCTAACAATATGATTCTATCTTATCTTATTATTTAAATGTATATAAATTATTTTAATCTATTTCATAAAAATTATATTTTTAATTATGCATTTTCTAATCTTATCACATATTCATCTTTATTATCCCTATTTTTGTTATTCTCATAGTTTGTTCGTGTTACTTATAGGTTGTCTAACAATAATATCAAGAGCTTATTGTAATGAAAAAAAAAAAAAAAAAAAAAAAAAATCAATGTGTCGTGCAGGTTTTGAATAAGTGTCGCCTAGCAAATATTGTAAAGCAAGATCGAAGGCTTCTTGATGCTCCAGGTAGATCATAGATTTGAGTGTTTTATGGTTCGTATGAGAAATAAAGATTTTTTGGTTGTTTGGAATAGTCTCGGAAGATGGGCAAAATTGGAGCGTTGGGCAGAGGCAGCTTTTGTGTCTGGCAAGAGTACTCCTAAAGAAGAGGAAGATTTTGGTACTAGACGAGGCAACAGCTTCTATTGATACAGCAACAGATAACATCATCCAGGAAACCATAAGAGAAGAAACGATTGAGTGCACAGTCATCACGGTGGCGCATAGAATAGCAACGGTCATTGATGATGACTTGGTTCTGGTTCTTGATGAAGGTAGTGAGATCAAACTTGATCATTAGACTTTTGAATTTCTAAGCAACAAATATGAGAACTAAGAATTTTTATTGCTGCAGGTAAAGTTGTAGAATATGACTCCCCATCAAGATTGCTAGAGGACTCTTGTTCATCTTTTTCAAATTTGGTCATGGAGTTTCTACGGAGATCATCAAAAAGATGAACAGCACACGTAGCATGCGTGTGCATATTTATAAGTATAAGCATTGATAGAGAGAACAACCACCAACCTCAAGTTTTGATCCATCAAATTCAAAATTAGTTGTTTTTTTTCATTTGTAGTCTCTCACAAGGAATTCTTCTTCTTTTTTTTTTTCTTCTTTTTTTTTTTCATTACAATCATTACGAATTCTTGATCTAGAGTACTAATAACATTCTAGTCCAATTGACAAAGATGATAAATACTACTTTTACCGTAAGATCACGAGTTTGATCATCAGGGATACTAGATATGCTCCACAAGGTGTATTTCAGTTGAATCTATCATAGTATTAGAATGAGAGGCTTGCATGCTCCAACCGCAAGGCCCCAATACACATAAATGAGACGGGGGAGAACAAAAATCTCATAATCTAGAATTAGTTACAATTGACTATACAAACTCTTATTTTCCATTTTAAAAAGTTTATTCTCTAATATTTTATATTTTCAATATAATTTGTTACTTTGATATTATTTTCCCACGAAACTAATTTAATTTTTCTAGAATTTAAACAATTTTGAATTTAACAAAAATCTTTATTTAAAATAGTATAATTAATCATTTAATTCCGATTTATTTTAATGAAACATATAATATCTTCATTAATATATCAACTCATTAAGTTCTTTTATGTCATATGGTCCAACAAATTATCTATCTCATCTATTATGGTTATCATAATAGATATCATTATAACTCTAAAGTTAAACCTTCATTTTTAGACAAAAAAATAGTACTAAAATTACTAATCACCTGATAAATTCTTGTGTCACATATATATATATATATAAAAGAGATTATACTTTCAGTATGATAATGAGTACATTCATTCAAAGATGATAGATGTTAAGTTCAAGATTTATCAGACATAGATATGTCGAGTGGGTCGAGTGGCACGAGCATAGGCCAGTGCCCGTGGCACATCTCGAATCAATCATGCCAGACCTGACCTCATTCTGACCCATGGCATGGCTCGTGGCAAGGGGCCACAAGGCCCTGCCTGACTAGCCAGCGCAAGCCAAGGGGCCACAGCAGCACTGCCTAGTTCCATGGCCAAGCAGCTAGCAGCTTGGATCATGACCGACCCAGCATGCCCAATTGAGGTAGTCGGACCATCAGATCATGATGGGCCTACATCCCATGTTGCCGTGCCAGCACAGCATATCCTGATTGACACCTCTAACCAGAAAACTCTCTAATTTTCATATATAAAATTGTTGAGAAACTAATCTCTCCCAGAATTCATGCCAATCAAAAACCTCGTGCACTGTATATAGTTATACGCATTCTTGGTGGTGGTGATGATGAAGAATCTGGAAGGACAAAGAAAAGAAAGCTTTTTTTTTTTTTGTAGAAAACAATAACATTGAGGAAACATTAACATGGGCAATAAAAGAATGTTTCGAATTAAAATTGCTAGGACATGACAAAAATATTTGGAGCAGGGGGGGGGGAATGAATTTTGTGGTGTTTCTAGTTTTATTATGAAGGGAGATCTGGATCAGAGAAAAAACTGTTAATGGATGGCATGACCTCGGGGTGTCTCCCACGGACGAACTTCCTCAGACCATGTTCTGCATACCTTCTTCCCTCTTCGTGATTATCAAGCACTCCTGCAGCCCTGTTCTCCTTGGCTACCCTGAGTCATGTCCCCCAGCTAGGTTGGTATTGATAATCAAAGGGATAACAGCATGGCAACATAAAACTAATGGAACTGGAGATCGAAGGCATTGCCCAACCATATTACCTGACTTCAGGATTGATGCATATGTTCCTCACAAGCTGCATGCCACAGATGCCAACAGCTACTGCAACAGCTGCAAACAGTGGAAACACCTGCCCAAAGAATAGAAAGAAAAGGGTGTGTGGATTAAATTGTTCCAACTTGTTATTTATTTGTTGAGGTTTGGTTTTATTTTTTATTTTACATTATTCCAAAGCACTTGACGTGTGAGTATCTCCAAACTACACACACACACACACACACACACATATATATATATATATTATATCTTCACGGGGACCCAAAGTATAAGTGATGAGATACTTCAACCACACTCAAGGAAATACCAAAGAGTGACTGAGGCATCTATAACTATGCCTAGATCAAATAGCATTTGTATGATCAATAAGAGAACTAGAGTGGCTTCACCATATATCAACGATAAGAGAGAATGACATATACTTGGGAGAAGTACTCAACATTTACATCCTGAGCTATAGAGGAGTTTTTGAAATTTAAGAAATTATATAACAAATTACTAGACCCACTTAGATTGTATTCCTCTGTAGACACATTTAACGGTCTTGTTGCACTTACTTATAAAGAGTACCCAGGCATCGCTCCTTTGATGATACTAACTCCAGTCAACACACTTGTACATGTAGCAAACTTTCATCTCACAAAATCACTTTAAATTCTTTGATCATAAATACAAAATTTAATATTCACTTCAATTGTAGTCTTTTTTTTTTTTTTTACTTTATTGAGTCTAACATTTTTTATATTATCATGACTAATAATAATATTATACAAACAAAAACATAATATTAATATTAGATTTTTTCTTTTGACATATTTTATTTTACTAGACATCCATCATTATTTACTTTTTATTAATTATTTTACTAAATAACAAGATTATGATATTATGCTTTATTTTTTTTTTTTTGGTATCTTAATGTAGGATTGATAAATCATGCATATTACTTCCCAGCTAAATCAGTGAAGTGGACCGTATCTATTCTTCTCCATCTACAAAAATCTCTCTCAGTGTTTGTCTCCTACTATTAATCTACTAATAATATACTCTCAACTGAAAAATTCATTATTTGATAAGATAATTATTATAGAAGTGAACATCAAAGTGATGACTTCTATTAACTTTGAGATTTTTTTTTTAGTTATAAAACTAATTTACTCTGACATTTGGAGATCTTGTAGATATTTTAATTATTTTATTAATTATTATATTCATTATACATGATTTTCAAAATTTAAGAAAAAATTTTAATTATTTAATATTTATGCAATTTTATGAAAAGATAAAAAATTTCTTAATGTTTATGAAATTTTATGAAAAAATAAAAATTTTATTTTATTATAATACTAGAATATTGAGAAATAACAATACTTTAATACATATTTCTGATCAATTTTGTAGTGTGTTTGAGAAATATGAAATGCTTCATCAGATATCATGTGTTATTGTTAGCACTCGTACAAAAAAAAAAACATAAAAAAAAAAAAAAAGATACCTAATTAAGATAACTTTGATACTCTTATTATATTGTAATGTTCGTAGACATTTTTATAAAAAAGAATATTAACCATTAATTTCTTAATCATGGGTTGCGCCTCATTAACTTTTATACCCATAAAAAACTTTTTTTCCTATAATTTTTGGGTGAACTTGTTTTATTTAAAATATTTATCTAGGCAAAAAGAAGATAATTTCCCATATGATCAAATACATCTTCATCAATTACTTTAATACTCAAAATATATATAAATGTTACTTAATTATCTAACAATAACCAAATTATACATTACTTAAATTATTAATATAATTAATCATTTTCTAAATTCTCTCAGTCAAATTCAAATTCTAGATTGTCTTCAACAATTAGTGAGAGATGCCACAAAGTATTATATATTTCTTAAATATAATCTTGTCTACTAAAATATAAGTAGCATATCATTACTTCTAAATAACATACAAAGGCATTGTACAAGATTATGTGTTATGCCATATATTACTTGTGAGCTTTAATAGATCGATTACTTCTTAGAAAAGTAGAGTCTATCAATTTAGAGATCAATACTATTTTATTATGACAATCATGCAAATCAATATATTGTAGTCAATCTGATATTTTACGAGTAAACCAAACATATTATGATTGATTATGACTTTATATTGTAGTCACTACCAGCATGTCTATTAATGAGTAATTATATATATATCCACAAAAATAATTAGAGACCACAAATATTTTCTCTCTTCCAAATTAGATGTTCGTGACATTTATGTAGATGTGGTAAACGTGTTGTGCCGGCATGACATTACCCAGTTTTATGTGACCCAAGTTAGGCCACCATGTCGGACTAGTGCAACTAAAAACATAAGGAGCCTAACGATGCTTGATCATCTGCTGTGCAACCTAGGATGAGTCGTGTTTGGTCAGACCAGCAACTAATGGCTAGCCATGGCTCGATGACAACACCACAATTGGATTTTGATAATAGCTTGCACAAGCACATTGTGGTGTCTGGTGTGCCAAATTACGAAATTGAGAGAGAAATTCATATTTCTCTTAATTATGGTTTTAGATTAGGAAATCCTAATTTCAAATAATGGTAAATTATGATTTCTGGAATTCTTGGGGTATAAGATTAAAAGAATTGGGGTTTTCTCCAAAATAAGGGTTGCAAATAAAAAATCTTATTATGTTTTGAATAACAAATTTATATTTTAATGATTTTATGAATTATCTTTTATGGAAGAAGTGACAATTCTGACTACTATGCTTGGAAACCATAATTATTTATGGTGATATACTAGTCGCGGCATAAATATAGGCAGGAGAGTCTTAGTTCATTATGCAGGCTACAAAATGATAAATCACAACAAACATAATTGTTAGATATTATTTTCAAACATACTACAAGAAATATCTCGACATGCCTCCAAGGCCCAACATTTGGAGAAAAAATGGATGTCATGTGAAAATCAATAGCTATAAAATTCTAATTAGGAGCCTCTTGGGAAAGAACCAGTACTTCTAACCAATGATAAAATTTTCCAATATATTCACCAATATATCTCTAAAATATCCACAAATTCTAGGTATCAATATATCGATCAGGATTAGAGGTGTCAATCGGGCCCGGCCGGCCCGGCCCGGTACGGTTCGGCCATGCCTGGGCCAGCCCTGCACGGTAAAATCCCATGCCCGGGCCCGTGCAGTGCCTGGGTTAGACACGAGCCATGCCGTGCCTGACCCAGCACGGTTCGGCCCGTGGCACGGCACACCGGCACGGGTTCGTCCCATGTCGGGTGTCCCCCGAGCTCGACCCCGCGATCGCCCCTCCAGCAAAAAAGACCGTGGGTCGGGTCTAATTGGACCCGACCCACGGTCCCACGATGCCCGAACCATACGGCCAGGCCAGGCCCGAGCGAGTCAGGCACGGCAGGGCACGGCCTGCCGTGCCTGTGGACCATGCCAGGCCTGGCTTTTTTAAACCTTGCCGGGCCAGGCATGGCAAAGTACAGTAACCGTGCCATGACTGGTCCGGCACGAAGACACGCTCGTGCTCAAAAAAAAACGGGCCGGACTGGCCGGGCGGACCCATTTAAACACATATAATCAAGATCAATATATCTATCATTTATTGATGCTCATATACAAAAACATACCGATATATCTTCGATATATCCGATATATATGTAAAATCCAAATATCAATATATCCGTAGAAATCAATATTTTAATCCTTGCTTCCAACCCAATCACAGCCAAAAAGGTAGTTAAACCAATCCTAGCTAGTACCGATATACTAGCTGATGAAACAAATTCTACCCTAAGAATAATATTATGTCTCTAGCCTTTCCAAGAAGTCTGACATCAAACTATATAAATTATTTAAGAGGCACCTAGCTTCCTCATTTTGTACCCTAAGATTAGTGCTTTCATTCTTCCTATTTAGATTGTTGAAGCCCTCGAATTGATGTGCTACGATTCCCCATCTATCTTCTTTCTAATAACCAAAAATGAACTAATATCACTCATCTACCCCGACTAGAGGTGGCAAGTGGGATGGGCAAACCTGACACCACTCGAGGCAAGGCCAAACTAAGTTATGCCTAGCCCATCACGACATAGTCCAGAACCATGCTTGGACTCGTGCCATGTAGTGCTGGGTTAGGGGATGCCGAGCCTCATGTCAGGCCAGGAATAACCCAATTGCATGGCTCGTAGGCAAGGTCCAGAGGCACAATCAACTACCATGCCCCGAAACTCAAGCCAAGTTTTGGGCACGATCCGATTGGATCGTACCAGACCCAGCTGCTTGTTTAAAAATACTAATTTTTTATTTAAAAAAAACTTAACATAATTTTTACATGGCAGGTTTTTTTAGAAAAATCATCATGTGTTTGGCTGAAAACATCGGCGTGGAATGGTCCGGGCCCAAATAACACATGGTATGCCCTCTCCCATGCCAAGACGAGCCCGAGCCCAAGCCCCAAGCCCCAAGCACGAGCCGAGCACCCAAACCTTCTAGAAGTGGAACCAAGGAAGACGTAACGGCTATCCCAAGACCCAAGTGCCCAAGTCATCGGATGCACTCCCAACGACTAGGACAGAAAATCTAACGACTGTAGGATTTCTACCCTAAATAATCATTAAAAAATATTAAAATATATTTTTTAAAAATTCTTTTTGTAATCTATATATTATTTCTCTCACATCTCTCAATCTCACATTCTCATGCTCGCACTCTCATCTCACTCTCCTCTCTTTCTAAATTCTCTCTCTTTCTCTCTCTCATGTCTCATCTCTCTCTCTCCTCTCGGTTTTACACATTTACTTTTGCATTTTTTTACTATTTACATTTGCATTTTGCTTTGAAGTTTGATTTTGCCCTCGCCTCTTTAGACACATATGTGGACAGCAGATTGTAGAATGCAGTGCAGCTAGTGTGACTTTTTTTATCTTATTCCTATCCATATTCAAACAATCATACTTTGGCATTCCATAAATAATAAAATGAGTATTATTTTTAAAATTTAATTTAATTTTTTATTTTTATTTTTTATTAATAATTTTAATATCACATAATTTATAATTTAAAAAATAGAATTTAAAATATAATTAATAAACTAAAAAAAAAACTAAAAAGAAAAATAATAAATTTAATGATAACGAAATTAACATAAACATATATAATTTTAATATTAATAATTATTCAAAAAAATTCGAAGATAAGACCATATATTCTTCCATTACCTCGACTCAAACTCAAAAATTTATAAAACTAGAAATATATATATAATTTAAACTTGATTTAATATAATACAAAATAAAAATATTAAAAATATCAATAAAGAATCGACATAATATAAATATTATAAAAAAATATATAGACTTGACACCTAAAAAAGTATGCTGATCATTACACTAAAAAATATTGTGAATTAGATTCTAGAAAAACCCAACTAAGCAGTGAGAACTTTGAGATTTTATCAAATTCAATTTATATGTTGACCTCCTTCATATACCACAACGAAATATGACGACATGACCAAATTAATTATCACAATGATCTTTTGATTAAATTTTTGAATGATCCAAGAATAATCAATAATATACCGACCTATTTGCAACCTACATATCATAGTATTTCTAGGTTCATATCTTAAAATGACATATTAAAATATTATATATTAAAAATATATATAATAACTAATAAATTTTGGTAAAATAGTGACATAGTATCTGTGACATTTAATATCTAGACTAGTCACAATAATATATCTTATACATAATTCAGCACCCACTATGTAAATTCTAAATAAATACTAAATAAAAAAATATTAAGATTTTTAAAAATTCTCAATCATCATGATAATCTGATCATATAAGAGTATATAATAAAAATCTTTAAAAAATATAATATTTAAAATAAAAGTTATAGTATCATATTTAATAATACATCTAACGAAAAAATAGTTATTAACATGTTTATTAAGATAATTAGAGATTAACTATTAGGAAAAAATTTTATGTTAGATACATGTATCACATTATTAACCTGATAGTACAAGTAAAGATAAATATTATTTATCCCACATTAAAAAAATACATAAATTACTAAAATATTTTTAGATACCAATAATGCATGCTAATGCATCAATAATAACTGGTCGCAATCTCGATCTCTTATTTTAAATCATATTAACTATAATAAAAAAAATAAATTTTTATATTATTCTCTACATCAGATGAGTTAATATATCTCGTATCATCTTAGAGAGCACGAGATAAGTAGACTCATAATTTTCATTATTATAAAATATCAAGATTCTTGTTATTATTATGTGATATAATTGAGCAGTAATTAATATATAAGTACCGAGATAGTTCATTTCTATATGATAGTCCACCATATTGTTCCCTCTCGTCAAGTAAATTTAGAAGTTATCATCTTCGAATATAATATTCATATCTGTACTCAGAATTTGATTATAATTATTATTATACTTATTGTCGTAGTATATAAATAATTTTATTAATTTTTCTTAATTAAACCCCTCAAGTTGATGTTTATAGTTCATGCACGAGGATATCTTTGTCAAAATAAATTATAATCCTTTCATATTAATCCTAAAATTAATGTAGGATACTAGACATTAAAGAGATGAAATAGTAGACCAATATTTTTAATACTTGATTTCCATCTCAAAATATATTATGTCAGTGCCCATGCCGAGCCTGTTCATGGCATAGTATCATGGTCCATGGGCACGAACTGAGATATGTCCCGAGCCACCCAGCCTCACGCTCCAAACCCAAACCCAAATACCCAGAGGCCCGATAGATCCAAAATTTACAACAGACCCGAACCGACCCATGGTCTTTTTTGGCCCAAGCCTAAGGCCCGACCCTCTACCTTCCACTCAATTCCAAAATCAAGAATAATCCTTTCTTATTGTTGAAATTCAAAAAAATAGGATTTAACTGACAGTTTAATTTTTTTGTTCAAAATGGATAAACATGCCTAGAATTTTTAGCAATCCAATCTTCTCACAAGTCACACACAATGGGCATATGATAAAGATTTTTTTGATTTATCATCACTAGAATTCCGACAACACCTGTGCTACTATGAAAGTTGATGCCATAGCTCAACAACAGCAATAGTTACTCTTACCATGGTGTCAATTGACTTGCAACAATACCTAAACACTTGTTTTTGTTCTTTTCTATTTTCTATCATGTCAGACACAAATGGGGGTGGCATACAATGGGGGTGTCCTCTCCGCATCCAAGATTCATAGCCCTTACTCACACACTCTTTAGGATATATTTCCCTATGATACCAACTCTAAAACTATGTACAAATTCAACACCATAAAAATAAAATAATTATATTCGATATAAAAACTCAATACAACTTCATTGGATGTTAAAAACTACATAAAATGCCCTTATATATAAAACAAGATCATTGAGACAACCTACAAATTGAGTGTTACTATTGAAACATAAATTTATAGAGAAAAAAAATTAAAATCATAACAAGGTATAAAATAGAAGTGATTCAAAATTGATTGAATTAAAATTAATAAAATTAATAAATCATATAATAGAATTCTCAAAAAAAAAATGGTCGGCACTTACAAAAAAGAAATATATTGTTGTTAGATTGATATTTACCATATATATGAAAATATTTTAATCACTTAAATAAATTAATAAAATGAGTTTCATAAGAAGAATGTCAAGTGAATTTTAAATATCAATAAGATCATATCAGAATTCAAATTTAAATTTTTATCACTTTATTTTAGTCACAAATAATCCATAAACTTATCTTCATGAATAAATACATTCATAATACTTATTTACAAATAATATTATCCTAATTAATAAAATTATTGATAAACTATGTCAAATTTTTTTAAAAAAACTATGATATATTAAAAAATAAAAATTTAAAAGTTAATCAATTAAAAATTAAATATCTAATTTATAACTTTAACTTGAATCAAAATAGAAATATACTTTAACTTGAATCAAAACTAAATATTCAAGAAATACCAAAAACACTTCAATCAAAAATTTTAAGATCTCAAAACAATTTTATTTTAAAATAAAAATATAACACTTTGTAGAATTATAAAAATACATGAAATATATAAACACAGAGTTTAAAACCAATTAGATAAATAAAGATAATTTCAAAAAATATATGCGATAATAAATACATATTAAGTTTTAAAAAAATATGATAAAACAATTATTAAACTAATCATATCTTATAATTCGACATATTAGACTACTATGAGACAAGATTCTCATAAAATAATAACAAAAATATATGCATCAAAATAAATACATAAAAAAAGTATTAAATAAATTAGATACAAATTTATTTAGTAGATATAAATACTATACTTAGATGAAGAGAAAATTAAAGAGATATATCTTAATTTAAATACGTAAAAATAAAACAATATTCAACTACAATTAAATTTTAGTTTCTAAAGTTAGTGAGTCATGAATACAGAAAAAATAGACTCAAATATATAAAAGTAATACTTATGATTTTAATTTATGTAAAAAATTATAAGAAATTTATGTAAAAATCATGTTGCTTAAATATCCAAAGTTCATATTGTCAACACCAATAATATCAAGAAATGTGATTTGACCCCCAAAAACATCAAAAAATGGCATTATAGGATGTGATTTGAATTTGACAAAGTATTTTGGAGCAAATCACGATACATTGAACAATTACTTGAGGAAATAAGTAAACAAACTCTCTTAACAACACCCCAAATCAATACTGAAAATCACCAAGGATGTAGGCGAAGAATATCTCTTATCGATTTCACATACTCAAAATAAACAGGCGCGCATGTTCAATTATGTATGCTACAGTTAACTTGAATGCGTATTTTTAGTTTGCTAATACATCAAAAATCATACCTCGGGTCTGATCCATCTAGAAGAAACCATTGTAGGAAGAAAGGGAGAGGAGACGAGCAGAAACAGAATCGCCTCCCTCGCCCTGCAAAATTTTGGAAGGCAATAATCGACAGTGGGATTATACCACGAGAGAGGTTAATGGGTTAAGGGGAGAAGCCGACGGAGTCGGAAGCATCCCAATTTTGGTGCCGAATTTTGCGGACCACTGCGCAAAAGAAAACGCAAAAAAAGAAACGACGGTCTGACTTGCGAGTTGCAGAATAAATTTTGCTGGCCACGCTGTCCAATCGGCACCGAACCGTACCACCCTTTTAATGGAAAAGAATGACAAACCAACAAACCATACGCTGTATCTCGGGTCGGTTCGGTCGGATAGAAATTCAAATTAAGTTAAATCCAAATTCAAAAAATATGGGTTGGATTCATGCAGCATGAATTTGAATCCAATCTAAATTGGAATAATGAAATTGATTTGATTTGAATTGGGCCGGGCTATATCGGGTTGAATCCAAATAATAAAAATTACATATAATTTTGAGGTTTTACTTTAGAATATAATAAAACATAATATAACATATAATCTCTTGGTTTTATGTGGATATAATATAAAATTCTTAATATTTAATCTTTTCAAAATTTAAATACTATAAAATTATAAAATTAATAAATTATTAATGTAAAAATGTGGGCTCCTAGTAATCTAGACAATGATAAGTGGAACTTGTTGATCTCCCACCACCTTTGATTTCATCTAAATGACTATATTTTATTTACTCTTATTTTATGCATATATATATCATCTCTAGATTTATTTATTTTTTATAATTTTTTTTAATTAAATATTTTTGGCAACACTAATTTTTCATAGAGACAATTAAAGTAACATGCACCAATCATTTTTTTTATGTATAAATATGTATAAAATAAGAGACTAGGTTGTCCATACTTTAGGTATGAACCCATCTCAAATTTAGGTTAGGTTGAAATTTTTTAAATTGAGCCTGACTCAAATTTTAAAAATTTAAACTCATGCCCAATTTTGTCTTGAGTTGGGTTAATGGGTACTTGGACTGGAGTTTCTTGTGTTGATCAGACATGGGTTACAATCCTATCAAAATCTGATCAATGCCACCATTTTTTAATGGAAGAATAGTTGATTTTGATAGCTTAGGTAGACTCAATATGTCAACTTATTTAAAATTCTTATGAGGTTCTAAATTTTTAGTATCGGCTTACCAATGGTTATTGAGAATACTTGGTGTGTTTGGCACCTAACCTAATCTAGGCTAAATGATTCAATCTGTATGGCTTGAGATAGGGTGTGCCCGAGTCACATCCTAACCATCTTGGTGGACAATATATGCTCTCAATTCTTCGAAGATGCTAAAAAATTTTGAAATACTTAAAATGAGTCAAATAATATTTTGTGACTCAGATATAAAATGATAATCTAGAATTCTCTTGGGTTTGACTTTGCTTCTTATAATATAAGATCATGATATTTTGCCTGATCTTAATCATTGATAAAAGAGACTTCTCCATAGTCCATATATAAAGAGGCTACTCTCACTTGTATTTATTTGAAAGTTTGATAGTTATTTATAATTTATTTTCTTTCTGTAAAGTGTATCTCTCTTGTTTAGCCTGTGAGTATGAATCTCTTATCTGAAGCAAGAACAAGCTGGCTTAGCATAAGGTGACACATGACTGTACTAAATCATATGTTTCATGACAAGTTCAGATAATATAATTTCTTTCATTAAATCTCATTTGACTTGAGATGATCATTAGGAAAAGACAAGATAGATTCGTTGATATCAAAAGAAATATTGAAGAATTGATGTCTAAGAAAGAAAAACTGTGTAGTGAGGTGTAAGACGCTCTCAATAATAAAATTGACATTCTTACCCAGAAGAATGTTAATTTAGAAACTACAATGATATCTATGCAAAAAGAGATATAAGAGTTGAGAAAAAAGTTGTCAACATGTAGAAAACTCATAGAAAGTGACAGGTTTGAGGCAGCACCCACATCTCATTTGAATGTTACTAAACTAAAGGATATTTTCAAGGTTAGATGATGACAAATAATGCATATTAGCCTTTTTTAGGTGATGATTGATGAAGCAATACTTTTGAGCAATGAATATCATTGTGGATACATTCAAAGTTAGTATTATATTAGTATATTTTAGTAATATAATAATATTGGTGGTGGGAGAGGAATGATGATGTGAGAGTGAGACACACATATACTTCTATTAATATTCAAGAAGAGTTTAAAAAGAAATTCTATCAATAATTTTATCTATAATAATTTTCCCTAGAAATTATGAAGTCATGTGTAATTGAAAAAATCAGGAAAATCATTGAAAATGCTAAATCAAGATATTTCACCTAATTTTAGAAGATTTTGACAAACAACAAGCAATTTAATGCATTTACCATTTGGAAAAATATGATCCATCTCAAAGGGAAGATTGCCATGTAAATCGACTTCCACCAAGACCCAAAAAAATGTCATTTTTATGATACTTGCAAGTGTTTATGTGTGCAATGATTTATTGATGCAACTAGCAACTTTACTAAGAGCACTAGGATTTCATTGGCGGATAGAAAGTTGAGCAACTTAATCTAAATAAGGATCTTAGCATTTCATGTGAATCATAATGAAAGCATATAGGCAAGGCCTTCATAAGAAGGGTGTTTCACGTCCCAAAAATGGGTGCTAATCAAGAATATGAATTATATGCTCTCTATTGCAGACTGGAAAAAACATCGACCACTAGAGTGAGTGTTAAGTTAATTTGAATTTTATAATGCCCATTAATGAATAAATTGAAAAGAAAATAACCTTGATATTTGGTACAACAAATCAAACTAAACAAATTTCTCATTAATGGTTAGTAAGATAATCAGAGAGTTGGAGCCATTTTAAAAGAATACGCTTCCTTAAAGATTTAAGAATATTTTGGGTCTGAATGTTTTTGATAGTTACTTGGGTATGAGCACATCCAACATTATCAAGCTTACCACTAACCTACACTTCAATGAATATCAATTATAAATAGTTAGCAAATATTCACTAGTTTTTATCAATGTTATGCTTATTTAGGTTATTACAACCGATGATTTCAGCTTTAAAATTTTCTAGATTATTAGCATTATGAAGGTTTTCATTGTAATCAAGCTTATGAAACAAAGAAATTGTTTAGAAATAATATTTTTGAAGTAAAATTCATCTTTCCCATTAATATCACATAGTAGTTTTACAGCATTGGAATTCAAACTAGAGCATAGCTCAAATTTCTTTTCATTATATTAGGCAAGGTTTTGAAGGAGTTTTATGGATCAAAAAAAACTCAAATGAGATGAAGAAGAACATGCAAGGCATAATAAATTATGTAAAATTTGTGTGAGGTGCGAAGTTTTGAAAAATA
The DNA here is from genome assembly GCA_029783825.1 of Sapria himalayana. Taxonomy (NCBI): domain Eukaryota; kingdom Viridiplantae; phylum Streptophyta; class Magnoliopsida; order Malpighiales; family Rafflesiaceae; genus Sapria; species Sapria himalayana. Next base: position 937,426 of record JAREIK010001382.1, on the reverse strand, counting down.
TTTATTTTAAGTAACCAAAATTTTTGGGTTCAAAGTATGGGCTACCAAATACAAAAAATATATGAGTTTTATTGCACTCAAAGATCCAAACCCAAGATAATTTTACAAACATCTACTTGAGCCCTTCTTTTAGATACATCATCATCACACCTAAAAAACCTGTTGCAATTACACTCAGAGTCCACCGTATACTTCATAAAAAGATTTGGGCAACATATCATAACCTACTCTTCGCCTATTATTCTCTCATCTCCTCTCCTCTCAAATCCTAATGATAGTTATTTTATTTGATCTTGGAAAATACATAAACATTATTTGTGGGGTTATAGTTATTTCATAAATTTAGATTTTGCATATCCACATATATACATGTTATAGTATATATGTATATATTTTTACATACTATTGTAAATGTACATGTATGTTTATACATGCATACATGCTATTAAATACACACATAGATATGTATATGTGTCTGCACCCATATTCATATTTATATTTATATATAACAGTGTGTATATGTGTGTGTTTGTGTATACTATAGTATATATATATTTATACAAATGCACAAATACATATCTACACATATATACTAATAGTTGATAAAATTTCCTAAAAAGTATGTGATTATGAATGACCCCTTGAGTATAGATAAATTATTATCTTCATTGTGATAAACGAAGAGGAAAACTATGAGGGGACCACCATTGAGACATGCTCACAGGTAAAACTACCTTGTATGCCATTAGGATAAGGAGTTGTTATACATCACCTTTAACCTTCATTTTATATCCAAACATAATGTAAGTCGAACAACTTAAATATAATAACATAGATTACATGAACAAACCCATAGATCAAAGATTATATAATAATCCAAATATTTATTTTATAAAAATGAGTTGTGTTACTATTGAATAACCAAACTACCAATATAATCTATATGGGATTGATATCTGATTGAATGTCTATTTTACTACTTTTATGACCAATGTACTTGCAGATTTTTTTTCACGTGATACTCTCATTAATAAGCTTATTATATATTAACTGACTAATAAATTTTGTCGACATATCAAAGTTATAATAAGAAGTTTCTACTATGCAACAACATGAAGAGGATGAATTCAACTTGGTATATAATGTGGAGAGAACTAATATTCTACAAAGTTAGTGATATGTCTTCTGACCAAAACAAAATGCCCTTGCTCATTATTAATTGAATTTGAGGAGCCATGAAAGCCATTCATATGGTAATTATATGATATATAATAGAATCTTGGTCAATATCAAACTAATTTTGAGAATAAATTGATAACTTATTATATACAAGGAGTATCTAGCTCCACCTATATTTATTTGAATGGAGTAGAAAAATCATCATTTGGAATTAATGTCAAAGCTTTACTCATTTGAAATGAAGAGAAGAAATGATCTTCAAGATACTAATATAAAATGATTTGAAATGAGGATATAATATACAAACATAGCAATAAAAATCATCGAGAATCAACTTGGATAACTAGGGATCTCAATGAAAGAGAATAATGGGAGTGGTTTACAATTACCCAAAGATATCAAGGAAATTCCAAGAAAATGACTATCCATTACACTATGAAGTGGAAAAGAATTAGAGGGGAAGCCTTTATAGAAAGAAAAGTTGTGACTCAAGAAGTTATTTTTCATAAAGGCACAACACCACCCTTCAATGAAGTAGAATATATCATGAAATCTTTCAACATAATGAAACTGCTCGCTATGACATCTCCTAAAGTAGCAATATCACAAGAACCTATAGCCTAATTTTTGTCGCTATTAGAGTTAAATGAAAATATAGAGAAGGAGGATTAAATTTAGCTTACAAGAAGTGTCAATAAAAAAAAGTGCAACAAGTTTAAAGTAATTATTTCTATCATAATCTCTAATTTCTACAATGTTTTAGAAAAGAAAGATGGACAAATAATTCGAGAAGTATAAAATGATTTGCCTAAATGCTAGATTACGTAAAATTCATAAAATATGTAATAAGTAACAAGAAGAAGTTGAAGATCTATGAAATAGTAAATTTGATCAAAAATTATAGCCCCACCTTCCAACATAAACTTCTAAGAAAGTTAAAAGATCTTAGAAGCTTTATGATTCCATGCATAATTTGAGAACATACTTTTTGGATGGCTCTTGTGACTTAATTTCAAGTTTAAACTTGGAGTCATTATCCACCGTATAAAGATTAAAATTGGGTGAGATAACTTTAACCACCTCATACTTCAAATAATTGATCATTCTATCAAACTATTGAATAGAATGATTGAAGAACAGTATGCTCATTTGATTTTGTGGTGATTATTTTTAGTCAATAGATAGACATTACTTGATATAAAAAAAAAGAAATTCATGTTTTGGGTGGGTGAAGAGTAAGTAAAAATTAACTTTTATAAGGGATTTTATAATCTAGATTTTAGTGATAAAGATTATTATAGAATATATAGTTTTATTTAAAGTCATGACTTCAAGAGAATCTATATTATATAACTCTAAAGATGCAAAAGAAGTGAAAAATATGAAGCTCTCAATACAATTACATGCAATAGATATCAAAAATATTATTGAGATGATCATGGAAATATAAATGAGAGAAAAGAGCCAATTGATTAACATGCTAGAAAAGAAAAATAAGGCTGAAACAACAATAATAAAATATCCAAAAGCAAATGAGAAAGAAATAATTATAATAAAAAAAGTCATTACTTCAATGGATGTCGTAACAATTCTTATAGAAATAATGATGAAATTTACAAAATGAGGCAAAGACGTGAATAATATGATTTAGAAAGAAATTTCACAAGCCACGACCACACAAAGAGTCACACTACTTTTAAGGATATGATGCCTTGGTATTTTCCAAAGTTTTGCCATTCATGGTAGAATATTTAGATAAAAAATTATTGAAGAACTTCAAGATGAAAAAAGAGAAATTAGGGAGATAAGTCAAAGAAAAAGATGATTTGAAGAAGCTGGCCTAAATAATTGAAGTTACCAACTAAAATAAAATATAGAGAATATCTAGCATTATACTTTAAACATAATGCTGCTTGGAAGATAACCCAAAGATTTTTCTTCCTTGTTTGATGAATAAACACTTCACAATTTGAATCATATACTTCTCAACAAATCCTAAAATTTTAAATCCTACTTCCAGAATTAAATCATATCACTATAATCAAACCTAGTCATGATCATTATAAATGTGTTCTTTTTTGGTGTGATTGTTTAGAGGATAATTCATTGCTTGAGGATGATAAAATTTTAGTGTGTAAGTTTGTTAGGTACTCAAAATACCAAATAAATAGTATTTTTGGGGAGTAAAAATAGGTGTATTATTTTATATGGGAGTGAATATCAATAAGATTTTACTATATTTTATTTTGATAGGATTTGATAAATATTAGTTAAATTATAATGAATATAGTAAAATTAGTGGATTCAATAAAGCAAAGGCTTGTAGAGGAGATAAGCGATTGAGAGTTATAATAATTCTCTCACCATAACTTATGTATACCTTCTATAGTAACCTTAAGTAGTTATAATATTATTTCTTAATCAAAATAGTCATGAAATTCTTTATATGTAATGACTCTAGTGCCAAGTTTATATAATCATTTCATTATGCAACATAATCTTTATGGCCATAATACTTTCTTAGAGTTATGCTGGACTAGCTCTTAATCATTTAATGGCTGTAATATCATTTTTATGTCATGAAAATCGAGTGCCTCAATGGTATAAGTAGTCGCAAAATACTTCAGAGATAAAACTTATTCAAAAAATAGCCAAAATATCAAAAAATATGGGTTGTAATACTATTTTCTACCATGAATTTTTATTTTAGAGAGTAATTAATCTAGTGGTTGTATTAAGCCTTTTCTAACATGAAAAGGCTTTCCAGCTCTATCAACACGAAGACCAAAATCATCGGCTGCTTGCCGGAAAGAAAGGAATAAAAAAAGAGTAGCCCTGCTTTTATGCTCTAGAGAGAAAATATTAATACAATAGTAGCATTTATCATTATGACTTTATATTACAAGGAGTATTTGATTTAGTCATGGCCAATCTCATCACAATGATATTTTATTAAATAATCCAAAAAAAAAGCAATGATTATTTTCTAATACTATGACTTTACATTATAGCAAGTATCTGATTCAATCATAGTAATTATAATGTTGTGATATTTTTCTCACAAAGTCAATACTAAAGTCATGGACATTCTCAACACAATGACATTGTGTTGTAGAGAGTTTATGTATCAGTCTTGGCTATTCTATGTATCATGATATGTGTGCTCTAGAGAAGATTTGAAGAAATGACAAAATCATGACCTCAATTCTATGTCATAAATTCCAACTTAAAATATTTCATGGATCTTTGAATATATAGAGTTATACTTAGAAGATAATTGAAGGAGAAGATGAGAATGAGGAATGATACAAACAAGCCCTAGGAAACACAGCATCAACCCAAATTAAGGGCACATCCAAGGTGATCATCAAGCAACATTGATTGGACTTAGGATTTTATGCTTAGAAATTAGTTTGAGCATTCATTAGAAACCCTAAATTTTATGAGATACCTTCTAATATATCTTGCATAATTTTATCTCAAATATCCAACTAAATTAAATTATAGATTGATAATATATTTTGTTATGATAAATATTTGAATCTATGAATTTATGTTTGTTAATGTCATGTATTAGTAAATATAGATGCAATTTAGAAAAAAAAATTTAAGATTTTCATGAATATGTCACTTTATGTGTATCAACCATGGTGAACAATGATAGGTAAATCATGGAACACTGAATATAAGGAAGTAGCAACCCTTTTTATCTATATGTATGAGATAAATTAACATGTAAAATCTTAAAATTAAGATATATCAATCAATATAATATGGTGCTTAAGAAGCCAAAAATATGAATGCATTAAAAACTAATTTATTATATAATATTTAGAAGAACTAGTCTTAGAATAATATGAGGATTAAATATTTTATCATGAGTGTGATGCTTATGAATTCAAAAGTATATATAAAATTAGTACCATATTATATTAAGTCATTGAAATAATTAAAGGTTAAAGAATATAAATATATACTTGAAATAATTATCCAAAAAAATTGATGTATTGCATTGAGAGTGTAGATGTGATAATGACTTTTGCATAGAATGATTTGTCACTTTGGTGTTGAAATACCAAAGGGAAAATTATGAGAATATCATTTTTGGTAATGATATATAGTCCAATAGACGATAGCTACCTGTATGCCAAGAGGACAAGTGAACATTCATAATAGTCTATCATTTATCTAATAACCAAATATGATATTGACCAAACGCCAAGAGATATTATCATGCACAAGTATATGATACAATCTTAGAGTTCGAGTATATTCTTTAAAACTAATTATATCTATTCAGCTCATATAGTTGTCAATTTAATGTTGATTGATTTAATTGTAAAAACAATCCTCATGAAATTAATGTATGTACTTATGTTTATTTTATTACTTATATGACCCATATATATGTAAAGTTGTATTATATAAGAGATTTTCACTCAATTAGGTTTTGTGATAATGTCAATTAACAATGCGTTTTAATACCTTGCAAAGTCGCAACAATCTATTTTGATGACATACTAATCTATAGCCAATTCAAAGAATAACATTTAGAACACAAATGATAGTTTTTTTTTCTCTTTGAAAGGACAAGCTTTATGTTAACATTAAAAAACTTTCTTTTATGTAATCATATGTGTTTTTCCAAGGCTTTACTATGTTTGATCATGACATCTCAACGGATCCCAAAAAGGTTAGAGTTATTAATGAGTGACTTGAAGTAAAATCTATCACTTAGACACATGGTATTCATGGTTTAGCTTGTTTCTATAAGAGATTTAAAAAAGCATTTAACACTATTATGGCTCCTATCACATAATTCTTAAAAAAAAGGAGTTTTAATGGTCAACTATAGCTGGCTAGGTATTAAGAGAAGTCAAGGTCAAAATTTCCATGACACCTATTTTGAAATATCTTGATTTTATGTCACCATACTTGTAATGCATAATTTATAGATATTGGTGGCATATTCAGTCAAGATCACTCTACAGCTTTTTTTTTAGGATAGAGTCTTTATTTTTGGAGGTTTTACTAGTTGCCTATTGAATTTGTATTGTTTTATGACCCACAAACTTTAAAATATTATACTCACAAAAGAAACCAAATGTTTGATATGTTAAGTGAGATAAAATTTTGAATGAATATTTCTTTGTTATTAATCATCATGCTTATATTGAAAATAAAGTTCTTGGTGCACTTAAGTTGATTAAATATTACACTTCATCATATAAGTGTTCATTTCATTATGTTTGATAGGTTGAAAAATGAATATTTTACATGTCATGACTTGGCATTATTTATTATGAGGTTAGTAATAATAATCATTATGGGACATGTGTATATTGAATTTTAGATTGCTAATGATTATTTGTTGAAAGTAACAAAAATGTGCATACCTCATATATCATCGAGTGAAATTTTTGTTGGGAGATGCATCCAAGTGATTTAAATAGATATTTTGGGGGGGGGGGGGGGGGGGGGATAAAACTATTATATTAGTCGAAGATAAATTTATTGGCTTAATCTAAAAAGGGTTGTTTCTAGTAAAGTTGCACAATGCAGAACATATTAGTTAGCTAAAACTAAGTAACACAACTTTAGATTATGTATTATTATCTATATGGTTCTTCAAGAACTTTACAAGGATATTATTATAAACTTTATTATTATATTTCATATGACTACTAGAAGACATGACTCTATTTTGGTTGTTGTTGCTAAATTAATTTTATGATTAGTTATTAAGTTGCATGATTTGTCTTTCACCATTATATGATATGGATATAAAATTTGTCAATTATTTTTAAAAAACTCTTTGGAAATTATTTGATACAACTTTAAAATTTTCATCTGATTTTCATCCTTAAATTGATGGTCAAACTGAGATTTTTAATCTTAATTTGGGTGATATGCTTAGGTACTTGGTTGGGGTAAAACAAGGTGTTTAGAATTTAATTTTTTCAATAACCAAGTTTACTTATAACAAATCTAGTAACCATTTAACTAATGAAAGTCATTTTCAAATTGTTAATGACTACTCACTCTGCACACCCATTGGCCTCATTCTCTTACTACCTCACATATGTATTGTCAGAATTCATTGTAAACTTAAAAAAAAAAACCACATCCACAACATATATTTTGATATTAGGCAAAAGATTTCTCTAAGTAATATAGAATATAAGCTAACTACTGATGTGCATCATAGAATTAAAGAAGTTACTATTAGTGAATATATCATGGTTTGCATTCATCATGAAGACTTCTAGAAACATTTTCAAAAAAAAAAAAAAAAACTTTTTGCAAAAAGGATTGGTCCTTATTCTATCATTCATAAACTTTGATCTAATGCATATTTTCTTGATTTGCCTAGTGAGATAGATATTAACTATGTTTTCAATATAGAGGATTTGTTACCTTATTGAGGTGTTTTTGAGCCCTTTATTTTTTTATTCTAGTATTTGTGTAGGCGAAGCTAGCAAAAATATACCTACTATGCCTATGCTGAAGTATTCTATAAAGATGGTGGACATTATTCTAGATGAAGAGTTTGTGACTTATAGATTTGATGGTTTTCATTGATTATTTGTCAAATGGTATGGTCGTTTTGATTCTAATGCTATATTAATAATGAAGGATGATCTTCACCACCTGGTTCGTTTTTCATTATTAGATTGCAACATTCCATTTAGCTCGTCGGAGTCAAGATAGGAAGCCCAAGTCCAATTAGTATGTATATTATTATTTATTTATTTAATCATTCTTTTGGATGTGTATATTGAGTTTTGGGATGTTTTTATTGAGTTTTTAGATGTGTTTCTTGGGTTTTGATTTTAGGAACTTTATGTTGGTACTTATAAATAAGACCCCATGATATTAGTGTAATGAACTTTTGAAATGATTTGAAAAAAAGTTTTTCTCTATATACTTTTTTCACTTTTAGTAACTTTATTGTTCTTTGTAGCTAATATATATCATCAATATGAAGAACCTATATTATGCTTAAGCTATTGGTGCAGAATGATTAGTACCATACCAAAATTGCATATGAAGTGAGAGTTATGAAAATATACATGAGTAATCCAAGAATACAACATTGAAAAGTTGTAAAATAGATTCTAAGATGGGTGTGAGGAATACCAAATTTAACGAAGTATTTTAAGAAGTTAGAGTATGATGGCATAACTGAAGCTATATGCTGTAAAGTGTGAGTTAAATAGTAATGATCAGAGTAAAATCAGTGCAATCTTATTTTACATCAGGTCACATTTGTGAGATATGATTTTAAAACTTAAGAAAAACTTGGCGAATAAAGGCAATCATATGACAAGGGTACAAACACATGTGAAATTTGGACCCCAACCTGGGGCTTGTTGGAGATATGATGGGGACAACAACACCAATGCATGTACAAAAATGGAAAAGTTAGTATCCAACCATCTACTTTGATGTTGTAACATCATTTCTCATATAAATGTAATCTCATCCCAAGTAGCTAATTATTCAATTGAGAAATTATAGTGAGATAATGGGTGATTTAAGAAATAGTGAAAATAATCACTCCCGTGTTAGAAATAATTGAGTATTATTCATGTTAGATATATACATATAAATTGGACCTGGGTGATCATTTATAATCAAAAACACTTGTATTTAGTTTTTTGTGCTATGTTATTTTGTGTTTTTGATATATATTTAAGCACCAATGATTATATATATATATATATATTGTGTGTGTGTGTGTGTGTGTGTGTATTAGTAACACATAATTTTGCATAAGGCCTTGTATTATGCTATTGATTATGTGTTTATGCAGTCTATTTAAAATTAAAAAGCATATTGTGATGAGAGTTATAAACAAACAAAGGCTTCCCACCATTAGCGAGCGCATGATATGGGAAAAAATCATTGTTAATCTCATGCTAATCAAATCCAACCGAGAAAGGTGGCACCTATGTCTCAAATTAACATGAATTTGACTTTGTACTCGGTTTACAAGTGACTTTCAACAGGCATGCTTATAAGAGCACCAACAATCCTCTCTCTTTCCCAATTTCCTTCCTTTCATATCCATCTTGGAAAAAACCTAAACCCTTAGAATGGAAGCCATTGCCCTTGGGCCGCTAGTTGCTTTCTTATTCTTTTACAGCTCGACTCTAACTATGCTGTCTTATGCCGTGGACGTCAATGAGTACCTAGAACCTCATAATGAGGCCCGTAGTCGGGTTGGTGTCAAGCCATTGGTATGGGATGAAAAGTTGGAGAGTTATGCTAAGGATTACTTGGAAACATTAATAGGGTCATGCCAACTTGAGCACTCAAATGGCCCTTACGGGGAGAATCTTGCATGGGGCAGCGGGATGCTTTCACCATATGATGCAGTCGAGATGTGGGTCGTCGAGAAGAAAGATTATGATTACGCATCCAACTCGTGCAACGGACAGTGTGGCCACTATACGCAAGTGGTTTGGAGGAACTCGCATCAGTTAGGTTGTGCTAGTGTCAACTGCACAAGTAGCAGCAGCGCAGGAACCACTGCTTATGGAGAAAGCTATGGGTATGGAGGAAGCTACAGTTCTGGTCAAGTAAATAGTGGTTATGGAGGAGGCTACAGTTCTGGTCAAGGAAACGGTGGTTATGTAAAGTCTGGAGGGACTCTGATCTCCTGCAACTATTATCCTCCTGGCAACTATGTTGGGGAGAAACCATACTAGTTCCTGTCCAAAGACGGGTTTGCTCGTTTTTTTTTTTTTTTTTTTTTGAGTTTGTGTGGTGGGTTTAATTACTACGAATAACCCATGCGAATGGGCATCAAATGGACTTTGAGTGATCAAAAAAAGTCGGCGAATGAAACCAGCAAGGTGGGCAAATTCGACGATGACCATATTAATCTTCCTTTAAAAATTTGTTTTTTAAAATTTGAAAGACGATTAATGTGTACTCGTTCTTGTATCTTTCTGTTGAATAAACACGCTCACTATCAACGAGTTGTATCAACTTTTATATTGTTTGCCATGCTCATGCCCGTCACCGCTCATACCTATCCATGAATCGTGCATGCACGTGATTGTTGACCTATGATCGGTTGGAATGATATTATTAAATATTAAGTCAATAATATTATTAAATAATATTTTTGAGTCAATATAAATCCCAAATCTTGTCAAAAATATAATATTATAAAATAATTAAGACAACAATATTTTAAATATAAGATTTTATTTAGAAATTCAATTTTCTTACATAAGAAATGCATACTTACATGTTTATTAGGTTTAATGCTTTACTCATGAGTGTGAAAATGACATTCATTTTCAAAATATTAAAATTATAAAATAGAAAAAATATTATAAAATTCATAAAATTAATTATTCATAAATATATATATATATATATTAGATGGAGCTAGGGTTAGAGAGGATTTACGCCATGTATGTGGAAGACATGATGCAATTATATGAAATCATGAATTTGGATTATAAAATAACTAACATTATAGTTTATATGGAATTAAGCTATAAAATTAAACTCATAAAATTCATATCCTAAATCTTAAGTTATATAGAAATGAATCAGAACAGTGAAAGGATAAAAAAATTATGAAAATTATTAAAATAAAATAAAATTTAGTTAATTTATAGAAATATTTAGAAATAAAACTTCTAACAATTATGAATTAATAACATTTTAATACTTTTCAAAATAATAAATTGCATGTTTTTACAAAATTTAAAATATATGATTGTGCATATTTAAAAAAATATAAGGGGTGCTGAAAATTGAATTATAATATTTATAAAATTTATGAAATTATCAATTTTTAAGTAATTTGAAAATAATTGCATGATTATAGAATCAGAGTGATATAGGATAAAAATAATAAATTTTTGAAATTCTAAGCATATAAAATTCATGGAATTTGGACAAAAATTAACTTTACAAACTTCATAATAAATTTGGAAACAAATAAAAAATGATTACAAAAATAATAAAATTTATAAAAATATAAAATTCTTACAATACATTAAATTTATAAATTATAATAAATATATATCTAAGTGTGTGTGTGCCTACCAGTAAAATATAAAAAGATAATACTTTGGAAGCATCACGTATTAGGCTATCATCATATCAATTTGAATGTGTCTTCAAAGTGTCATATTTTGAAACCTTGGTGCTTTACTCATGTCATCTTAAAGGCTAAATGTATTTTTAGGCCACCAAAATGTCATGTTATTATAGCATTTATGATGTGTGCATACACGTGATTGTATTGGCAACAAGGGAAGTGATAGTCGACTTGGCAAGATGGAAGACTTGGTCTAAATTATTTATTTAGTCATTAATTATTGGGTCGGTTATTGAATAAGTCTTTGTAGTAGAGTGGATGCTATTATGTTGCCTATTTTGCAGTATGTCTTATTTTTCAGCCATGTTATTATTTTCTCTTCCATGCATGGTTATACATATGGCCGGAATGAATTGAATAAAAGGGTAGCTTTCATCACCAACAGTTCCCTTTTTGTATTATTCCTTTCTGCCCAAATACCTGGTACATGACCAAAATTCGGATGCTCAACCAGAAATATTTCGCCGAATCACCAATCAAGAAGCACACGAACGAAGAGAGAATGGATTATGTTATTACTTTGATGAGATGTTCATTGTTGGCCATCATTGGGAACGATCTCAATTATTCATGATCAAGGATTTCCCTCATAATAATACTAAGGATGTTGAAGGCGTTCACACAGAACAAGAACATGAAGTTATACCGGAAATTTCTTTTCATGCAATTGCAGGAACTGAACACTCATAAACCATACGTGTTTTGGGCAAGTTGAAAAACAAGAATGTGATGGTGCTAATAGGTGGAGGTACTATGCACAACTTCATTGATCATGCTATAGTCTCTAAGTTTGGGTTACCAACGATCCGGTTAAAAAAAATTCGAACTCATGGTTGCTAACCATGAGAATATAGGATGTATTGGACAATGTCATGGTCTCGGCCTCACCATTCAAGGATATTCCATAACCACCGACTGCTACATCCTTTCGGTCGCGACATGCCAAGTGGTCTTAGGAGTACAATGGCTTGAAACTCTTGGACTCGTCGAGATGGACTACAAGCAACTCACCATAAACTTCAAGGTAGAAGGGACTAGGAATCCAACAATGAAGCTTCCAATGATTGAGACAAACCAACATCGAAGTTTGTCTGACAAGGAATCCAAAAGATTCCAAGGCACTGTATTATTTTTCCAAATAATTCATTCCACTACCGCTAGCAGCCAACCAAAGTCCTACCCACCTGAGATAGACCAATTACTAGCAAAATTCTCTCATGTATTTAAATCACCCACTAGCTTACCTCCAAGGCAGTCACATGACCACCAGATCCCATTGCAGCAGAGCACATGACCAAAGAGTATGAGGCCATATTGATACCATTATTACCATAAAACTGAGATAAAGAAGATGGTAAAAGAGTTTTTGCAATCTGGCTTGATACAGCCAAGTAACAGTTTGTTCTTTTCCCTAGTTCTGTTAGTAAAGAAAGCAGATAGTTCTTGGCATTTTTGCGTGGACTATCGAGCTCTGAACGACATCACACTTAAAGATAAATATCCAATTCCTATTATCGATGAGCTATTAAATAAACTCCATGGAGCCAATTCTACTTTAAATTGGATTTATGGTATGAGTATCATCAGATACAGTTGCATGAAGATGACATTCCTAAAACAACATTCCGGACACAAGAAAGCCATTGTGAATTTATAGTGATGTCATATTGCCTCACTAATGCACTGGCAACCTTCCTATGTCTCATGAATGATCTCTTCCATTCCTATCTTTGAAAATTTATTTTAGTTTTCTTTGATGACATTCTAATATATTCAAGATCATGGGAAGATCATCTCGCACATCTACAAATTATTCTTTAAATTCTATCCACTAATAATTTGTTTGCAAAAGAGTTGAAATATTAATTCGGTGTTTTATAGGTGGAGTACTTGGGCCACATTATTTTGGAGCAAGGTGTATCGGTTGATCCAACCAAAATACAATATATCATTGAGTGGCCAACCCCAACAACAGCAAAAGGGGTCTGTGGGTTCCTTGGTTTAGCGGCTACTATCAGAAATTTATTCATCATTTCGGCAGTATAGCAACTCTCTTGACCCGTTTCTTGAGCAATGATGGATTTCAATGGAATGAGGTAGTAGAGATGGTCTTCACACAATTAAAAGAGGCATTGACGTCACCACCAATTTTATGCTTTCCCGATTTTACTCAATGATTTGTGATTGAATGAGATGCCGGTGGAATCGGACTTGGTGCAATTCTCACCCAAGAAAATTGATCATTGGCATATTTTAGCCAAGTATTGAAGGGTTCGGCCTTATCATTGTCCACCTATAAGAAATAAATGTTAGCTATTATCAATGCAATCAAGTTATGGTGTCCCTACTTGCTTAGGAAACTATTTACAATCCGCACTAACCAAAAAAGTCTCAAGTACCTACTAGAGCAATGGATTATTACACTAGCACAAACATGATGGCTGCCAAAACTACTTGGTTATGATTATGAAATTGAGTATAAACGTGGGCCTGAAAATCAAGGTGCAGATTCATTGTCACGTGTAGTTGAATTCTAATTTTTATCCATTTCTCAACCATGTGAAAATTAGTGGCTAGTGCTTCAAAAAGAAGTCCAACAAGACTCATTTTATGTAGACTTATTAAAAAAATCACTCACCAATTGCCCACAAATTGCTTCAACGTGATAGAGTATGTTCAAGGGAAACATTGTGTATTTGAGCCCCAACTCATCTTTGATTTCAAAGATAATGGATGACTGCCATTCGTCGCCAATAGGTGGGCACTTTGGGTTCCACAAAACCCTCTCTCATATCAAACATAGTTTTTTTTGGTTTAATATGCACCGGATAGTGAAAATTTTTTTCCAATAATGTGATATCTGTCAACGGTTCAAAACTAATTGTATGAAGGCGGCATGGTTGCTTCAGCTGGTACCTATCCCTACTCAAATGTGGACTTATGTCTCAATGAACTTTATTGAGGGGTTACCATCTTCCAAAGGGCAAACTTCCGTCATAATATTTGTTGACGGCCTGACCAAATATGTTCACTTTGTTGTCTTGAAACACTCGTTTACTACTGTAATTGTTGCCAAGGCATTTGTTGCCAACATGATTTGCCCACATGATATTCTGACATCAATTGTTAGCGATCAGGACAATGTGTTTATTAGCTCTTTTTGGCGAGCATTGTTCTAGCTGCAGAGAACCACGTTATGTATGACCTTAAGTTACCATTCCCAATCAGATAGCCAAACCGAAGTTTTCAATCAAACTTTGGAGCAATATTTACAATGTTTTGCCGGTGACCAGCCATGAAAGTGTCTCAAATATATTCTCTGTGCTAAGTTCAGCTACAACACTTCAACTCACTCCACCATGATGACACCCTTTGAAGCTGTTTATGGAATTCCACCACCACATCTATTAGCTTATGTACCAGGTACTTCTGCAGCATTTCCTTTTTTTCAGCTTTGTTGTTATGGCCGGAATGAATTGAATAAAAGGGTAGCTTTAATCACCAACAGTTCCCTCTTTATCTTATTCATTTCTTCCCTTAACTCTAAATTCTTTCATATCACTTTACCTTGACAATAAGTGTCATCTTTTCCCTTTAATATGTAGTTGGATTGATGCTTTACAAAGTCATTCTTAACTCTTTTTCAAATTTGATATATCCTCAAATAAAAAATTTTTTAATTATAGTATATTTTGTAATTATGAATAATAATACAATTTCATTTTGGAAACCCCGTGGGTGAACGAATTAGTTTTTGTCTTTTTTTTACTATTTATTAAAATATACATGCATAATATATGCATAATTATTATTATACATAATATGTCATTAAATATTTGAAACATAATTTAAAAAGTGATAAATACATTTCTATTGGAATTATGTTTATATTTTTGGAGAGTTTTGATAAATAGTGATGAAATTAAAATATTTTTTTGAGGTGTTTAAAGAGTGGTAGATCATTGAGTCTCATATAATTTTGGCATTCATTTTTGGCTGAAACTCTTCTCATTGGTCAGGACAATTCTTGTATATAAACCTACCAACTTATTAGCATAATCTTTTCACTATGTGACATATTCTTAGTGACTGCGATATTATTATATAGTCATAGCTATACTTAGCTTAAAAAATTATAATGGTTTCAATATTACTTCTTTGTTATAGCAATCAAATATCTCAATGGTGCTCAAGGTCGTGGTCAAGTCCAAAACACATCGACTTTATCTTTATAAAATCATGATTTTGAGTTATCGAAAATTATAAATACAACTATTCATGTTAATGTCATGTGATTAATTGAGTTTGATTATTTATAAGGCTATGACTCTTGTTCTCATGTCAAGCTAAAAGTTAATTGCATAGTACCCTCAACCCATTTCCATGGTCATAACTCGAGTACATCGTGATAACATGATATATGAAGAAGAAAAACCTAGTGATATGACCACCCATAACATCATGAATACTTGAGAAAATATAAAGGAAAACTTTTATATCATGCTTATTTCATAATGCTGCGACCACAACTAACAAATGAGATATCTTCTTAGAATAATGAATATTTCTTAGTGTTGTGGTCATATAAAACTCAAGAAAATATCATTTACAAATATCATTGCCTCTACACAATACTGTGGTTATACAATAAAAAGCAGCCATCACCACTCCATGGCCACTTTTCAATACTATAATTCTTTATGAACTATAGGGCGGTAGGGGCAAGAAGTCATGATTATTTCATAGTACTATGACATTGTGTTATAGAGATAATAGGTCAAAGTCATGGTCATTGCAAGTGTCATAATTTTGTGTTATCTGAAAAATCAAGATACAAACTAGATTTATTACCATTTTCTAAAGTCTCAACCTCAAATCAAAGAGATGAAGGTTGAAGTTGTGAAATTATTTTGAAAACTATGACTTCTTACTTAAAGTAATAATGCAATGTCACTTGAGTATAAAAAGTGGAAGACGAGAATATTTTAAAGATCTCTTATTTCTTTCTTACTCTCATATGCAACAAGCAAAGTCACATTAACTATCAAATCATAGAAATTTTTTTTGTACTTAATAGGAGATCAACTAGCAAGAAAGTGTTACAAGATTAATATTATTCCATAGAGTTGTGAGGCATGACTTTCAAAACTTTTCCCACCAAAAAATGGATTTAGAAATTTATACCAAATTAGAGTGGATCTAAAATTTATTTAAATTAAGATAAGTAATGTGAATTAATTTTTAATTATTAATGAATATGTTTAATTTATTTCATTTATAAATATATATGAATGGTAATTAAATAAAATTTCAACTAATGTTTAGGCTAATGGTAGGTTTTGTAAGTTTATTCAAATTGAATTATAATGAGTATCCGATGAGGCTCACTCATACATACAGTAGGAAATAAGTCATAGCTTTTCTGACTATTATGCAAGAGATAAACTTATATATTGAAACTCAAAATATAGGTATATTAATTATCATGAGTATAATATTTATGAAGTCGAAATTATGAATACTTTTGTACATCAATCTATTATATACATCATAAAGAAATTAGTTCTCTATTTGTGATGAATGTTATATGGAATTTTCTTCTAAGAGGTATTATCATTATCAAGAAGGATAGTTATTTGCAATTCTCTGGATATGAATGAGTATTTTTTGATTCACATGGTAGTGTCCCCTTTTATTAATTACTTTTACTTGTATAGTTCTCACTGGTGAAACTTTATGAAAATTATGTTAATTATATGCAGAAGATACTTACAAAATCAAAAGTAGAAATACTTACAAATCATGTCAATATATGGTCATTATGAGATTTAAGCTAGGAGAATAAAAGTGCATATGAAGTAAATATCAAAGATAATTATTGAAATTGGCAAAAGGTATGAAATTGTAATTGACTCTTGAGTAAAGATAAATTATTATCTTAGTAATGATGTATCGAGGGGATACTTATGAGGAAAAAATACTATTGGGATAGACTCAAAGGTGATAACTATATTATATACTATTAGGGCATGAATTCATTAAACAAATACCCTAACTTTCATTCTATGTGCAACATAAAATAAGTCAAACAACTTAAACATAATCATATAGATTTAAAAAAATACCAAGGACTTAAGATTCTTTAATAATTCGAGTAACTATTTTACTAAAAAAGAGTTATCTTATTATTGAATAACCAACCTGCTAATACAATCATAATGAGATCTATATTTAAAAGAAAGTTCATTTTACTACTTATATGACTTGTGTACTTGTGGATCTCAATTGATGAGAAACTCTCATAATAAGTTTTTGGGAGATTGTCTAACTAATAAAATTAGGTAGCATAACAAAGTTATGATAAATTTTTGATACTATTACTGATAATTTTTTAGTTTAGTTAGTCAGCATGAATTAACATAATTATTTTTATAATAGAATAATTTTTATGTAGTTTAGATAATATTAAGTTTGATAAATATTATCAAATTTAAAAAGTTAAATTTTGTTAACTTGTTTGAACTTGGATAGTTGTAATTTTGTTTTGTTTATTTTCTTGCATTTTATTTCCCTTTTTTATATTATCTTTTTATGAACCGAAGCTCTAGGATTGAGCTAATCCCTATGGACCTGAATATTAAAAAACTAGAAGAACCTCTTCGAAACAAAGAGTTGATAAAGACCTTATGTAAGATACCAGAAATAACAATGAGACATATGGTAGTAATGAAAAAATTGTCTAATAATTTATCAACTATCATACCTTAGGTGATTATTGGAAGGTCGTTGTGATGAATAATTATTTTGGAATTTGTTTGCAACTATTTGAAGCTAATTGATTTGAGTTTAAAACTTAATATAATAGTTATGATTTAGCAATACCAATATAGAGAACGGGCATTCGAGGATGCTAATGGACATGTCACATTTTTTAGAGCTATGTGATACTATGAAAATAAATGGAGTTAGTCCTCATAATAAGATTATTCTTATTTTTATTTTCATGGCATGAAGTTAGTTCTAATATTTACTATGGGGCTTCATTGAGAGTGGAAGAATTAGTGAGAGTCTTCCTCACTATAGTATTCCCACCTAAAATAACTTCTTAACTATAGAGTAAGATAAGTCAATTATGACATAAAAAACAAAAGAATTTATATGATGTTTGAGACTATTTTAAGAACACGAGATGATATCATCATTATAGATTTGAGTCATGGTTCTAGTCCAAACTTTTTTTAATGAGCTAAATTATATGACAAGATATACGATTGATTTGACCACTTGAGGGGTAATTATGAATAAATTACTAGAGAAGCATATCACTTGTTTGAGGAGCTAGTAAAAAATAATTCTCAAACTCCAACAAATCATTTATTTCGTAGAAGATAGACTAAAATGTTGGAGTTGGTCAAGTTCACTCTCATTAAAATAAAATGGAAACTCTTTTGAGGAAGTTTGACACCCAAGAAGAAAATAGAAGAATATCACGGGATATCACTACTTTACATCCACATGAATTAGTTGACTATGATCATATTTTTCAAATGGAATAGACCAACAAAAAGTAGAGAAAATGATACATATTTCGACTCAACAACAATGTCCCAAAGAATTATGATCCGAACATGAGAAATCATGAGAATTTTTCATATGGAAGATATGAATGTGGGTTGCAGCATATAGGGCAATCATTTAGAAATAATGTGATGAGAAATCAAGATAATTGACAATTTTAATTATCAATTATCTTGAAGGGAAGAGAAATCAAATTTAGATTATTGGATGAAATCTATCCCAGCATAATTGAAAAAAAAGAAGAATGATATTTAACACAATAAGATGAAGATGCTTGAAGCTAGAATGAATGAAATAAGTTCAGTGATGAAGAACATAAAACATCACCTTAGTTAGTTGGCATTATTAATGAAGGAATTAGAAGTAAATAAACTATCAAGTAACATAGAAGTAAATTCAAAGAATTGCACCTTAATATTACTTAGATGTGAGAATGAGCTATCGATATTTTCTAAACAAAATAATTCTAGAACTTTTGGGGATACTAGTATCATGACTCTCATAAATGTTGTGTCTCTAGAGGTACAGAGGTATTTTAAATAAGCGGATTCTAAAATTTTTGAGAGTGCAAGGTTGCAACTACCTCAAAAGTTAGGACTCAACCTAAAATTCACACATAAGCCATGACCTCAATTGAAAAGAACTAGAATGATAATCATTATTGTTTCATGACACTTTACAAGGCTATGCCTCTAAAGAAGTACAAACCCAAATTTTTCTCGAAGATGATAAAAATGGAAATGGGGAAATAAAAGAGTGAATAGAGTTTAACCAAAACTATTTAGAAAAAGAAATGGATCATAATAAAAGTAATAGTAAGTCAAAAAATATTCATTTTCTTAATGATTTATATAGGAGAAATTGGATGAATATTTTGAAAAGTTTCATAATATATTATAGAAGATTAAAGTGCACATATAATTTACCGAAGCTCTAACCTAAATACCAAATTATTTTAAATTTATGAAAAACATAATAATTAGTAAGAAAAAGTTGAAGATATATGAGATCGTGAATATAATCAAGAAATATACAATGATTTTTTAATGAAAACTTCCAAGAAAAGTGAAAAACCTAAAAGCTTTATTATACTTTACATTATTGGAGATTGCATATTTCAAAATGTATTATGCAACCTAAGATCAAGTGTCACCTTGATGTCCCTATCTATTACATGAAAATTAAACTTTGCCAAAATTACTCCAATATCCTCTCACTCTAAATAGTGGTTTAAACAATCAAGCATTCGAATAGAACTATCGAAGTTGTATTAATTAGGCACTATCTTCATTTTTCTAGTTGAATTCATTATATTCAACATTGAGGAAGATAATTATACACTCTTAATATTGCAACGATAATTTTTTGTTATGAGACAAGCCCTTATCGACATAAAGAAGGAATTTCACACTACATGTTACTAAGAAATAAGTATTGTTTAATGTTTACAATGGATTGCGATGTTTAGATGATGATAAAACATGGTGTGGGGAATTGATAATCTCATCTATACCTCAATGCAGCAAAAAATAGATTTTTAGTAGAAAGATTTTGTAGAAGATTACTAGTCAGATAAAGACGAAGAATATGAAATATAGAAATAATTTTGGAGCCACAATAGTGATAAAAATGAGAAATATAAAGAATTATATTGGGGCTAAGAAAATAAGAAAAGAAAGGAAGTTAATTGATATGAAGTCGTGATATTATTCAATGTCACAATATTTGACAAGTCTTATGTTGATAACTCTAAAAAAGCAAATGCATCAATGGAGAGAAAAATTTGATATAGAAATTATGGAAGAACAAATCAAAGACAAAGTTGTGGTTATGCTCAGCACTTTGACTTTGGGAATACAAAATGAACTAGTCCATCAGAAGCTTAAGAACAATATCACAGTTATGCACTACACTATTACTATGGAGAGACAAGAAGAAAGGGATAAAAAAAGCTTCAAGAAAAAGCCATGGCTTCAATTATATCTATGACTTTAGAGTTAAAAGAAAAAAAGAGCAAGGAAAAAGTTCAAGACAAAGTCACGACTTTAATTATAGCCACAACATTGGAGTTACAAGAAGAGAGGAAAAAATGACTTAAAGGAAAGGCCATTGTAGTACTCAGTGCCATCACTTTCAAAATTTAAATTAAAAAGGGACAATGCAATTGAGAAGAAGGAACCATGAAACCCACTACAATCATGACATTAAAATAAAAAATAACCTGAGAAACAAGTGTAGCTGAAGCAAAACAAAAGGAAAAACTAACAAGGAGGTAAAATAATATACTGAGAAGATAACATGGACATCATAGATCTTTGATGGAGTAAAAAAGTTTTGATAGTCTAATTATTGATATTAAATATAGTGCTACTCAATAGACAACCCAAATATTTTATTTTTCATGTATGATATAATAAATATCTAAATTTTCCACATAATAAATGTATATATCTTATGATCCATAAGTATAGTCTTGGAACTCAAACCTTATTGTGAATATTAACATGTTCACTTAAAGTTGTTCCATTATTTATAAACATATGACACTCAAATTTAGTCATAGCAATTCATAGTGATGATGAAGATTCTTTTTTTTAAAGAAGAGAGTTATTGTTCAGGGATGAATAATTATTTTAGTGTGCATTTATTTAGTGTTTAAATTATCAACTATTCTTGTATATTTTGGTAGCTTATAATAATGTGTAGACATGTAAAAAAAGATAATATAGGTTGATTTAATGACTTTTATATTTTGTAGAGTTTAAATGAACAATTATGAAATTAATAATTTTTTCGAGGTGTTTTGAGAGGGGTAGATCATTGAGTCTTAAGCAGTTTTAGTATCTATTCTTTACCAAAATTCTATTCAATTGGCATGAGTAATTCTTTTACTTAGACTTAGCCAATTTATTAGTATAATCTCTCTACTATGTAATATATTTTTAATAACTATGATATTATTATGGAGTTACAAATATACATAGTTCAGAAAATTTAAATGGCTATGATATTAATTCTTTATCATAGCAATTAACTATCCCACTAGTACTAAGACTAAGCACCATGATTTTATTTTTAATATAGATTGGTGGCCTCAATTTAGAGTCAAAACTTTTTTACAAAGTCATAACTTTTGAGAGATAGAAAATTACAGAGCCGCAATTACTCATTTCAAAGTTACAAACTTTTTTCAAAATTATGAATTTTGAGATGCTAAACATTACATAGGACATTACTTGAGTATGACCATTTTCCAAACCTATGATTCTCATTATAAAAAAAGACATAATCATGACTTGTACACTCAAGCTAATTGGCAATATCACATCATATTCTTAGCACCGCAACAACATAACATATGAGATAAGAGAATGTCGTTAAAACACCACTACCCATGTTATAATGGATAGTTGAGAGATATGAAGAAAAATTTGTGTTATGATCATTTTTTGATGTTACTATCATGACCAACATATGAGTGACCTCAATGTTGTGGCTATTCCATAGTGTTATGGAAATATAAACTCAAGAAAGACATTCTGCCAATGTTGTGGCCTCTACATAGCACAACAACTATATAACAAAAAGAATCCACCACCACTACAAGACCCCTTCTTAGTATCATGGCTTTATGGACTATAAAAGGACAAAACCATGACTTCATGACTATTACATAATGCTACGACCCCACGTTATAGAGATATTTGACTCAAGTCATGAATGTTGCAACTATGATTAAAGAAGCACATATATGGATACGGACAAAGATACAGACATGGGGATACAACACGACATGATATGGGGACATGACAAATTTCAAAAAACTAGGATACGGATATATTTGGGATACGGCATAATAAGATAAAATAAATACAAATATCATCTTTAAAAAAAATTTAGATAAACAAAAAAAATACTCAAACATTATTTTTACAAATATTCAAATACAAACATAATAAATATTAAAACAAAAGATTAGTATTTTCTTCTGAATCAAATAAAATGACTTCTAGTTCAGGTTCATCAAAAGAAAGATATGTAATCTCAAGAATTTCAGCATTCTCAATATCCATTGAGTCAACACTATCACCTCCAATGTCTCACATTTTAAATTTTCATTCATTATAGTTTGAAAATCTCCTTGACAGAAGTCGGAGATTGTTATGGACATGAACCAAGTCTTCAGCTCTTTATTATGTCAACTTATTTCTTTTCATGGAGTGAATAAAATTATATGTGCTCCAATTTCTTTCACAACAAGAGAATGAATAAGGTTATCCTAGTAATTTTGATGTTATAGATTGAAGAATTGGGACAGAAGCTCCATTGACAATCCACCATTTAATAGGACTCATGTACTGCCCGTCATTAATGGAATCACCATTAAAAAAATTTTCCAAAATTCCCAAAAACATAGCATACTCATCATTTGCTTGCCTCTTTTCACCTTTATTAAAAAAATATCTCTCAAAATATTTTTTTCTTTCTCTTACTATTTTTAAATCTCAATGTAGTGGAACACGATCATGAGACTCATCAAGCCATTGTTGACTATAATACCTATAAGTTGAGTTATAACATTATTTATAGAAAGTTAAACATCATAGAATATCATTTATATTTAAATTATCAATTCCTACATTTTAAACTCTTAAGATTACCTTGGATTTAAGGAATAAGTAAAAGAATATAAAGGTGTGTGGCTTTTATTCTATCTTTCCACCAATATTTCATTCACAATATCAAAAAACCTACAAGTAAAATTACACAACAATTCATATAAGTTCAAATATAATTAAAAATTTAAAACTCTTAATCAAAACTTTAATATTTGACTAATAAATCAAAATTTTATATTGAATTTTTTGTGAAGCTTTTATGTTCTTTCTTATAAATAGTTTCTTTCACTTTTTCGATCATCGAATCCTACCACTCATAAATATCATGAATGCAAAGGTTATCAGTGTCAGATAATCAAAGCATCTCATAAATGAGAGTTATAAAGCTGAGGATATAATTCATATCCATCCAAAAGTTTTCATTTAAAATTTTATCCTCTACTTCTTCATCTTTTACTATATTATCTTCTTTATACATTTTCGATTCTTTACTTATCACTAATTACTCCAAGCCTTTTTTTTATTATCTTTAATTATTTATGCATAATAATAGTTGAAGCAAAATATGTATCGGTCACTGAAAGTAACTTCAACTTGCAATGATTATTAAACTTCGACAATTTCATTTCATGATTCATAATGAAATTCATGATGAAAAAGATATCACTTGAAACTTGAGCGATCCAACCACATTGTTCCATCACATCTTCATATATTGGGTGTGTTATTTGTGCATAAATATTCTTCAAAGCAAGATTGAGAGTATGAACCACACACGGGGTCCAAAAAATATGCCAAAACTTTGTTTCCACAATGTGTTCTGCCGCTTTGCAAGCTGCAATATTATCAGTTATAACTAGAACTACTTTTTGATGACTAATCTTTTATATAATGTTAATCAACAAATCATCTATAAAGTGATTGTCCTTAGTCTCCACTTCATAGTTTATTGTTTTCAAAAATATTGGTCCACTTTCTGAGACTGTTATGATGTTAATAAGTAGTATTCTTTGAGCATCTGACCATCCATCACTGCAAATGCTTACTCCTTTCTCATTCAAAGTTTTCTTAATTAGTTTCAATAGATTCTCAATATTACTCTTCTCCTTCTGCAATAATATTGTTCTTAATGAATTATAGCTTGCTGGGATATAATCTGGAAGTTGACTTGCACTTTAAAGGCATGAGCATTAAAGGATTTCTAGCAAAGTGAAAAGACAACCACTCGGTGTAAAATATCCTAGTTATCTCACTATCAACTATTTCACATGCACCCATATTGAATGCCTTTTTATTAATCCCATAGGCCCATTTCTCCTTTTTAGATCAATTGTACTAGCACTAGAAGAAGAATTCTCAAAATTAGAATTTGCAATGCTTGATGTGGGTAAAGGAACTTGCTTAAGATTAGATTGTTTTATCCTTTGTTCAGCTTCCTCCATCACTCATTGCATCTCAACCAAATTTTGATTCATTACTTTAGTACAAGATGCAACCCCAGCCCCTTTAATTTTCAACAAGTGAGCATTGACTCTATAATATGACCCTTTATATATTTGTCAACAATAATTGCATTGAAAAGCAATATTTCCTCATTTTCCTTTATCCAATTTCGTTTCTTTCATGACGTACCTCCATAATGGAGTATTATTATCAATATCTTGATTTTTCTGTTGATTACTTGAAGACTCAGAATTACAACTTATTGTATTGTATAATTCTACATGAAAAAAAAAATCATGCATTTAAATAAATCTATATTATTTCAAAACCCAATTAAAGTAATTTTTTTCTCCATTCATACAATTATACTAATTCCATATAATTTGCATATTTACATATTATATTTATTCATTCAAAATAAATTATAAATCCATTATACTTACATATTACATATTGCATATTTATATATTGCGTATTTAAAAATTAAAATCATGCATTTAAACCCCTCCCCCCCACCCCAATGCTCTAGCTTCGTAATTCAATTAAAATTTTTTGTTTATTATATATTGCATATTTATTAAATAATTATAATTAAAAATTAAAATAATGGATTTGAATCCCCCCCCCCACGTTACTACTTCGAAATCTCGAAGAGAAGACAACCCCCCACCTCCCCTGCCATTACCTTTTCAGACTCAAGCATTGTCTGCAATTCAGTGTTATCGGCATTGTCGGCCACTCAGCATTGTTGGAGTTGTCCTAGCCATAGCACATAAATTTTATTTTAAGCTTGAATGTTTCCATAATAAATATGTGTCGAATACATATTTGACACGTCCGTCCAATATGCCACATGGCATGTCAGACATATATTGGTCAACAATATACCACATGGCATATCAAACATGTATCAGACACGTGTCTATACCACATCCTCGTGTCCAACACTATGACACACCTATCGAATGTCGTATCAATGCTTCATTGAATATGATAACTCTGTGTTATAGATAGTCAAGATGCATAACATAGTCAAGACCTCTAGCTATAGAGATGAAGGGCTATGTTGCGACCTTCTTTTGAAATGCATGAGTTGCTACTTAGAGTAATATAAGATTTCTCAAGTATAAAAGTGGAAGATAAAAAAAGTAACGTATTTCTCATTTTTCTCTTCTTTTCCCTCATATAACAAGTAAAGCCATAGCAATTATCAAATCTCAGTGGTAAATTTTATACTCCCTAAAAAGTTCCACAAGTAAACACATGATTAATGCTAATCCATAGAGTTGGGAAATATAACTCTCAAACCCCTCTTCTCTAGAGAATGATTTAAGTATTTGTACCAAACAATAATGAGTCTAGGGTTTATGTAAATTAAAATATGTAATATGAATAAGTTTTAAATTATTTAATGAATGTATTTGAGTTATTTTATGTGTGGATATTAATGGATAGAAATTAAATAGAACTTTAATTAGGATTTTGACTATTTATAGGTTTGTGTGAGATTGTCATAATGAACAGTGACATATAAATTATGAGCTCACTCATGCATATGGTAAGAAGGAAGAAATAACCATTCTAACTATGATGAATAAGATAATCCTATTCATTGAAACTAAAAATATAAATATGTTAATCATCACAAGTATGATACCTACAAAGCTAAAAGTATAAATACTTTTATATATTAATCCATTATACATATATTAAAAGAATTGATTCTTGATTGAGATGAAATTTTGAGTATTTTTCTAAAAAGTTTATCTTTAATGTGTGAGTTGCATCATCACTAAGAAGGATGGTGACAAAAATCCTTAAGACATATGTGAGTCTATTGTGATTCATAAGGTGGCGATAACCCTCATGAATTACTAATAAATATGAGATTATGAATGACTCTTGAGTTGAGATAAATTATTATCTCGATGGTTAATATATCAAAAGAATAACTATGAGGGAACCACCATAAGGTTGAGCTCAATAATTACAATAATCTAATATGCCGTTAGGGAAAAGAGTTATTATATAATACCTAACATTCATTCTATATCTAACATAATATAAGCTAAGCAACTTAAACATCATCACATAGATTAAATGAATAAAGCATGGACCTATGATTATCTAACAATCTGAGTATCCATTTTACTAAAAATATGGTGTATCATTATTGAATAATTGAACTGTTGATATAAACTCTATGAGATGATATCTAGATTAAAGTTTATTTTACTATTTATATGATACATGCACTCATGGATCTTAGTTGAAAAGATAATCTCATTAATAAGCATATGGTACATCACCTAATCAATAAAATTATAATAAAGGCATAACAGGCGCCCATTATAATCTTTGTTCTAGAAATAAAGAAGTGATAATGAATTCTATTCTTGCAAAGAAAAACTTTATTGAAGAAATAGAATTTAGTGAATTCATTTCTCCTTTTGAGGACATTATTAGAAATAAGAATTTACTATTATTTTGAATGCATAAAGATTATGGAAATACTTTGATTGTAAAAAAAAATTATATTCTAATTTGGTGGATAGGTTTTAAAAAATATGCTATATGAGAAATATTTGAGCATACTTTCATAGAGAGATTATAAACAAGTTGCTTACATTCAAAGGAGCCAAGTATAGCATCAATTATAAATTTATTCATATGCAACCTAATTTTATAGCTATCACTAGTTTGTTGATGGATGGAAAAGGTTAATGGAGGGTGACTTCGAAAAATGCATATTGATATTTGATTATGGGGAGAACTAATAAAAGTAAGTAAAAATTGGTTGTATTTCATATGTTTGTTTTTATTACATATTTTACATGTCGTAATGATCATTTATGAGAGAGCAATTGTATTGTATATCATCCTCATTGGTTTTAGTTTTTATGTGAAAAATATTCTGGCAAAATTAATTCTTCATTCATTGGGAGTGAATTTTTTGGTCAACTAATTCATCATTTCTTTATTACTTTATTAAATCTAGATGAGAAAATCCTTATGGATAAATAGGTTATTATGATGTATCTAATGGTGTCCCCATTATATTATCGGGTGTTAAAGAGGGAATTGAAAGAGATAGAAAAGGAAAGAAAGTTGTAATTTAATGGTGAATGACGAGCAAAAGTTTGGTAAGAAATATCCTCCTTCATTAAAGCCGACATACAAGAGACATAAATAATAAGAAGAAAATGAGAAAATGAGCTAGCCCACACTGAGCATTCTTTAGCTACACATAAAGGTATGTTTGTTGATATTTTTATATTTAGGAAAATATATAGATGGATGCCAAAAGATAAAGGAATAACTAAAATATGAGATTGAATTCCTATGCACATCAAAAGTAGAAGAAGTCAAAAAAAGAGATGTAATGTAGAAAAAGTATCTCCAAAAAAAAAGAGATATCTTTTATCATGAAGTAAACAAAATTAAAGACAAAATCTACATACTCTTGGAGAATAGGATGGAACAGATAAATATTAAATTGATGGATAATATTTAATCATGTAGGTAACTAAATGAGGCTGTCACTACATATTGGAAGAAAATTATGGTGAATAGAGTGATACAAATAAAAATGATACAAAATATTAGGAGAACCTATGGACAGAAGATGTGGGAAAATATAATGCAAATCAAAAGGACTAGTATTTTGTGATGTGATCATTTGAGAGTGTAATGAATTCCATTGGGTGAAAATAATAGGCCTTTTGTGATATTATAATAAAGATATTGAATTGGTTAGTTATATAGAAGAAAGATTCATAAAGACCATCCACGTCTATATTAATATCCGAGCACTATAAATTAGATTTCAAAGAGACCATTCACTTCATGATCCTATAATGAAAATCATATCATCGACCTCTCTCAATATATTAATTTATACTTTTTATTTATTTTTATATTGTAATGATGTATTCATTATGTTGAATTGATTTGAAATGATATTGGAAATTTTTTTATATGGGAGGATTGATTGGGGACCGATAAGTAGTTTTGGTGTGAGTTTATTTAGTAGTCAAATATTCTTGAGTATTTTATTATTTTTAGATGACATAGCATAAAAATGACATATAAATGAATTGATTTAATGAATTTGGAGTGTTTGTGAATTTTGATAAATAATCATAAAAATTATTAAATTTAAATATTTTGACTAATTGGTAGATTATGGATCATCAAATAGTTTTGATTTTAATTATTGGTCAAATTATACCTAATTGGTCATTACAAATTTTATATACTACAAATCTACCTAGAGGTGTTAAATAGGTTAGGCAGCCTAGTATGATATAAGGCACGACCCAAAATAGCCATGTAAAACCCAGCATAGCACATTCCAAAACTATGCCTGGACCATAGTCTTGCTGCCCATTACACAACTAATGCCATGTTGGGCTAGGTACAACCATGACTGATGCCAAGCCATGCACGACACGAATGCATGGCATGATGGCATGGTCCACACATGCACGAGTTAAAAAAAATGATACATTGTAGATGATAAATTGTGGGGGCTGACAATGATAGATTGTGGGGGCCGATGGTAGAGAAGATGAACTAAATTATATATGAGCAAGTTTGATGCATGATTTTTTTATTCTCAGCTTCCTAGGAGATTTTTGGAGAAATTTTATTTGTATGATAGAATAGTTGATAAATAATGTTTCACCATCACTCTGGATGGTGAATGACCTATATTATGATCATCTAAGAGTGTTTGATCATAAAATATTTATTTATATCCTTAGAGATGAAAGATTGAAATTAAATAACACTATAAATCAAGAATTCTTCTTGGTCATGGTCATGAGAAGCCCAAGTATGTTTTAATTTTTATGAGACCAGATAACTAAGAAGATTATCTCGAGTAAGATTATCACCATTCTTAGGAGCAATAGATTGAAATTAGTGTTGAGATCATGTTCACGAAAAGACCATAGTTCATGTTTACCCTTCTTTTTTTTACTCTCACATATCATTCATATCAAGGGGGAGATAATGATCACTAAAATAGAAATCTATTGTCTCATTAGTAGTCAACGAAGGAGAGAGATTATGCATTATTACTGAAACCTGACCAACTCCCATTTTCTCTAAAATTTACATCTCAACCTAGACTAAGAATATCTTCAAATCTTGTTATTCATCCACAAGATATTTTGAGATAAAATATGTTTTACTCTTCGATGCTAGTGTGACCAAATCTTTTAAGGTAGCCATCACTCATGAGAGATAATAGAAATATTTGTAGGTTGTGCTCAAGGAGATGGAGTCCTTCCATATAAACCAAACATATGATTTGATCCCTTCACTAAAAGGGACACAAGTGGTGAAGAATAAGTTGATCTTTAGGCTAGAACATGAAGATTATGAATTAAAACCAAGATATAAAGTCCAATTAGTCATGATAAATTTTAATCAGCAAAGGGTGTTGATTTTGAGGTAATTTTTTCTCATGTGATGAATATGTTTTCTATTTGAGTGGTTCTAAGTATGATTGCTAGCTTGGTAATAATAAATTGAAGAACTTGATGTGGCAACAATATTGCATCATGATGACTTTTTAAAAGATCATTTTTATATGGAGTAGCTTATGTGATTCCATGTTGAAGGGAATGAAAATCTTATTTATAAATTTAAAAATAGTTTCTATAGGCTTAAGCAAATCATGAGACAAATGTATAAGAATTTTCACTTATTTATAGTGAGTTATGATTTTCATCATGCTTCTTGTAACTATTATATTTTTGTTATTCATCAATCAAGTGATGATCTCCTCATTATTTGATGATACGTCGCTCATTTATCATATTAGATCTTATAATTAATAATCCAAAGTTGGAGTTGGAAAAGTCTTTGCAATAAAATACTTTATCCCAATGAGGTAGATTCTTGAGATGAGTGTCTCCCAAGATATATAATCCAAAAGCATCTTGTGACATCTAAGCATTGAGCATTGTGTAATGTCTGATAGGAAGAGGGAACACATGAATCTTGATCTTTATGTGTTAATTATTTACAATATTATGTTTGTCATTCAGACATGATAAATGTTCTTGACTCAATAAAATCTACATCAAATTATATAATGGCTTATGAAGAGAGATATATTGTCACAATTCAATTTACAAAAGTACGTGTCATTTTGTAACAATATGATCGTGTTTATTTTTACTACCATAACACATATAAAACATTTTGGATATAAATATTATTTGTATTATTTTGTTCATCAAAATATTTGTATCATTCAATATGATAGGCAAAGTGCAACTCATATGTCCAAGAACTAAACCTTTTACTATAAGTCCTAGCATATTAGTATAATATATATCACTTTTTTGAGACATTTTTAAGGAAAAACTTATTATGCTAGAAAAGTTTATGTTTGTGGCAACATTATTGATATGCTCATTAAGAATTTGCGTAAACTGAAATCCATTAAATTTATATCTTGGACTAATATTTGTCTGCCCACCTAGGGTATAGTAGAACATTTTTTAGGACTACTTGAGGTCTTTTAGTTTGGTTTGATTTTTGATGAAACCAAGCTAATATTTTTTTGTTTTTTTTTTCTTGAATAAGTTTGAATATTATGTAACCTTCAATGGGAAAACAAGTAAAGAATAAAAAAAAAGAGTAGACTTTTCTCCCTCAATCACTCGTTCAATGCTCTCCTCCTTCCAATATGACTACTTGGTGTTTATTGATCCTCTTAGGGATGCTCTTAGTTAAAGTTAGTAGAAATGGATAGCTAAAATCGATAGTATTTTTGGAGAAATTTTGAAGAAGTGATTAACTAAAGTAGATAATATAATATTTTAATATATTTTAAATATCTATTTTAGATAGTCTTGTTGGAAATGCTCTAAACTTTCAAATTTGTGTTGCACAAACAACAAAACACACACACATTCATCTCTCTCTCTATCTGTTTGTCTCTCTCTCTCTCTCTCTCTCTATCTGTTAGTCTCTCTCTCTCTCTCTATCTGTTAGTCTCTCTCTCTCTCTCTATCTGTTTGTCTCTCTCTCTCTCTCTCACTCATTTATTTTTTAGTTTCTCTGGTGAGTATAATCATTCAACAAAAATAAGCAACAGGGGTGACAGAAAATCCAACTTTTCAGTGAAAGAACATACTCTTGGAAGTAAAACACCACTTTAAGAAAACTAAACTAGATGAAATGAAATATCAATGTTCTATTGCTGATTTTTTTTGTTCTTATCTTTCATAGTGTACTATTTGAGAAGGAAGTTGAGATCTCATTTGTTTTTTGTCACATTTTCATGTTTAGAGATTTAATTTCTTTGAATTTATATTCTAATACATAATTAGAGACTTGTGAATTCAACTAACTTTTCTCGTCATTTGAGAGTTTTTCATGGTAAAATCTGCTTATACATGCATGCATGCATAATCTATGAAAATAGTGGGAGAGTGTTATAGAAACTCTATATATTTTATCGTATAACTTTTTAATAGCATATATTTATGTGCAATTTGAAGACAAACATATTTTATTCATATTAAGTATTTATTGCAAATGATTAATTTTTCTGCTAATTTTTTATGTGAGGTGATCTATGATTGGCTTGGTATTTAACTATTTATTGGGTAACTAGTAAGGTTTCTGATTCATTACAAATTAAAGTAGAAATTATAAATATAACTACTCACCTTTTATTTTCTTATCCTTTTCTTGTAAAAATAATCATTTATTTTAAAATACACATGGATATTTTAAAGGATAAATTATGTTTAAGGGACCCAAAATAAAAATATTTACATATTGGAATTTTTTTAAAACTTTTTTAAATATACATCAAAGACTAAAATATTTATATTTTGGGGCCAAAAAAATCAAAAACCTAATGTTGAGCCTGAAATCATCCATAATTGATTTTGTGTCTCAAACTATCTAACTACTAATATTATATTATTTATTAAGTGAAAAATAAATAAATAACTAAATACACACACACACACACACACATACTTGTACACACGCATATAGGCTCACACATAAATTAAATATCACTACATACACACACATAGATATTTCTGTGCGTGTCTATATATATATATATATGTATGTATATATATGTCTATATATTTATGTATATACATAGATATACATATATAAATAAACACACACACACACACATTATATATATACATATATTGTCTATATCTATATATATGTATATTTATTTTTTACTTAATAAAAGATTTGATTTCATTAATTGGATATTTTCATCTTTCATGCACAAAGTCAACAGTAAGTCATATGTTTAAATCTCATTGCATCAATAATTTCCTATTTTAAAATACTATTCAACTTTCAAAAAAATTTCATTTTTTTTTGACAAATCACAATTAATAGTATAATCCTATATAATATGTTAAATTGCCCACCTACCAACTACCTCATCAAATAAAAAAAGAAAAAGAGAAAAAATAAAAAAAATAAAAAAAATAAAAAAAATAAAAAAAATAAAAAAAATAAAAAAAATAAAAAAAATAAACAAAATAAACAAAATAAAAAAAATAAACAAAATAAACAAAATAAAAAAAAATAAACAAAATAAAAAAATAAACAAAATAAAAAAATAAACAAAATAAACAAAATAAACAAAATAAACAAAATAAAAAGATAAAAAGATAAAAAAAATAAAAAAATAAAATAAAATAAATAAAATAAATAAAATAAATAAAATAAATAAAATAAATAAAATAAATAAAATAAATAAAATAAATAAAATAAACAAAATAAACAAAATAAACAAAATAAACAAAATAAACAAAATAAACAAAATAAACAAAATAAAAAATAAAAAAATAAAAAAATAAAAAAATAAAAAAATAAAAAATAAAAAATAAAAAAATAAAAAAATAAAAAAATAAAAAATAAAAAAATAAAAAAATAAAAAAATAAAAAAATAAATAAAATAAATAAAATAAATAAAATAAATAAAATAAATAAAATAAATAAAATAAATAAAATAAATAAAATAAATAAAATAAATAAATTAAATAAATTAAATAAAATAAATAAAATAAATAAAATAAATAAAATAAATAAAATAAATAAAATAAATAAAATAAAAAAATAAAAAAATAAAAAATAAAAAAATAAAAAATAAAAAAATAAAAAAATAAAAAAATAAAAAAATAAAAAAATAAAAAAATAAATAAAATAAATAAAATAAATAAAATAAAATAAATAAATAAAATAAATAAAATATTACAAAAAGAAAATAAAAGAAAACAAAAGAACACAAAATAACACAAAAGAACACATAAGAACACAAAAGAACACAAAATAAAACAAAAGAATACAAAAGAATACAAAAGAAAAGAAAATAAAACAAAATAAAACAAAATAAAATAAATAAAATATTACAAAAAGAAAATAAAAGAAAACAAAAGAACACAAAAGAACACAAAAGAACACAAAATAACACAAAAGAACACATAAGAACACAAAAGAACACAAAATAAAACAAAAGAATACAAAAGAAAAGAAAATAAAACAAAATAAAACAAAATAAAATAAAATAAAACAAAATAAAACAAAATAAAAAAAAAAAAAGAAAACAAAAGAAAATAAAAGAAATAAAAAAAGAAACATATTATCTTACGCATCTGGTTCCACATCCTCACTATCTATGAAACACCTGGTTGCACAGCCTCGTTATCTATGAAACACCCAGGATGCACATCCTTATTATCTATGAAACATTTGGCTGAACATACTTATTATCTAATTCACACTTTCCTAGCTGATGGCACAACGACGATTGGGTGCTTCTTCCTCGTTGAAAGCCCAAATGTCTCGTCCATGTTCACATCTTCGGCTTCTACCCCATGTGGCAAAGCCCAATCAAAATAGCAAAGAAGCCGAGCTATCGCCATCTCCACAGTTGCCAACCCGAACATATAACCTGGGCACCCTCGTCTTCCTCCGCCAAACGGTATATATCTGAAATCTTGATCCTTAAAGTCCATCTCACTCTCAACGAACCTCTCGGGATTGAACTCGAGAGGATTCTCCCACGAAGTTGGGTCTCGCCCAATAGCGTAGGCATTGACTAAGACTCGAGTCCTTGCTGGTATTTCGTATCCTCCGAGGTTGCACTTCTCCATTGATTCTCGAGGAACCAAAAGAGGAACAGATGGGTGTAGACGCAATGTCTCCTTTATCACCGCTTTCATGTAGTATAGGTTGGCAATATCACTTTCATCAATTTTTTCTGTGCCAGACGCGATCTTTCTTGCTTCTTCTTGTGCTTTCTTCATCGTTTTGGGATTCCTCAGTAGCTCCGTCATGACCCACTCAAGGCTAGCCGCCGTTGTATCAGTTCCAGCAACGAACACGTCCTGCAATGATAATTGTCATTCACATGCCTAAAACATAATGTCGACGTTACCGCATATATCTTCAACGTGACAAAACAAAGCCACATCACATTCACATATTACTACTAATTTCAAAATGCCCCCACCCCCACCGGTAACCATGGCAAGGAATTAACTCTTAAAACCAGAGTTGTCACTTCCTCTATACTAGCAATTTTTGCATTGAATTAGGATCGTTCGTTATTTCTTTTCCCCATGAAAACCTTAGTTACAAAATGTAACTTTTGTGTGTGTGTATATATATATTCTACAATGTATGTGAAGTGAGCATTTAATAAATCAATATTCTTTATAAACCTCGTTTGCCCTCCCCCCCCCCCCTAATCTCTTTTTTCTACTTTTTGGTGAGCATTATCAAGAAGTGAAATGTGATAATTCAATATAAATTTCAAATAAATCTCAAGGATCTAAAAAGTTTTATACTTTCATAGGTTATTGAGGAGTATACTTTGGAAGATATACGATTTGGGAATAATTTTTAATTTTAATGATATTGTATATAATGCAAAAGTTGAATTTAGGAGAAATAATTCAAAACTTATCTCTTACTATAAATGACTGATTGATCAATCAAGTTTATGATAATGATTATCGAAATGTGTATAGATTCAAGACGATGATCGTAAAAACTACTTGATAATAATTAACCTCATTTGCACAACTAAAAGATAAGATATATTTTTTAAATGGAAAGACCTTTTGGATGATTGTTAGACTGAAAAAATGAATATGCTGATAAATTAGAAGAAATTCTAAGAAAAAAAAAAAGTGGTAGTGTACCTAGATGAAGAACCTTTTTTTGTAGTGATATTTTTCAAAGTCATGATAAAAGAATAACTAATGATACACTGCTTTGAAGATTCGAAATAACTGCGTGATACCAAGAAATTTCCATGTATAGAACATGGAAAAATCATTAGATGATTCTTAAGATTGTAAAAAAAATAAAAGAGAGGAACGTCAACTGCTGATTTCTGATGTAATAAGAATGAAAAACTCATTAGAAAACATTATCAATGAATATCAGAAGGAAAAAGAGGTTGAAGTTGATGTGCTAAATAAAGTCATAATTTATAAAGTCATTACTATATAAGTGAGATCAAAGAAGAAAGAAATAAGTCATGACATGAGAAAAAGTCAACT
Organism: Sapria himalayana; assembly: GCA_029783825.1. Taxonomy (NCBI): domain Eukaryota; kingdom Viridiplantae; phylum Streptophyta; class Magnoliopsida; order Malpighiales; family Rafflesiaceae; genus Sapria; species Sapria himalayana. Next base: position 900,899 of record JAREIK010001382.1, on the reverse strand, counting down.
TATTCTATAGCCATGACATAACAACTCAAGAAATCAAATGTTGATGCTACAACTTCACAAAAAGTCACAATATTAATGAAGATGATCGCACTCAACGATGCCATGATAATTAATAAAGTCGTGACATTCGATGAAGAACATTTTAAAAGAAAGAACATGTTTTATGACCTGATGAACAAAGAGAATTTTGGAAAATATACTAATGAGAAAAATTATACAAAAAAGATAGCATAGACTATTGTGGTTACCAATTAAAATGGAAATTAAATAATTAGTCTAGCTAAAGTTATTAAAACATAAATATAGCACTGCTTGGAAGGCAACATAAGATTTATTTTTATGCTGGTGTGTTATTTTATTTTTCCTTCTTCCCTATTCTAGACATAGCTTTAGTGAGAGATAGAGTAAAAGAGTGAGACTCTTTGCTCGATGAGGAGCAATTATTTTAGTATGTGAGTTTATTTGAAACTCAAAAGTATTAATTTTTTGGGATTATTATATATAATTTTCACGGTGTGATTGTAATGAATTTGAGCTTTAAATACAAGAATTTGACTTGATAACATTTTTTGTGGAATTAAATGAATAGTATTGAAATAGTATCTAATTTGAATAAAATATGAATTTTTGGTAGAAAGCTGAATTATAGAGCTATGTCTTAGCACATACTTATTAAGAAGTTATGATAATCTTTCTTGGATATGACTCTATGAATAAGTCGTAAATATCTTCGCACGCTGGGACTCTACCACTCAATTATTATAATATTTTATTGTGTAATATATTCTTCATAGCTGCAACATAATTTTGAAGTCATGGTCGTATTAGTTATAAATCATAATTTCAGCTACAATATTATTTTTATATCATGGCAATCAAGTGCCAAACTGATATAAGAAGTAGTATTTTCTAGTATCTCTATATATTTGTTATATGACCTAAATCAAAAAATACCAAGTAATTTTTATTCATAAAAAAAACTTTTTTTGCGATAACTTTATATTCTAGATAGTAATTATCTTGGTCGTGATTACTCTTGATGCTTCGACTTTATGTTCTAGAAAATTTTCTTTAGTCGAAATATTTTTGTCTTTGTGGCTTTTTGTTTTAGTGGTCATTCAAAGAATATTCAGGATCACAACCTAAAGTCGTAGCATCCAACTTAAAGATATGCATAACATCTCGATGGGATCTTGAAGATATAAAAAAGTTGACTTAAAGATTTTCAAAGAGAGAACTGTTGATTTGGATTTCAAGGCTAAGAACATACAAACCCTAAGAAGAAGTGATTTCCAACCCCCTAATAAGAAACAAATTCAGTCAAACACAAGTAAGGATTGATTAGGAATCAAATTTGAGACCTAGATCTTCATGCTAGCTATAATTGGGAAACCTCAATTTGACGTGATGAAGTATCAGATATATCACGTAAAATCTTTCCTAATGTTAGGCTAATTAAATATTTAAAATAGATATATATATATATATATATGTGTGTATATATGATGATTATAGTTGTATAATATTATATTGTGAAAATATTATATTTTTAAATGTTGAAGTATAAGGATATTTATTAGAATATAGATTTAAGGTTCCATACTAGTATATATTTATGCATGTTAATTATGGCATATAATCATATAAAAGTCACATGACATACTCACAAGATTAGAATCAAATAAAATAATAGTTTATATGTATTTGATGTGAAAAGTATATATGTGTGAAAATACTAAATTTATATAAGTTTAATTGATGTAAGTATGACACTATTGAAGGTAAAAGTATAAATATATTTTATTACCATTCTATTATGCATATTTCCATATTCTAGACGAAATAGCTTTCAAATAATATATGAGTTATGTAGAGCAACTAAACAATGGGCTTGTTAGATATTTCATGTATTGAATTTTTTGAGTTGTTTGGCATAGAATTACCTAGGTGTTTGTACATATTTGAGATTTAAATAAATATATTTCACTAAATAAGTATTTTGATAGGATTTGATGAATGTTAATAAAACTAAAATCAGATATATTTTGGGTGAAATTACTAGACTTTAGTGGAGTGATAACTTGGAGAATAGGGAAATAATAGAGATTCATGATATTTCCAAGTCATGATTTGGTTACACTTTTAACAAGCTCGTGGAGAGTTGCAATATTATATCTTGATCATAACTCTACAAAATAAGCTGTGACTATCTTTGTGTGTCATAACTCTATCACAGAGTTGTCATAATTTTGAAGCCAGACAACATAACTTCTAGCTTAAAGAATCAATCGAAATTCCGAAGTATAAAAAAATTAACACTTAGAGAAAAAGACAAAAAAGAGTGAAAGGAAATTGAATTTCAAGCCAAGAGCATACAAATCCTATGTGACGCAACATTCAACCCCAATTATGAGTAAACCCAAGATAAATGCAAGTAATAATTAGTTTGGATTAGATTTTAAGATTCAGATCCTCACTGAAATTGTCATTGGGAATACTCTATTTTAATATCTTTTTTAATATCAAGCTAAATTAGAATCTATCACTAGTTAAATGTACCCGTGTTATGATGATATGATTGTAAAATATTTATTTTTGTGATAATATTATGATTTGGAATATTGGTGAATATGAATGCTAGTCAGAATAGAAATTTAGAGTTTTTAAAATATCATAGGTTTATGCATGTCTAACATGACAGATGGTGACAAACAAGTCATTAGGCACACTCATGATGTATAATAAAAATAAAGTGTTAGTAATTTTTAATCTCAATTAGTCATACTCATAAGACATACTTATTATTAGTATGATGCTCATGAAGCTGAAAGCAAAAATATATTTACGAATAATTTATTATGCATATTCTAAAAGAATTGACCTTCATGTAATATATAATTTACATAGAATATCTAACATAATAATTTCATCATGATGTGGGAGTCGTGTGCTAGATGTAGTGGATAATGACACATATGTCATGAGGCACACCTATGTAAATGTGTCTCATATGATGGTGACAGCCTATGAGTTATTTTTTCATATAATTTCTATGTGAGATTCATGAGAAAATATATATTAGTATGGTGCTTACTGAATCAAAAACATAAACATATGTAGTAAGATATTACAGATCAAAAAATAAAAATACATACTTAAAGTAGTCATCAATGATAGTTAACGAATTACCTAAAAAGAATAAAAATGTGAATAAACCACGAATGGAATGATGCATAGTTTTAGTGATGAAATACCAAAAGCACAACTACGAGGAAATTATTCTTTGTAGTGATAGTTCAAGGATGACATCAATCGTGTATGTCAAGAGAGTACTATGGTATTTACACATTAATCTACTTTCATTTCACAAATGAATACAATATTATACAAATACTAAATAACTATTATCATATACAAAAAAAATAAACAAATTATAGAATCTAATATATTTTTGAAACACCAAGTTTATCTACTCAATATGAGAAATAATTAATTTACTATTTCTTGGTCAAAATGCCTACATAATTTTTCTATGATCAATATTTATACTTACATTCAACTTTACTACTTATATATTTGTATAATTCTATCTGATGAAAGATATTTACTCAATAAACTTTTGAGAATATATCATAAATGACAAGTTTTGGCATCATAATAAACTCATAATAGGATTTCATCATGGCATGAGAGTCATATGTTAGTCTTGATAGTTAGTGTTAGGTATGTCAATCGACACCATAAGGTGAGGTATTTTATAAGGTGATGAAAACCTCATGAGTTATTTCTTCTTGTTTGAATTTTACAAAAGAAATCATTAGGAAGATATATATTAATTGATTAAAGTATCGTGCTTACAAAATTGAAAGATCAAACATAATTATTATCATATCGTTTCACATCTATTATTATAGTTGAGGTCATATAATAAAAATACATATTCGAAGGAGTAGTCAAAAGTAGTTTAACATATTATTAAAAATAGTAGAAGTGTAGATGACTCAAACAAAGTAAGTATAGTTTTGATGGTAAAATATCAAATGTACAATTACAAGATGACCATCCTTGATAATAATAGTTCAAAGTTAACAATCACAATGCATGCTAAAGAGGCAAAAAAAAAAAATCTACTATATCCTACCAATCATTCGATAGTCAAGAATAATAATATCACAAGATTTATGAAAACTTATCAATTTTCATGCATAAGAAAGTAAACCAACTATAAAGTCTATGTATATATCCGAGACCTAAGATTATGTTCTTAACACTCGTGATAATTAGTTCATTATTAATTGGTAAAATAGCCCAAGTAATTTTTATAAGATCGATATATAAGTTTTAAATATACTTTGCTAATTATACAACTTGTATACTTACAAATTCTTATTAGATAAAATCAATTACCCAACAAACTTTTAATGCAAATAACAAGTTTGACATTGTTCAAAGTCTTAACAAATATTTATTTTTCAGATCCTCATAAAGCTGGTTCTATTTATTTTTAAGATCCTCATAAAGGTGGTGCCTAAGGAAAATTAGTTATGTTGCACAATCCTACTTAAAATCTTCATTTTCTTTGTTTATTATTTCTCAAAGATTCATGGAAGTTAGGTATATTTCAACATCATGATTCTATGATAAATAATTTTTACCAAAATAATAATAATATAATTTTATCTCTGTAGGAAAATAATCATACTGATAACATGTTATGAAATGTAACAAAATATAAAGCTAAAAAGAATAACATATTCTCTTTATGTATATCTAGAAAAAAATAAATAATAAAATAGATACAAAAATAAATACAAAAATAGAATAAAAGTGGGGGGGGGGGGGGGGGGGGGGAGGAGAGAGAAAACTTCTCTGAGTCTTGAGAATATCTAACAAAAAAGTGAGATAAAGTCTTTTATAGGTTCATGAACCTATAAAATAAATTTATAAGAAACATTGAGTCATATAATATTATTATTCATTACCTAATTAATGTGGTCATTCACTACATGACTATTTATAACAATATGTTTATTTATTATATATGAAACATTTGGTTGCTCATAATTATTATCTAACCCATGAATTCACACTTTCCTAGCTGATGGCACGGCAACAACCGGGTACTTCTTCCTCGTTGCAAGCCCAAATATTTCGTCCAAGTTCACATCTTCAGCTTCTACCCCATGTGGCAAAGCCCAATCAAAATAACAAAGAAGCCGAGCTATAGTAATCTCCACTGTTGCCAACGCAAACATATAACCTGGGCACCCTCGTCTTCCTCCACCAAATGGTAGATATCTGAAATCTTGATCCTTAAATTCCATCTCACTCTCAATGAACCTTTCAGGATTGAACTCGTGAGGATTCTCCCACCAAGTTGGGTCTTGCCCAATAGCGTAGGCATTGACCAAGATTCGAGTCCTTGCCGGTATTTCATATCCTCCGAGGTTGCACTTCTCCATTGATTCTCGAGGAACCAAAAGGGGAACAAGTGGATGTAAACGCATCGTCTCTCTTATCACCGCTTTTATGTAGTATAAGTTGTCGAGATCACTTTCATCAATTTTTTTTGTACCCGAAGTGATCTTTCTTACCTCTTCTTGTGCTTTCTTCATTATTTTGGGATTCCTTAGTAGCTCTGTCATTACCCACTCTAGGCTAGCTGCAGTTGTATCAGTTCCAGCAATGAACACGTCCTGCAATGATACTTGTCATTCGCATGCCTCAAATAAATTGTCATTCACAATTCCTTTTGTTGAAAATAAAAAAGATAGTATTAAAGGAAAAAAAAAAAAAAATAGGGGATAAAGATTACAATTCCACTCACTTGAGAAGTTATTGTTCTTCCTTTTCATTTTTGATGTTAAAACAAATAGGGAAGAAAAATATGTATACTAATACTAATTAAATCTCAACCATACAAATTATGACTATATGTCTAATATTAATATGGAAATTAATAGGATAATTAATGATATTAAAACCACATAAAATATTCTAATAATAGACTTAAATTTTGGTTTGGGCTTCAAATCAAGTTTATTATCAAATACTCCCATTAAACTTGATCTTATAACTCCTAACAAATACCTTAATCTTATGAAAATCTTCTTTTGTCAATGGCTTTGTTAAAATTTCTGTAATTTGATATTACAACTTTATATATTCAACTTATACATCATTTCTTTCATTGCACTCTCTTATATAGTGTAATAAATATCAATGAGTTTACTTCGATCATGGAATACTAGATTCTTAGCCAAAATTATTGTTAACTCATTGTCCACATAAATCTTGGTCAGTTTCTCTTGTGACAAATCCATCTCTTTTAATAAATTTTGATGCCAAATTACATGAAAAACACATGATGTAGTTGCTATATACTCTACTTCACATGTACAAATAGTGACCATTGGCTACTTCTTTGATACCTACGTGAAGCCAAAATCGCCCATATAGAATAAAAAGCTAGTGGTTCTTATGCAATCATCAACATCTCTATTCCAATTATTATCACAATATCCAACAAGCTTGTACTTGTTAGAGATAAAATAGAACAAGCCAAAGTCTATAGTACCTTTAAAATAGCGAAGAATTCTCTTTGCTAACTTCCAATGAGTTGTTGTTAGGATTCTATATGTATCGACTAACTTTTATTGCATAAAGAATATCAGGCAATATACGAGTTAAGTAGTGTGAGCTTCCAACCAGACTTTTGTGGAGAATGGAATCCACCTTATTTTCTTTATCATGTTTGAATAACTTGATTCCACATTTCATTAGCGTGTCAATCAGATTAGAGTTATCTATCTTGAACTTCTCAAGCACCTTTTCATCATAACTTTCCTAAGTGATTATGATGCCTTTCTTATCTTGATTTACTTCAATGATGAGGTAATACGACATGAGCTCAATGTTGGTCATTTTGAACTCCATCTAATTCTTAAACTTGTCAAATATTTTTGGATTGCAATACGTGAAGATCAAGTCATCTATATACACGTATACAATCAAAATATCATCATTTAGATTTTGATGTAGAGGACATGCTCATTTGGACATTTGATAAAATTTATTTCTTAAGGAATTTGTCAATTTGAGCATTCCAAGCTATTGGAGCTTGCTTCAATCCATAGAGACTTTCTTTAACTTTAAAACTATCATCCTTTTCTTTTTCTCCATAGCCTTATGGTTGGTAGTTGTAAACTTCTTCAAGGATTCCATTTAGGAAGGTAGATTTTATAGTTATTTGATATATATTTCAATTATTTTGAGCTGTCATGAAAATAATTAGTTAAACGATTCTAACCAAACAACATGAAAAAAAAATACTTTATCATAGTCGATGCCCACTCTTTGGCTATAGCCTTTTCCCACCAAACTTATTTTGTATCTTTTGATTTCTCTTAAGACAATTTTCTTTTCCTTTGTATACGTATTTCATAATGATTGCCTTGTTGCCTTTAGGAGCGAAGCTAGCTCTCATGTTTTATTCTTCTTAATCACCTTTATTTATTCATCCATAACATCTTTTCACTTTTTGTTTCTCACTACTTGAAAGTTAGTAGGCTCACAGATGGCAAAGAAAAATAGAGTAAGATTTTCTTGATTTTGCAATTACCTCATAAAGTTCTTATATGCTCTTGAATCATGAAACTCTTTTACTTGAACTTCCATCGTTATGAATACTCATAGCTAGTGAAATTGAAGTAGTAGGCTCTTCTATTGCGTACTCTAGCCTTGGATACTACATATCACCTTCTTCAAAATAGGAAAAGAAGTTATAGTCTTTATTATGTTATCTTCAACTCCATTCTCATTTTCCATTGAATATGACATCTTGACTGATGGTTGTCTTTCAAATAGTAGGATTTTAGAGCTTGCAACCTTTTGAGTTCATTTTATAACAATGAAGATGTATTTTTGGTTTTTATCACCTAGCTTGCTTCTTCACTTATTGGGTATGTGCACATGAACAATGCATCCAAAAACTTAGATGAGAAATGCCTAGCTTCTTTGAACTTCATGCTTCTTGTGATATTATCCCCTACACTTCTCTTGTTGAAGATCAATTGGTTAGATAAACTACACATGCAACTATTTTTGCCCATAACTCCTTTGAAAATCTCTTATTTTTAAGCATGCTTCTTGTCATGTCAAGTATTATTCTATTTTTCCTTTGTCACTCCATTTTGTTGGGAGATCTTGAATCTTAATAAGTTATTAAATTCAATGATTTTACAATATTTTTGAAATCTATTTGACATGAATTCTCCTTCATAATATGATCTCAATGCTTTGATAACGAGACTATTTTCCTTTTCAACAATAGCTTTAAACTTTTTGAAAGTTTCAAATAACCTCTGAATTTTCCTTCGAAAAATACACATTTAAAAAAAAGTATATATGAAGAGAATGAAATAATTACTCTTACAAAGAGAGCTTGGCTTGATTGGATCTCACACATCTGTATGTATGCGTTACAATGACTTTTGTGCTTGACTCTTTTGAAAAGTTCTTTTTTAATTGCTTCCCAAGAAGACAGTCTTTGTAAACTTGATCAGGGTGATTGATATCGATTAATCATCTCACCATTTCTTTCTTGAAGAGAAATGGTAATCCTCCCAAGTTGAGATATCCAAATCAAAGATGCCAAAGCCAAATTATATCTTTGTAATATGTTTTGAGATGAGATACTTTGCAAGATCATTTGAATGTTGAATATGAATATTCTTTCTCTTGACATTAATACATTGGCAATTAAATTATTATCACTATCTCTTATAGAAAAGTTATCATCTTTTAATTAAATATCATAATACTTCTCTAAGAGTTATCCCAAGCTCAAGATATTATACTTCATATTTGGTATGTAATAAACATTAGAAATAAATTAATACTCTTCATTCTTCAATCAAATAATAATGTTACCTCCAATAGTCATGTTTTTTTCTTTGCATATGATTACATGCACTGATATCAAAATATCATATATTATCTTCCCCTTTTGTATGATCCTTGTATGTCAGAATCAAGGTTCCATCTATCCGGCTTCTTTCATCTATGTAGTTGATTTTCTATTCAACTATATTTTTGAGAGGTACTCTATACTCGAAAGCAAAGTGCCCAAACTTTTCATAATTATAACATTTAATCTTTGACTTGTCATACCTCAATCTTGAGTTGCCTCTCTCATGATCTCTTGTTGAGCTTTCTCTTCTTTTTAAAGTTGAAGTGGTTGTCTTATTAGGTCTCCAATCTCGTCTACATCTTTATCCATGACCTCATTCTCGACTGGAATTTCATATGTGTTAGCTTCTGTTATTTTGAATGTTAATTTTTTTGGTTGAATCAATTTGAGACTTGAACAATTGTTATACCATTTCTTCCTTATTCTTCTTTTCTTTGTAGGATTGTAAGGAACCTAACAATTACTCCATTATCATAATTTCCAAGTTTTTGATTTCTTCTATGATAACGACAATATAATCAAATTTTGAATTTATTGGTCAAAGAGTTTTTTTTTACTTAATTTTTACATCAACTAGCTCCTCATAATTTCTCTTTAATTGGTTAGTAAATATCAAGACTAGAAAAATAGAAGGAGATGACTTTCCCTTATTACATATGCAAAGCTTCAAATTCGACTCTAAAAATTTTAAGGCGTACCTTCTTAATTGGATTTGCTCCCTTGTAGAGGTTTGAAGCTTTCCCCATGCTTCTTTAATGAACTTCACTTCTAAGATCTTCTCAAATACAACTTCATCTAATCCTTGATAGATGATATATAAAGCTTTCTTGTCTCTCTATCTTAAATCTCTCGAACCATCTTTTTAAGCTTGAGATAGAGCACTTTTATTCTCTGATTCTATATATTATTTTTCTATTATCTCCCACATATCCTATGATCCTTCATCTTAATGCTTTAATTTTCATTGTTCCTCTTGTTAAATACTAAGACTTGGGATGAAACCATACCACTACTCATTACTCATCATCTTTGTAAGAAGGATCTTCAAGCTGAGATTTCAAAGCTCTATAACACAAAAAAAAAAAAAAAAAGCCAAAGACTTCAACTATCTAAGTTAATGAAATCACAAGAATTATTTTTTTTTTTTGAAGTGGAAGATCAATTAATACTACAACCACATGGGATACTTCAACCTTCATCTGATACAACTTTATTGGAAATAAAAGAGAACACTCATGCAAAATAAAACAAAATAAAAAGAAAATTGAAAGATAAAGATTACAATTTCACCCACTTAGAAAGTTATTATTCTTTCTTTTTATTTTTAATGTTGAAATAAATAGGGGAGAGGGATCTTTATACTATTACTAAAGAAATCAAAACCATATAAATTATAGCCATATATCTAATATTAATATGATAAATAATATAATAATTGATGACATTAGTACCACATAGAATATTCTAGAAATAAACTTGCATTATGGTTTGGGTTTCACATCAAGTTTATAATCCAATACCTAATTCTTAAGATTATACATATTCTACTATGCCCGTGAAGTGAGCATCTAATAAAACAATATTCTTTATAAACATCATGTGATAGAGTTAAGGCTAATACCATCATCCATCCCTTCATACTACAAAATCACAACTCTGCCATAATTCTTTGTGTGGTCATTACCTTCGCTCGACCCACCCTATTATCTTCTTCCTCCTACACCCTCACCATGCCCCCTCATTGCTAGGCACTCTTAAAACTCACATCGATGAACTACACTACATGGAAGCTTCAATGGCAAACACTTCTCATTGGGTGCGACTTGCTCCTGTTCATCAACAGAACATAATCATACCCTCCTTCCACTATTATGTAAAATGGTGCCTCAACATCCAATCTTGTTTATCTTCTATGGATTCATCAAGCTGAACTATTGCTCAACACCATCATCGCATCTCTCACATCAACACTGGTCCCATTCATTGTAACTTCACTACATGGAAATCATGCTAAGTATCAATCTGGCATGTTCCTTTCTGTGTTCAATCATGATGATCTCGTTGCTTAATTCTTGATGTATGTTGATGATCTGATGCTAATGGGAAGTAATACTAGTTATGTTTCTCACACTATTGATCGGTTGGGTGTTCAGTTCTCTCTTATGCACTATTCCACTTCACATAAACTAATTGGGCCGAAAACAATGGTGATGGCACATCCATAGGGGCCCATGTTCTATTTTTCAACCCTGATCTCATCTATTTGAGCTCAAAGAAAAAAAAATGATCAATTGTTAGCTCTTCTAATGAGGTTGAATATAAAGAAAAATCTACTTCTAGAATTGTGTCGCATATTTGAGATCTTGAGAGTGCCTAATGGAGATATTGGGACTTAATTTTTGAATTATTATGGTAAAGTAGGATATTTAGTTGTATATTGTCTTATTTTTGTAGATAATTAAAAGTGGGCTGATTTACTCATTTTATGAAGTGAGCATTTAATAAATCATTATTACCTATGAACCTCTTCATAATCAACTTACCAGAACAAGAGCTTTGAGATTATCATCACTAATAGGAACCTCGGAATCACCTCTCTGCTGTACCCTAATCAAAACATCAAGAAAATCTTCCTTCTCGCCTTCACTCCCACTCTCCTTCTTCTTCAAATGCTCATCAATGATCTCATCACAAACCCTTCTCAATTCTCTCAATGTCTTCTTCAGCCTCTTCTTATACCCACTTGCTAAATCAACCCACCACCACCTAGGAAAGAAATCTCCCAAACAGAACCCAGCAAAGAGCTCTTGCGACTCTGTCAGAACCCGAGCCAAGTCACTCTTCCCTTCTCCATCAAATTCATCGTCTTCCTTAAACCTCTTCCCAAAAGCAACCCTGCAGAGCAAATCGTTTGTTAGCCCCAAAAAAACTTTGCTGAGATCGACTTCTTTGCCTTCTCTAGCCAAGAGAATTCTAGTCATCCTATCAACTTCCTCTTCTCTGATGTCTTGAAACGAGCGGACACGTTTGGAGCTCAGCAACTCGGTTACAACGATCTTTCTCACTTGCCTCCAGTAGGGGCCGTACGGGGAGAACGTTACGTCTGAGCATCCGAAAGAAAGGTACTGGGCGGAAATGAGTTGCGGTCTGTTCGCAAACACATGGTCGTATGTCTTCAGCACGAGTTTCGCGAGGTCTGGTGATGAGATTATAATCGTTGGGATTTGGCCGAGCTGGAGGTAGACGATAGGACCGAGGTCCTTAGCTATGGCTGCCAGTGCGTGGTGCGGCGTCTCAGTTAGCAGATGGAGGTGTCCAATGATCGGAATCTTGCGTGGCGTTGGTGGCGTTGGTGGCGTTGGAAAGCAATCCTTCCTCTTTCTGTTAAGCATATAGTAGAAAACAATGATCATAGCGAACAAGATCAGCTCGAGTGCGTGAAAGTCGGATAAGTGTCTGAACAAATTCATGTTGTCGGCAACTTGTTGTTTTCGGAGAAATAAAATGAAATAGTAAATTTGATACAGTTGAGATTTGACTTGGAGCTTGAGGATGAAGAAAGTGATGTCTGGTGTTTGACTCGAACGGATAAAGGAAAGGATTTGTCCTTTCTAAAAGCAGGGGAAGACGATCGTCATCAAAAATAAGAAAATTTTGTGATAATAATCATAAATGCACGCGCCGCCATTGTTGGCCGCTGGTCTCTGTCTACCACCACGAAGGCGCGCCGCACACAAGAACCAACCTTTCTCCCCTTCTAAAAAGATGCATAATCCGAGCTCCCTACATCAATTCAAATTATGAACTGCCCTGCATTTTTTTCAAAATTATACTTTTTTTTAAATAATCAAAAAATGGATTACTTCATCCGAACGTTAGCCTTGGCCTTGCCCCCATATATTTCAATAAAAATAAAAACCTGATCTTTTTCTTATAAAGCAATTTATACTAAAATACAGTATTAGCCATTAGGGCACATGCCCTCCGAAACAGGGTCACAGTATCTCGCCTACGCTTGCCACCGAGCCAGCCGAGGCAGCCGAGGCAGCCGAGGCGGACCAGTCGCCAGTCCCATCAGTACTGGCTCTCTTTCTCTCCCCTCACGCAAAGAACAGACGTTAGTTTGATTTCTTGGCATCGAAAGAATCGAAAATAAAAAAGCAAAGAAGTAATCAACGCAAAATTGTAGAGAAGTGAGGATGGGAGAATCCACCTGGCTTTTTAGATCTTTCTCTCATCCCTGTGATGCATCTCGTGAAGTTAAAGAGGTTTGTTCGATAAGTTCATCATTTTTTTGATCTCCATCTAATTATGATCCGAGCAAGAACTTAAAATTCGAATTCAATTTTGTTTTACGAAATCGAAAATGAGTGTTGTTACTTAGGCTTTGCTGGTGTGGCGTGTTTTTATTTGTTGATTTGATTTTTTTAGTTTTTCTTGAAAAAAAACGGAGGATAATTTTTTAAACGGTTTGGCCTTTCGTCGTCGTCGTCGTCGTCGTCGTTGTTGATTATCGGAGTAGGTGAATCTTCGAATACGAACATGGGTGATTTCAATTCAATGATTGATATGGATACTGTGAGGTTCGTCCCAGTCTGTAAATTTATGATTGCAGGAATGCCCAGTTCGAGTTCTTACAGAATCTATCTCGTTTGGAAGATATATGTCTGAATCACTGGATTGGGAAAAATGGTCGATCTTCTCTCACAATCGCTACTTAGAAGAAGCAGAGCAGTTCTCAAAACCTGGTTCTGTTGCTCAAAAGCGAGCTTATTTCGAAGATCATTACAGGAAGAGAGCTGCCATGAAAGCAACAGCATTCATGGATCAAATCGACGGACCCGAAGCAGAAACTGAAAGCAAAACCCATGATCACTCACCCATGGATGCCACCGTGAATGAACAGCCGAGGAGGAAGCCAAAAGGGGAGAAGGAAGTAGAAATTGAAGAAATCCACCAGGATGCAAAGACTCCATTACGGGAAAAACCATTGGACGACTCTGCTTCTCCTCATAAAGTGAGTTCTCTCCGCCATTCAAGCGAGGAATCTGCTGAAAAAAGCAATTTAGGGTTGTCGAGTCGCAAAAAGCAAACGAGTTCTTCATCACTGTCGTCGAGTCGAAAGTTAGCATCGAAACCCCAGAAGCCTTCGCCAAGACGATTGCCTTCCGAGCAGAAGAACGATGATCCGGTTACTGATTCGAACGGGAAGAAGTTTACCGGAGGCCACTCGACCGAGAAAAAGAAACCAAACACGAAATCCGTCCATATGTCAATTGATTTCGCTTCTTGTCTTGGAGAAACGATTCGTTCTGTTAAAACATCTAAAAACAATTCAAGTTCCATCACGAGGAATCAAAACAAGGTATTCCCCCACTTTTTTTACTCGTTTTCATTAAACCATAATTAAAAAGCTGAGGTGAGTTTTCTATTCGAGTGCAGGAGCCTGCTAATGGAGTCTCAAAGATTCTTCCTTTTATCGTTCATCAAGCAGAAGAATCGAGGTGTGTGATGGCTGTAGATCTTAAAAGCTAGTCGTTGATAATCACATGGCTGTTCACGCGAGTGGCTTCTTCTCCCACAGGTCTAGGACACAGCCTAAGAAGCAAGCTTCTGGAGCTATTTTGCGAGAAAAAACAAGCTCCATCTCTAGGGAGTAAGAATCGACGATAATTTTTTATAGCAAATCTTCAACATCCCTCTCTGTTCTTCATTTCTATGCTGTGACGCAGCTGCTCCAGCTCTTCAAATGCTAACGGAATCAAGAAATTGGCTCCATCCTCATCTACATTTGCGTATTCTGGGACAATTGCCAATGAAAAGGAGGCAAAATTAGTGTTACATGTACTACTCTTTCTTCCCCTGCAATTTACTGTTTTTTGTCCAATCTTTATCTTCTTTTTTTTTTTTGCCGAAGCAAGAAGCAAGAACAGAAACAAACATGAGTTGCTAACTTGGAAATGTAATATTTAAAAGCATCAAACATTACATCTTTATGTGTGTGCGTGCGCGCGCGCCTTGTGTATGCGTGTGTATTCACAGTTGTACAAAATCATCAACCTGAATATATCTAATGATAGCCATTTTTGTGCTGTTCAAGTTTGGGTTGAAGGTTCATTCCTTGTGTTTGTAAGAACTATTGTAAGAAACTAGCTGTTCTTCAAATGATGTTACACAGAAGAAAGAAGGCAGCGGCTTGAAGAAGCAGCAGCAGGACAATAAAAGCAAACTAAGGGAAGGTGCTGAACTTGGACCACGGCCCCAAACCAACAACATTAAGAAGGTTCCACCTCGTCAAGCCTTTTTGGGTTTCTGGTGAATTTTCTCACGAATTCTTACCAATCACCGTTAAACTTATTGGTTGCAGATGCCATTGACGAAACCCAGATCACCAAAACTTGGGAGGAAGAAGACGGGAGGTGTTGCTCAGGAAACCACCAAGAACAACACAACCACAAGTACAAGGCGCCCACCGTCGTCCCTGTCGAAGAAGAAGGCGCTCGAGAATGCATCCCCTAACATTCAGGATTGAAATGCAGAAGCGTTGCTGCTAGTGATTAACACGTTGTAGGAGAAGAAGGCGCTAGTGATTGTAATCACACGTTGTAGGAGAAGGTAAAGACTGCAACCGTGGCTTATTAGTGTGCTTGCTTTCAGAACGTTCAAACCAGTATAGTTTATGTTTTCTCTGTGGGTCATCTTTTTCTGCCATAGATTATGCTCTCTGAATCTTTACTTTGTTTTCCTTATTTAAACCATTTGTAATCAACTTTGAATAATTAAACAAATAAAAAATATGCTATGTACAATTTCTTTCTTCACAGTTTATGTTCTTGATGGCCATTAGATCAGATCATGTAGTCCAAGAAAAATGAATTTGCCTCCGCCATTGCAAGCGGTAGATTCTCGACGTAGTGGTAGAAACGCCATAGGTTCTCCCTTGCAAGAACAACAGTGCTAATCGAATCATCGTTGCCAATAAGAACCCAAACATCATCGGAGGATAGCATCTTTAAATCACTGCGACAAAATGGGCATGATTGCGATCTTTCGTTCCTATCATAAAATCATGAACATTGTGTAAGCAAGCACTTATTTTAGATCACTGCGATCGCGATTATAAAAAATAAAAAAGCAGAACATGAAGTACCAATCATGGAAGCAGTGAATGCACAAGGAGTGACTACAGATTGGCAGCACTATCAACTGGGAGGTCTCCATGCATATCGCGCATTCATCCCTATCGGCAGAATCTGCGTTTAATATCGTCGTCTTCCCATCTTCTTCACGATCATTCTTACGAGTTTCAACTTCAGCTACTTGATTTCTTTGGTAGTTATAATTGTCGTCCGATCCAATGCATAAAAACTCATCTTCTAGCTGCACCAGTGATGGAAATATGATACCTGCCAAAATATTTCAAAAATTGCATTCAGATGACACGAACACTCATTTATAAATTATTGCATGATTATCTATCACAGAAGCAGACCGTAAAATTCACTCAGAGTAGCTTTCCTTTCTTTGAATGAGGAAAATGATTGGTGCCTTCTTCTTCCATCAACGTACACCTGAAGGACGAATGCTTTCGGATTACCAAAAAAATCAGCAAAAAATAAAAGTGGCGTTCTGATGATATGAACTTGCCTTGCGCACAAGAATGTGGAGGAGGCCTAAGTATCTGGGAAGTGTATCGGTACAGCTATAATCCATCCATTCGAACAAGAAAAGGATAGCAGGAGCAAGTAGACTATACGATAATTTCATCTGAATGTAATAATCGACGTGATTTCCTGGAAATGTAGCTGCCCTGCAAGACATCATCACAAAACACCATTGACGCTGCTGGTGGTAGGATTTCATGATCGTGATTAGACGTCCCCACAAAAACTAGAACACTTTTTTTTGCAGCAGACATACAAGGATCTCACGAACGTGATTAGATAGGAGACCGGGTCCGATTTTACAGAGTTTAAAAAAAGAGGAAGAATCGATGAAAGAACTTGTGCTCCGTGAAACATGTTCGTTCAAAATTCGCGAAAAGAACACTTGTGATGATGATTTTCAACAATGGCTGCCCCCCAAAACGAAGGCGAAGAACAAGAACAACTTTGCCACAAACAATAAGAAGGTAACTGATCAATGAAAACTGCAGGAGATTAAATAAAATCCAAACCGGAAACGCGAATATTACATGTCATTGGCATGCTGTATGTCGCCTTCGAGGATTTCGAGAGATTCTCTAAAAGTTGAAGACTTTGTGAGCCCTTTTTGCCACATTTCGTATCTGCGAGAAGCCAACTTTGGAACTTTGCAGAGAGATAAGATCGCTCCATTTAAAAGGAAAGTAGAAGACGAGAGAATGGAGCAGAGGCAGCGCGGCTTTGCTTAGCATTCAAACTTCAAACCATTCCAAGTAGAAAGAAACGCAAGGGATAACTTTTTCAATATGAATGGCTAATGGGAATGCTTCTTCTCTAGCTTTTTCAATATGAATGGAAAATGAAAATATAATAAATAGTTAGTCAAATAATATATATATATATATATATTCTTCCACATATTAAAAATAAGCAAACTATATTTATATAAAGGTTTCATTATTAATAATGTGAAAAATTTTACAATTATTAATTAAATATTGGGGTAAAATATGGAGCTTTTTATTAGTTTATTTGATTTTTTTTCTTATTATCTCATCTTATAATTATTCATTTACATTGTTAGGTTACCTAACATTTCAATTTCGATCAAATTTTAATTTTAAAATCATGATAAATTTTTATTTTAGTCCAAATTAATTTTTGAATTGTATTTTTAAAATTTTTTAAAATCAAAAAAAATTAATAAAATTTCTACCCATACTAAGACTATGATAAAATTTATCTTTACATTTTTATTAATCATAGAAAATATATATTTTTGTCTTAAATTTTATAATATTAATTCTAAAAAAAAACAACCATAATTACTTTAAGAATAAATCCACCTATGCCTAATAACTATTTTGCCCAACAATAGCAAAATAGTCACACGGATATAATAAAAATTAAAAACTAAATAATTAATAATTACAATCTAATATGATTATGATTTAAAAATTAAGCAAACAATCAATTATAATTGAGTACGCATAATAATTTAGAGTGTTAGAGTACAATACATTCACAACATATCCACTGCATATTTTTTTGTATGTCACCACATGAATCTCTACATGATCCTCCATGTAGTGCAAGTTAGAATAGAAGAAATTAGAGGGAAGACAATTAATGAAGAGTCTTTATTTCTGAAAAATATATTTCAAAAATAACAATTACGGAAATTCAAGAGTAATTTGGAGGATTTCAAAAATAATTTAAATATTTTTGAATTAAAAAATATTTTTTGAATTTTAAAGTTTGAAAATTTCAAAAATTAGCGTGGACATTTTTTTCTAAGTAATTTTGAATATAAATAAATAATGAGAAATTCTAAAATATTAAATTCAAATATTATGAATACCTAAAATATCATTGTAGATGAGATTATTCAATTAGCCTTGACTTGACTAGAGATAGTTCCAATTGTTAGGGTTTTTAATGCTTACTTGTGATAGTACGATGAGAATTAATTTAGTTTTCAATATGATTTTTATGTTTTTGAAGTATAAGATATGTCTTGCTAGAGATCATCTCAAAATCTTTCTCCTAATTTCTATATTCAAGCACCACACACTAGGAAGAATAAGGAAGTAGAACTTGTTTCTCATTTTTTTTATGTAAAGAAATACATGTCACATCATGTAAAGTTATGTGACCTTTCTTCAAAAAAAAATTCAAAAGTTAAAAATATTATATATATAAGTAAATAAAGTAAACATTTTATCTTAATTTATGAAGCTTTTACTTATGATACTAGTTAAGACTATGTGAGGAACCTTGAGCTTAATAAGATCTTATACTTCTAATATAAATTAAATAATTACATTATATTGATTATTATTTTTTTTAATTATATAATTATAATTGGACTATCTCACTTATTTGAAATTAAATTTGTTCTATTTTTCATTTAATACTTATTAATTTCTTCATGTTAAGATTACAGATACTCATTGATAAAATTAAATTACCAATCATTTGATTTAATCAATATCTTATTATTCCTTTTATATATTTTACTTAACTTATTTGATATATTAGATTAAATTCTACATGTAGGGTTTGATATTATCAAAACTTATAAGTATTCTAAAGGATGCATCATCAGTTCTTTTAATAAGATATAAATTTTATTGATAATTAATATTTACCATATAACTAATATAGTTATCCAATTCATTAAGGTCTCAAATCTATTTATGGATCTTATTATATGTGAATCAAAATATCTATTATCAAGTATGTGTGATTATTGATTATTTCAAGATAAAGAATAATAATATTCAAGATAATTATTAGGTATAAATTAGTTTATGTCTCAATAAAAAATAATTATCCCACCTTGGTCATACTATAATATATATCAATCAATTATCAATCCTGCTAAAATCTTACTAATTATATATCCAACTCCATTTAGATTATGAATATAAAATTTATATTCTATAAGAACTGATGATTTGATTTTAAGTGCGCAAGTTAAACTCTATGTACCAAATCATCTACTAGGTAGAATAAATGAGACGAGTGTACTATATTTGTTGTATATAGTTTATTTTGATAAACTATTTTGTATAACTAAAATATTTTTTGTTTCAATAATATTAATGTTAGCGTAGGAAATAAATAATGAAAGATTAGGAAAGCAACAATAGCACAATAACGAGATCTTGTTGCCTGGTTAGTGGGCTGAAGAAAATTTTGAAGCGCAACCTGGTTCATCCAAGTGATTTTATTCCTCTATGTGATTTGGTTCTTCTATGTGAAGCGCAACCCACTCCATTTAAAAATATAGAGAAACTATATATATATATATATATATATATATATATATATATATATATATATATATATATATTATTTCTATTTTTTTGGTTGCTATCAATATAATTCTACACGATTGTTCTCTCATCTCTCTCCTCTATGTGATTTTCTTCCTGATTGCCACCTCTATAAAATATTGATTTTTGTTATAATCTATAAATGCATAAGTATTTTTTTGGTGGATGTAGCTAGTCGTGCTGAATGACTAGTGAACCACGTTATTTTATGTGTTTCTGATATGGCTTGATTTTCTGTCATGTTCTTGGATTGCAGTTTGATATACTGTGATTGTGGATATATTGTTTGCTGTTTTCTTTTTCTTATTAATTTGTAAACTTACAAATGTTGGAAGCAGAATTCCTAACAAAAATAATGCCCAATTAACTCATTGTAAATTCTCATAGAATTGAAATAACAACTTATATTTAATAAATAATTTTTACAATCAAATGACTATGAGCATAAATATATTTCCAATATTGATTTTTAATATTGAAATCCAATTAAGCATACTCAAAGCCAAATGCCAATCAAAAATACTCAATCTTAATCAATGATATTTAGTTACAACTAAAAGCATGCACCTTCGACCAAAATCACTTAGTCATGATCAACCATATTTAATCATAGCTTAAAGTACTCAATCTCAATTAAATATATCTAATAGTAAGTATGAATATTCAATCTCATTCAATAACATCTAAATAAAATTATGGTCATTCAATCCCAATTAGAGTCATGTTACAACAATTAAGAACACTTGGCCCCTATTAAAAGCACCCAACCCTACACATGGATATCTTACTCTTACAGGAATACTTGCCTAGGTAAATGTTTACATGGCCAACCAATGCATAGTAACTGACTTTTAAAGAGGAGTATAATATCCTCTTTTGGACAAGTACATAATAGTTACCTTCAAATATATATGAAGAGTCTAATGTTCCTTTAGCAGTTATTTTTACTTTATCAAAAGAGTAATTGTCAAATGTTAGTGGTCAAGATCATCTTGAGATATTCAACGTGTCGATCATCACAAAGGAGAGTAAAAAATTTTGATACTAAAAACTCTATAAGAATTTGATTTTAACATCAAGTGTCCAACTATTCTAGCTCATCCTGATCACCCTTCTCATGGAAAAATTTTGGAGCATTATGGTTAAGAA
The DNA here is from genome assembly GCA_029783825.1 of Sapria himalayana. Taxonomy (NCBI): domain Eukaryota; kingdom Viridiplantae; phylum Streptophyta; class Magnoliopsida; order Malpighiales; family Rafflesiaceae; genus Sapria; species Sapria himalayana. Next base: position 879,795 of record JAREIK010001382.1, on the reverse strand, counting down.
ATTTTTAAAGAAAGTTAAGGTTCAATAAATTCAAATATCTAAGTTCCAAAAAATCAAAACATATAAGGTCCCATGAATCCCAAAGTTATAGATACTAGATCTGAAATACTCTTAGTCTTAAAATTTTGTTCCAACAATTGTCCCCCTTTGTGATATCTCCAAATAAGAAGGCAAAGACAATTAGAAACAATTGCATAGCCCAAATCCTAAGTCAACAAAGCTTTCGTGTTTCAAATACCTCCAATCTTTCATGTTTCAACTCTCTCCAATTCCATAAAAATCTTATCATTTTCCATTCCAGCATTCTTAAACATATATGATACAAAAATAAGACTCATCTTGAGACTATAAGCTCTTGGCATGGCAATAGCACATGGAAAAAAAAAGTAAAATAAACAAGAACAAAAAGAGTGCCCTGCCCAAATATTTTCATATGGCTCCAAGATATTACTCCATACTAAGTTACACAAGCCTTTCATTCCATGTCTATAGAAAAAAGAAAGAGGCTCACTCTACTAGAGAGAGTTCACCATCTTTTGTATGAAGAATTTACTCATCTTCATATCCCTAGGACCCTATTCCTCCTTGACATTATCATACTTGTACCCATTCGAAAGTGAGGTTATAATGGAATTAGTTGATATTGAATTAAAGAAAGTGATGTCATTATCTAATCCCCCATCAAAATGGGAAAACTAGGTTCTCCAGCTAGACAAATCAACATAGGCACCAACAATGCCACCACTAATAATATTGCAAGATCAATTGTTAGATCAACATCAAACCATCATATATTTGTATCCATTAAATAAAGATAAGACCTAAATTGACGTGAAGCCAAACACTTTGATTACAAATAAAATAAAACCTTCGAATTTGCACTCACTTCACACATACTAAATAAAAAGACATAGCATATATTCATTGTTCTTATTTGAAAAATTTGTTTTATGAGACCAAAAATCCCAATGATTACATTTTATATTTTTACAATGTGATGATTTTCTATTTTTCTCTCCAAACCAAAAGATCCCTTTTGATCTAACCGATCCCCAAGAGTAGCTAGAGTGAAAATATTAACTTTTACTTCTAACTTATAAGCTTCCTATTGATCTGTTTGATCCTTAGGATTAGTTGGAATAAAAAAGGTATCCCAAGAGATTCCTATAAAAAGTTTGTTTGACTCAGAACAAATATCAGAGTAATCTAAATTGATAATCACTGATCTTCACAGAGGAGAAGTATAAAACAACACAATCATATTATACATTATAGTTATATCAATTTTTTCTAATCATACTGATTGTCATCAAATTACTAACAACTTAAAGATAATAAGTATTAAATGCTTTTATATGGAAAACAAATTAACCATACGAATATATTCGGGCTAATGTAGCTCAGAATCGATACATGTAATTTCTTGCTTTTTACTAACCTAATTAGAGCTAACCCTAGATTGAGTAAAATAAAATGTATTCTTTTACCCAATTATTATTAGCCTTTCCCACTACTTACATAACTCATACTATTCATCACTATTAAAAATTATGATAATACCGACTAAAGTACCGACCATAAAATTTAGTCGGTAATTGATGTCCAAAATACGACCAGTTAGCGACTACAAAAGGGTTTCGAAAAAAAGAATATTTTCGACCAAAGACCGACCATAATTACTGACTATATGTTTTTGGTTGGGAATTGGTCTGCAGTGTGTTTATCGAATATAGTACCGACCATTTCACGACTTGTCCTTATAAATGGTTGGTAATCACCGACCAATTCAAAACTAATTTAGAGATCCAAAGAGGCGCATCGGAGAAAAATACTTCCGACCAAATTCCCGACCAACTACCGACCAATATTAACGACCAAATATAATTGGTCAGGAATATGGTCAGTAAATTAGGATGGAACACGCGAAAAATATTCTTGAAAGATTACCAACTATTTAACGACCAAAAATATATAACCATTAACAATGGTCGGTACAATGGTTATCCAATATATTTATAAGGTCGTAATTACCGTACAATCTACCGATCGAATATTTAGGTCGGTAATTACAGACATTTTTATGACCTCATTACCCACCATGACTCTCAACTTAATGTTTTTGGTCGGAAATTGGTCAATGAATTAGGATGGAAATATCTAATAGATATTATCAACTAATTACCGACCATTTAACGACCAAACACATATTACGATTAAAATTAGTCAGAAAAGTGGACTTCCAAATACCTATATATTTTTTATCACCGACCATTTATCGACCATAATTCTGGTCGGTAATTTATTATTTTAATTTTTTGATTTGAAAATCATTTGCTAAGTCATATAACCCTAATTCCACGTAACTCTATCGATTTTTTGAATCTGAGCAGACTATAAGCATGAAAACGCAAAAATTTTGATTTTTATTCTAAATCCAAGTAAGTTTTTCTTTGTTCTTCTCCTTCAAATTGCTTATATACATCAGAGTTTTGGAATTTCACTTTTCAGTATTCGAGTATTAGGTTTTTTTTTCTCCTCCTAATTTTTAAAATTTTACTTCGATTTCATTTAACATAACATTATTTTGACTCGACACAATTAATTAAATTGTAATTTTTCATTTTTTATCATTTGTTCATCTATTATTTATATTTTTAGGGTTTTAGTGATTTTGATTTTAATTACATGATGCTTATATTCTGATTAATCTTAATGTTAATAGTTTATATTTATATATTAGTATGACATTATGTATAAATATCTATACTTTAATTTATATAATGATTAATGTAAAATTGAACTTTTATATAATGTTAATTTTAAATGTCTAAAATACTATATATAAATTTTCACTTGGGTCAAACTTAAAGTATCCAATTATCCATAATTTATTGTATAGTCTCTCTCTTTGTACTGCTTGTTGATAAATAATGGTTTTGTGTTACTATAATTTAATGATCATTAAAATACAATCTGATATTTACACAAATTACTAGTGTTATGACTAATCCTTCATGTAAGAGCAATACACAGTTTTCCATATTTAAACAATAAAGACTTTTTTTTATATAAATAATACAATAATTTTTATGTGGTATGGAATATACTCCGCATTTTCACTTGATATATTAAGATACCTCAAAATAAAAATATTAACAAAAATCTCCCTTTTAAAAATTTTAAATTAAAGCATACCCCAAAATTAAAAATAATTATGTTTAGAGCTCTTAAGTAGTGAAATCCAGAATTGCATCTCCAGTCATTAAAATAACTCCACCTCTCCCTACCACATTATTTAAAAAAAAATAAAAAAATAAATATTAGAGAATATTTTTGAATAGTATTTTTTTAAAATAAACATATATATACCTCATACATTATATGTAAAAATTTTCAATACGTATACACCAAATATGTTTAGCAAAGTATATATCTTGTATATATATATTTGAAATCTTATACAATATTATGTGTTTATATATTTTTCAAAAAAATATATACATAGCATCCATTTTCTAGTTATATATGTTTTTTCAAATTTGTGAATACACAAATATGTTTTTAATAAATATATATGGTATATACTTTTTGAAAACATATACAATATGTTATGTGTATACATTTTTGAAAAAACATATATACACAATATCCTTTTTCTATGTGTAAATATTTTTTTTCAAAAATATATATATATATATATATATACATATAATACGTTTTCAAAAAACTTATAAAGTATATATATATATATATTTGAAAACCTATAAAATATTATATGTATAAACATTTTTAATATATATATATATATATTGCGGTTACATTTTCTATGTAGGTATATATACACAAAATAGTATATTAATTATATATTTTTTTTTCAAAAGCATATATAAATATAATTTTCAAATATGTTTTTCAAAAACATATATATAGTTTACGTATACTCAATACTTATCAAAAATAGTAATTTTTTTTTATTTTTTTAATGATGATTACTAACATTTTTGAAAAAAAAAACATATATACACAATATTCACTTTTTGTGAATATGATTTTTCAAAAATGTATATATATGCATAATTATAAATGTTTTATGCATAATTATATATAAATATTAAATTTATATCTTATAATTAATATATACTTGTATATAGTAGTATATAAAATAGTTTTTACTATATTTATATCTATACATTACTATATGTATAAATATATAACATTAAATGAACAAATATATATACCTACATGTATAAATATATATTTAACTATATGTATAACCACATGTAATAATATTTTTAATTACATGTATAACAACACACAAAATTATGTTAAACTATATGTGTATAACTATATATAAATATTTGTATAACTAAATAAATGTCTATATAATTATATATAACTATATTTTTAACAATATATACATATATTTATTCATATAATTAAATCAATATATTTGTTGATTTTTTTTAACTAGTTATGGAAGACGATCGTGAATGGATGTACAATGGTCGAATAGTGAATGAAATGCTCTCTAATGAATGGGGGAATAAAGTTGATGAATTTGTTGAGTTTGCTCTGAGATATCCTGAGTGTGTGAATGGTGGCACAGATATAAGACGTCATTGCGCTTTAGTTAAATGTTAGAATAAAAAGTTTTAAAATTTTGAGACTCTAAAGATGTATTTGTATAGAAATGATTTTGTGGCGGAACTTTATGTTTGGATATACCATGGTGAGAAGCAAGTCCACTAGAGGTATTCAAGTTCAGTACGGGTGTTAGTAAGTAAAACTGATCAGATAGTCTCAAATAATATTAATCACACTGCATACCATAAAATGATTTTTGATGTTGCGGGTCTTGAATTCAACCCGAAAGAGGAACCCAATGTCGAGGTAAGGAATTTCTATGATATGATTTGAGCTAGAGACAAACATGTATATGAGAGAAATTCTAATCATACTCAACTTTCTACACTAGTTAAGATGTTAGAAATAAAGTGCAGACACATATGTCTGCAGGCATGGTTTGATGATATATCTAAATTTATTTAAGAATTATTGTCAAAAGATAATCTAATGTCATTGGATTTCTACAGCATGAAGAAGTTAGTTAGATGCTTGAAATTTTCCATACAGGTCATTCATTGATGTGTGAACAACTATATGATATATATAGGTGTCAAATGGGACGTGTCGGGCCGGCCCGACCCATATTTAGTTGGCCTGGCTGTGCTTTCGTGCCGGGCCATGCACGGCACGGTTACTGTACTGTACCATGTTGTGCTTGGCTCGGCATGATTCTCTAGAGGTCAGCCCGGCACGGGCCCATGGCACGAATTCGCCAGGTTCGACCCGGTCGGGCCGAATCCCTAATATAAATAAAATTAGGGGTTCGACTGCGCGCCATCACGCCATCGTGCCGAACCCCTAATTTAGAAAAATTATGATTTCGACACGCCCAAAACCCTAATTTTTAAAAAAATTAGGCTTTCAGCGCTCTCGAAACCCTAATTTAAAAAAAATTAGGGTTTTGGCACCCCCTAACCCTAAATTTTAAAAAAAATTCAATTTCTTGACTCGTGTCGAGGTACTGTGCCAATGGATCACGGTACCATGCCGGGCCAGGCACGGCACGAGCCCTGATTGGCCTCGACACAGCACGCCACGATTGGTGCCATGGTCGGGCACGACACGAGCCCGGGCACGGGAAATTTCCATGCCGAGACAGCCCAGGCATGGCCAAATCGTGTTGTGCCTCGTGCCGAACCGGGCCGGCCCGGCCCAGTTGACACCTCTAATGATATACTAAGGTGATGACAGTGACCTTAACAGTTGTAAAATATAAGGGCATGCTCGGTACAAGCAAAAAGTTAGAGGTTTTGGAAATAGATTGTATATACGTATGTTGAAGGTGCCGTATAAGAAGATGCACTATTTTCCTATAACACCTAGGTTGTAGAGATTGTATGCATCAACTGTACCTCTAATGAAATGAGGTGGTATTTAGAGCATCATATAGAGGATGATAAGATGTGTCACTCTTCTGATGCCCATGTTTGGAAATATTTTGATAGATATTTTCCTGATTTTTCTTCTAAAGTTTGAAATATTAGGCTGGGTTTATTTGCTGATGGTTTTCAGCCATTTGGTCAATCTGAACAACAATATTCTTTCTGGCCTGTGGTGGTGACCCCATATAATTTTCTTCCAGACTTATGTATGAAGGATGAATTTATGTTTTCGACTGTGTTAGTGCCCGGGCCTACGAATCTAAAAGGAAAGATAGATGTTTTCTTATAGTCATTGATAGCGGATTTGAAAAGTCTTTTGGGTGTTGGGGTTCAAACTTATGATATTTCCAAATGGTAAAATTTTTAGATGCGCGCTGCCCTCATGTGAACCATAAATGACTTTATAGTATATTCTATGATATCTGGGTGGAGTACAACTAGCATATTGGCATGTTCGCATTATATGGAAGATTCTGATGCTTTTAGATTAATTAAGAGTGGAAAATAATCATGGTTCGATAACCATCAGAAGTTATTACCCATTAATCATCTGTATCGACGTAACATCAAAGACTTCATTAAGAATAAAAAGGTTACTAAACAATTCGCAGGGGTTAGATCTGGGGATGATATTTTGTAGGAATTGAATAACAAAGGCTTGAGGAAGGTGATAAATGTTGATGCTGAGTTTGTGAATGCAGCTATATCTAAGACCTATGGGTGGAATAAGAGAAGTATTTTCTAGGATTTGCTCTACTGGCATGAACACTTGCTTAGGCACAATCTTGATGTTATGCATATTGAGAAAAATGTGTTTGACAATCTTTTTAATATAGTATTTAATATTCCAGGGAAAACTAATGATACTTTCAAGTCAAGAGATGAGTTGGATAAATATTATCGCCGTCCTCAATTTGTAAAAAATATTGTCACCAATAATACCCTGATGTGCCATTTTTTTTAATAAATCACAGAAGAAGGTTATGTATCAATGGGTAAAAAAACTAAGATTTCTAGATGGGTATGCTTCTAATCTGGGGAGATGTGCAGATGTGAAAAAACTTATGATGTTTGGCATGAAGAGTCATGATTGTCATGTATTCATATAAAAGTTGTTACCAATTGCTATTCGAGAATTCCTGTCAAATAGAATATGAGAGCCGATAACTGAGATTTCTTTATTCTTCAAGCAACTGACTTCATCTTCATTGATTGATGAGGAAATGAAAATTTTGGATGAACAAATTCCTGTTATCTTATGCGATCTTGAGAAAATCATTCCTCCTAGTTTTTTTGACTCAATGAAATATCTTCCAATGTTCTTGGCTTACAAAGCTAGGATTGCTACTCCTGTCTATTATCACTTGATGGATCCTCTAGAAAGGTAATATAAATTCACTAAACCAATTCTTTTTCAATATATATTTTTATATATACAAAAAAATGACTTGTAATTTTCAATAATTTTTTTGTAGATACTTGTGGAAAATAAAGCATATAATAATGAATAAGGCTCAAGTGGAGGGTTCTATATCAATAGGGTATATTATGGATGAGGCTACAAAATTCACTTTATTCTATTTCAAAGTAGGAGATTCAACTCTTCCACTTAAGTAAAAGTGGAATGAGGTTTATCTTTGTGACAATGTGGATAATGATATGTTTGAAATTTTAAGCCTCTGGGTAAAGTAATTGGTGCTGAAAAGAAAAGGTAGAGTTGTTAACCGAGCCGGGCCTGGCACAAAAAATTTTCTTACTCGAGCTCGTGCCTTGTCCGACCACCGCACCAATCATGCCATGCTGTGCCAAGGCCAACTGGGCCTCGTGTTGTGCTTGGCCCAGCACGATAACTCGGCACGTGCTGAGAAATCAATTTTTATTAAAAATTATGGTTACAGGGGTGCAGAAACCCTAACTTTTTTTAAATTAGGGTTTTGGGTATGCCAAAATCATAATTTTTGTTGAAATTAGGTTCCGGGCATGCTGAAACCCTAATTTTTTAAAATTAGGGGTTCGACCCGAGTGGGCCGAACCTGGCGTATTCGTGCCGCGAGCTTGTGTTGGGCTGACCTCCACAGAACTGTGCTAGGCCATGCACGACACGATATATTAATCTTGTCGTGCCTGGCCCGACATGAAAGCACAGTCGGGCCAGTAAAAAATGGGCCGGGCCAGCTTGGCACGTCCCGTTTGACACCTCTAGGAAACGGTATCTTGCAAACTATGAAAATAATGATGATCATCTATAGGTCCTAATGAATTATCCAGAGGTTCAATCATTCATTTAGTTATTATTTCCTAATAGTCAAATGACATCTATTATGCATTATAATTTAGTATTTCCTATAAATTTATCAATAAATTTTAATTTCTTTTTTTTAGTGTTTTTGTTACAGATAAACGTAAAGAGTTTCCAAACATGGATGAAGAAGCTATCAATGCCATGATGGAGCAAGAATTTCCATCTTTTTTGAAAAATACGTATGTTTACTTATAATGAAAATCACAAAATAATTGTATTGTTCTAATAAAAATTTATAATTGTAATCTAAACAATCTACTTAATTTTGATTACAGGTTCATAATCGTGCAAATAAAATTTTCAATTATTATCTTCAAAGTATAGCACAAGGTCCCCTAATAGAGGTTAAAATGTTCAATGGTTACTATATGAATGTTTTAAATATCACACTAAATCGTATGGTAGCTACCGGGCAACAGACAATACAGGGGTATGCATTAAATGATCCGTATACAATAAAACCGAATATGACTATTACCGGACTCTAGTCGAAGTGATCAAATTAAAATTTGAAGCCCTACCGGTTAAAAAACTATTTCATTCAAATGTGAATAGTTCAACCAAACACCAAATATTGGTATAGTTGTCCATCCTCGATATAAACTTGTCGATGTACATGATAAAAATGATTCGAGAAGTATGAACCTTTTATCTTAGCAGTACAAGCATCATAGGTTTATTATTGTGAATATACGGGTCGGACCGGTCCTAGAAAGGATTGGAAAGCTATGTGGAAGATAAAAGCTAAGTCTCAAATTGATATCCCCGCATCACCAAGTACTGATTTCATAGAACCAGCCTTTCAAAATGATAATAATGATATTATGATCGAAGCTGTGGTGGGGGACCAAGACGTCCTTTTAGTCACATCTTCTGAGATGGATACAAGTGGGGATGTAGTTGTTGATGAAAATTTAATTGATAATGAAGAAGAAATGAGTGATGAACAAGAGTTTGAAAATGATGTTAATACATCTGAAGAACAAGATGAACTAGATTTTGATGATTCTGATTTAAATGAGTAGTCAGTGAGTTTTATGTCATTTTAATTGTTAATCATTTTTATTTATTTTCATTGCCTTATGTATTTTTTACAGATATGGCACGTGGATGAGGTAGAGGCGGCACATTGCAAGGTCGTACGAGCTATGATATAGGCAGCACGGCCTTAGGTATGCCCAAAACTTGTAGAGGGTCATGGGTGGATAAGATGCCACAGTAGATAGAGATGGTTGTGAATATACAGCAGTAGCATCATCAACTGACTGATAAACATAATGGTCAGGAGATTTTGTTAAATAATCAAGAGATGTGGGAGGGAGGGGAGAGAGAGGATGGAGATGTTGGAGTCTTCCTCAGAGCACCTTACAGATGAGACTCATTTTGATCCGTCAATTGATAATCTGTAAGATATAAAACTTAATAAATAATTTATTAATATATTTTTTTATTTCATACTTGCTAATAAATTTTTAGTCACGGGACAAAGTTAGAGTCGCCTGGTTCCATTTCTATGGTTGTTCGGCTACCACCAAGCATAACTATATTATTATCTTTGCTCATTTTGATTGAAAATTATATACATGAGTCATAACTTAATTTAATGCTTCACATATTGCTTCTCATAGTATTTGAACTTGAAACCTCCAATTAATTAGTTTCAAATCCTAGCATCAAAGTACCAATTGATCTACTTTGTTCAATTGATACTCATGTGATAAAATTTGTAACTAAATACTTTTTAGGTATCAAGTTCAAATCATGAGAGATATGACATGGGAAACATAAAAATAAGTCTTGATCTATGTGTAAAATCTTATGATGTAATAGGAAAAGAGGACAATATGGTTATGCTTGTTGAGGGCTGGAAAACTAGTTAATACTCAGGGGTCACTTTGGGACAAAGGTCTATGAGACCCATTTTGTTATAAACAAATGTGTTTATATGTAACTATACTCGGGCCTCATATATAGGCTTTAGTACGTTAGCAACTCATGATATTAACAAGTTGCCTAGCCTCCATCATACATATCTAATTGTCTTACTCGCTCAAGTATTACTTTGATAATAGAATTTAGAATTAAATAGACTAGAAATCTCAAGTATAAATCCATTAGGATTTAAACTTGAAAGGTATCAAAATAAATTCTGACCTATGTGTAAAACTTTATATCATAATGTGCAAAAAGGACGATATGATTATGCCCAATAGAGGCTAAGGGACCAATTAACACCATGGGTCACTTGGGGAGTAAGGTATGTGGGGCTTGGAAGTTGTTATGCATCTACTAACTTTTGCTAAGTGAGCTAAGAAGTAAAGATATGTGTAGCTCGTTTTCAAGCACTATTTTCATTGATACTAATTTTTTAACTAATTCTTGGAAACTACTCAAGTGAGTAATCATAGAAGATTTACCTTGATATTACATTTCAAGCAAGCATTAGATTAAAAAGTCCTTTTTTTTCTAGATGTATTATTATCATACATTGATTCTATCTTTTTCTACATCTTATATGCCTTAGTTATTGTAAATATGTGAAAAGTCACCTTTATAACTCAATGATAAATCATAATAATGATTGTCTTTTAATTTTGTCTATTATTTGTCATCTATACTTTCTGATTTTGTTTCATAAAAAATCAATTCAAATAGGTTACTTATCATTAAAATATCTACCATTTTAATTTTCTAAATAGAATAGTTGGATGATTCCAGCTTAATCATCATGAGTAAATTATTTTATTCCTTCATCCCATATAAAATAACTCGGTCATTAAATCCAAATGCTCCAAAAATTTTTAATTCAAACTTTGATACTATTTATTAGGGTCAATCGAGACAAAGCTCAAAAACAAAAAATATATTCAAACCATATCTAGGACCCATAAGTAGGTTAATTAATTTTCTCTTATGATTTTCACTTTTTTAAAATCTTACCATTTGAATCATTACAGCATCATAAATCACGTATTTTTATATTTTCTAAAATGTAATTTGTCTTTTTTTAATTAAAATTCTAACTTAATATTAATGTAAAAACCATGAATTTTTCAAATCTAAGCCAAATTAAAATACAAAATTATTTTTTTAAATTTTAAATTTTTTGAAAAATTAAAATTCAGATTCAATTTAAAATCATATATGTAGATCATACCTTAAAATGGACATCTCATTTTCTTTTAATAAAATAAGATTTTGTTTTATCAAAAAGGAGGGAGATGTTTCCCTCCTTTTAGATTTCATGTGCATGCCCAATAAATTCAATATGTGTGTAATATTTTGTTTTTCAGTTGATTTCCAAAAACAATCCCCAAGCACACACCTTAGATAAAATAAAACAAACATTTTTTTTTTCATTCTAAAATTTATTTAAATTTTATTAATAGAACTCACATATATTGAGAGCACCTCAAATGGTTCGAATTAAATAAAACACAATAAAATATTACTTCTCACTTTAAGTCTAAACCAAACTAAAAATTAAAATAAAATATCTGATCTGCTCAAAACATAGGCAAACCCAACAGTAATTTTCCATTAGCCTCCAAGGACTACCTTTTGATGTGATTTCATGATCTATTGAATGACCCAATCTAATCTTTCAATGTTTTTTGTGAAGTATTTATTGTATAGTTTTTATGATTGGAATAGTAAAAATAAGTTATTAGTTTCATCCAAAAAATTTCAATGTTGAAGGGGAGATTTAATCATGCCTTTACAAGGAGATTTTGCTTCGTCATGTACCAAGTAGAAAAATACAACTTTGATTTTATGGTGTAGATTTTTAGACAAAACTTTGAGTAAAAGACAACCCCCTTGTTACCATTTTCGATTCATCTTTCTATCATAGAAGAGCTCTTTAAATATGCAAATAAATTTTCCATATCAGATGACAACATGCAAGAAGCCACTTAAAACTTATGCTAATGAGCCATCTTATTGATAAAGATAAACTAGGTTGTTCAAAAATCACAATCCGATAGTCCATCTAGGATAATAATGAGAAACTCCCAACCTAACGTTTCTTTTGTTTGAATCTTTAAGAATTTATCATTGCATGAGGGAATGAAGAATGCTCTACTAGCCAATCAGTTTATAAGCAAGTGCCTTCTAGGTGAGATAAATCTTTTATTCACAAATATAATCTATGGATGAGGTAGAAGTATATACTATTTTATCAAATACTACCTAAACTAGGAAAGAGACTTTCTACTCGAGGATGTAATACTCATGCTATTTATTTCATAATGGAGTCATTCTGGCAGTGTTCGAATTACCTATGTTATAGTAATTTTTATATTTTTATGAGATGCCACATTTTTTTATTCAACCTAAATTATTAATGTCCTAATTTAATATAATAATTTGAATATTTTAATTAATTTACATATCACCAATAAAGATTTTGTTTATTCATTTTCTTAAATTTGGGGTTGGATGTAAGTTGTCCATAGTATTTGTGGTGTATGTATGTTGGTTGCAAAAAAAAAAAAAATTATTTAGTTGAAAAATATAATTTGAATCTTTTGCCAAAAAATATAATTTCCAATTCTACTAAAAATTATAATTTTTGATTATATTTTAATCGTAAAAAAATTTTAATTTTGTCAAAAATTATTTTTCAAATAGGTCTAAAAAAATATTTTGTCCAAAATTATATTTTACACCTAGAAATTTAATAGTATATAAACATAAACGAAGAACACACAATGTCGAAAAAAAATAAAATAAAATCTATTATCCAAAATCAATTATGCACTTAGGTTTGAATGCTAATAAATTAATATATACATAGAGAAGAAAACATTAAGAATCCTAGCAAAATTCTAGTATAAAATTTGTTCTAAATCAAGTCGACTCATTTATAATGCTCATTTGTGCATTCCAATGAATCAATCTTGAGAACTTTTGTATTTCCTTGTGCACTATGCCTAAGCACACAATACCACATATTCACATCATAAAAATTAATTTTTTTTGACAAAGATTGAAAATTGTATTTTTCAATAGAATGGAAAAACATAATTTTTAGTATGATTACAAAATAGATTTTTTGGCAGATTTGAAAAATATATTTTTAATAGAATTTGAATTTGTATGGTGTGAATTTTTACTTTATAAATTTAAAATTTATTGTAAAATTATGTCGGACGATCTCTCTATAATTCTATATTATATTTATATATTTTATGCACGTACTTACACAAAAAAAATAATTATATTGTGCATTTGGCAAGTTTTTGAAAAAAAAAATTAGATAATTTAATTAGAATTGCTATAATTATTTAACTAGGATTTCTTTAGGAATGATAGTTTTTAATCATATATTTCATGATATTAAGTCTAATTTTTCCAAACACATGAAATATTCCAAATAAGTATATTATATTATGTTAATATTGGGCTTTGTTTCTGTTACTATGTTGGGCTTCTCACTTGGTGAAATTACTACTTCACCCTAACTAATATTCAATTAATAAATACGTCAGTCGTGCTGTAAAGTTTTAAATGACTATTTATTTTTATTGGATATTGAACCTCATATATAAACTCTATTTTTTTCTTTTTGATAACTGAATAACATAATTTTTTGATTTTACTGTGGCTTACTCTATGTTCTTCTTATCGTGATTCTTCTTCTTCTTGAACTCTTCTTTGTAATCCTTTCTGAAGCAAAGAAAACCTACTTCTAATTACAACAATTTGTATCAGAGTGGGTTGTTTATTTGAGATTGAAGCTTTTTGAAATGATTATTCAAAAGTTTCTCAAGAATAAACACTCCGAAAATTATTGTTTTGACATAAACATTTTCTCATAGATCCTCTTAGATCCAGTGCAAATCTATTTAGATCTGATTTTTTTGTGTTGAATACACATAAATTTTCACAAGATCCCTAATTTTTTATGCCTGAATTTTGTAAGAAGATTTTTTCCACAATAGCATCGAGCTCGGGTTCTATTCCTATACACATGTTTGATGTTGATAACTTTGATTATTGGTTTGTTGAAATGAAATTCCTATTTATATCACAAGATATATGAGAAATTGTAGTTATTGGATATACAGAACCAACTGATATCTTTTCTCGGGAATAAAAAGAGTTATTAAATGAACGAGAGTTAAAAAAATTAAATACAAAGGCACTACTATTCATCCAACAAGAAGTTAGTAATTATATATTTTTTTGAATGTTAGGGTGTACTTAAGCCAAGGAGGCTTGTGACCTCCTTAAAGAAGAGTTCCAAAGAGATAAAAAATTCCAAGGAGCTCTTCTACATTCATTGAGAAAGGACATTAAAAATATGTGGATGAATAACTCAGATTCTTTTACTTAGTTCTCAATTCAATTTCTGGATGTAGTTATTCAATTAAAAATCAATGGAGAGAACATCACAGAAACTCGACTAGTTGAGAAACTACTCATTTATATGCCTGATAAATTTGATGATATTGTGGTAGTAATAGAAGAGACAAAAAACTTGACAAAGTTAACTACTCAACAAGTTCTTAGCTCTCTAAAATCATATGAGAGCAGACTACTCAAGAGAGCCAAATTATCTAGAGAATCTATCTTGCAGCCAAGGTGGGAAAATCAATATGTAAAAAAAAAGGTCAAGCAACAAAGACAATAAATAAAAGAGGAAACCCCAGGTATGTGTTTAACAATAAAAACAAAAAAAAAATAAAAATAGTTCTTCTTCTGTAATCTCAAATGCCTCATAGAAAGCTTCACATATCTCTTTCAATATATGCTGGAGAACAAACCACACTGATACAAAGTACTGATTTAGAAAACAGAATCAATGCCTAAACTATAAAAAGTTTGGTCATGTTTCAATGGACTGTAGGTTGAAGCACATTCAATCTGCTAGTTGTGCAAAGAAGATGATCACTACAGAACACTTGTTTTATGTAACCGAAACAAGAAAATAACCCTCACCCAATGTATGGTTTTTGGATAAAGGTTGATCAAACCACATGTCTGGTATTAAAGCATATTTGTGGATTTACTTCCTGTAGTAAATTTACTAGTAAAATTGGGAAAGGGAGACCTTGTCCAGGCAAAAGCCAAAGACAAAGTCTCTGTTCTAACTCCTATTGGAGTTAAATTTTTAAGAGATGTCCTTTTAGTTTCAGCACTGGAGCAAAATCTTCTGAGTGTGGGGCAATTGATGGAAGAGATTATAGTTTAGTATTTAAAAATAATATATGTCATATATTCGATCATGAATCTAAGGAATCTCTATGGACAGTGAAGATGTCTAGTGAAAGGAGTTTTCCACTGATTTTTAACCAAATAATGGATAAGGCATTGACTATGAATGCTGAGTCAGAAGCATCATTATGACATATGATGTTTGAACACCTTAACTACTATAGTCTAAAAAATCTTTTTCAAAAATAACTTATAAAAGGTGTACCTTCCAACATTGCCATTCCAAACTCTATTTGTGAGGAATGTTCATTATAGAAATAGTCCAGACAGAGTTTTCCCAAGGACTATACCTGGAAAGTTTCCCAATCACTGGAATTGATTCATGCAGATATCTATGGACCCATGTCAGTCTAATCTCTGACCAACAATAGCTATTCCTTACTAGGCATTTGTTGATGATTGTACTAGGCATATATGGGTATACTTTTGAAGCATATGTCTGAAGTACTTGACTGCTTCAAGAAATTTATATCTCTAATAGAAAGACAGTCTAACCTAAGTGTAAAGATACTTAGAATAGATAGTTTAGGTGAATTCCTTTTATAGAAATTCATTAATTTTTGTGAACTAAAAGAAAATACACAGGTATTTGATCACCTCTTATTCACCACAACAAAATGCTGTTGTGGAGAGAAATCATAGAATTGTAATAAAAATGGCTAAAACTATTTTGAATGAAAAACACCTGCCTAACATTTATTGGGCTGAAGTAGTAAACACTATAGTATACCTACTCAATAGATGCCCTACAAAGGTAGTGTATAACCTCACTCCACTATAGACTTGGAGTGGGAGGAAACCAAATGTAAAACACCTCAAAGTATTAGGGACTATGTGCAACTCCCACATACCGAAGCCCACTAGTACTAAGTAAGACTCTAAGAGTCTAAAATACATCTTAGTTGGATACAATTTGTAATCCAAGGTTTACAAATTGTATTCACCAGAAACAAAAACATATCTGGTGAGTAGAGATGCAATTGTTGATGAAAATGAAAAATGAGATGAAAACTTTCAAGATTTTGAAGTGAAAACTACTAGCTTGCAAGGCTGTAATTTAGATATTTCAGCAAGTAATAATAAAGAATGCAATCCAAGGTATGTTTCATGTTCCCCTTCTGAGTTAGAATCAGATATAGAAGAGATACATGATAGTTACACCAGTTAAATGTAAGTCCTTGGCTGAGATATACCAATGATGTAATTACTCCTCAGTTGAGTCTCTCAACTATTAAGAAGCAGTAAAACATCAAGTGTGAGTCAATATAATGAAAACTGAAATATCTGTCATTGAAAAGAACTAAACTCAGACCTTAGTAGACTTACCCCCAAATAAACACAACATAGGAGTCAAATGGTTATTAAAAATCAAAACTCGACCAAACAAAAATCAGCTTTTATATAAGACTCAATTAGTAGCCAAGGGCTATTCCAAAAAGTTTGTAACTGATTACTTTAAAACCTTTGCTCCAATAGAAAAGTTAGAAACAATAATATTTCTAATTGCCTTAGCCGAACAAAAAGGTTGGGACTTATTCCAACTAGACATTAAATCGACCTTCTTGATTGGTAAACTCAATGAGGAGATTTATGTAGAACAATCCCTTTGACCTGTAAAACAAGGGGTTGAGCATCATATTTATAAACTAAACAAGGATCTATATGGGTTGAAACAAACTCCTTGTATTTGGTATCAACAAATAAACTTCAACTTGATGAATCAAGGATTCAAACATAGTATGAATGAGCATACACTCTATATTAAAAGAACCAAAGATTTTAAAATTTTAATTGTGTCAATCTATGCAGATGACATAATTTTCACAAGTAATAAATCTAAATTAATAGAGGCATTTAGACGAGATATGAAAACTAAGTATGAAATGTCATACATAGCTAATTTAAAATACTTCTTGTGACTTAGAAATTTTTTAAGACTCAAGTGGTGTATCCATTTGCTAAACAAAATACATACAATCTATATTGAGAAATTATGGGATGATTGACTGTAAACCTATTTCTACCCCTCTAGTTGTAAACCAAAAACTAATGTCTGCCCAAGGCAAAATAGTTAATGGAAAAATATACAGAAGCTTAATTAGAAGCTTGTTGTATGCATATATCACATGACCTGATATTGTATACTCAGTTCATCTTCTATCTCGATTCATGCATGCATCCAATCATATACACCTTAGTGTTGCCAAACGAGTCTTAAAGAATCTAAAGGAAACATTAGACTTAAGCCTAAAGTACTCTAGAACCAATCACACAAAAATATCTAGATATTGTAATAGTGACTAGGGAGGATGTCCAAAGGACTATCGAAATACCTCTGGATATATATTTAACTTATGAACTATGCTATTTCTTGGAAGTCCAAGAAGCAATACATAGTTGCTCTATCCACTACTAAAGCTGAATATATTTTAGCTTTAGTTGCCACATCTCAAGCCTTGTGGATGAAAAAATTATTGGTCAATTTGGATAAACTATTGAAAGACCCAACTAACATACTATGTGATAATCAATCAACTATATCCATAGCAAGTAGTGTTATTTTGCATAGTCGAATAAAGCATATAGATCTCAAATACCACTTTATTAACGATATAATTGAGACTAATGAGATTAAATTGTCATTTTATAGAACTGAAGAACAACTGGCAGATATTTTCATCAAGCCTCTGCCTAAAGAAAAACTTGTGTACCTATGGGAAATACTAGGACTCACACCAACTACATCAAATGAGAGAGATTGTTAACATTGGGCTTTTCTTCTGTTGCTATGTTGGGCTTCTCACTTGGTAAAATTACTACTCTACCCTCACTGATATTCACTTAATAAATGCGTTAGTCATGCTGTAAAGTTTTAAATGATTGTTTATTTTCATTAGATATTGAACCTCATATATAAACTCTATTTTTTCTTTTCAATAACTAAATAACATAATTTTATTAATTTTACTGTGGCTTGCTCTCTGTTCTTCTTATCGTGATTCTTCTTCTTCTCGGAACTTTCATCTTCTTCTTAAACTTTTCTCTATAATCCCTTCTGAAGCAAGGAAAACCTGCTTCTAATACAACATATTATTCCATATAACTCACATGATATTTGAATCCTTTTTAGAAGTATATGCATCTAATGATATCCATTTATAGAAGAAATCAATGATCTCAAATAATAGTTTATTCCTGAGCATTAATTATCTAGAATACCTTGACTATAACCACCCATCATCTCATAGAAGGGACTAGATTCTTGATGATTACTAAGGTGTGTATCAAGAGATAATTGTAAGGGGCTAGCCTACGACTGGTCACAATTTATGGCATAATTTATCAAATTATCTATCATTGTCAACTAACAATAATCTTAGGTATATGTCTAATGTGTTATGGTTCATCCACATAGGTGGTTCTTGCATACCCCATCATATAATTTGGTTCATACTAATAGGGATTATTGGCCACTTCGTATAATTTAGACAAGGATTGTTTGTATATCTGCCCATTAATGATCATGAAATTAGTCACTTTATTCAACACCTCATCCCCATTTTAAGGATTGGTTGATAATTCTTTACTTTCCATATATTGGATTATAGGAGTCATCCAATTCTAGTAATAGCATTATTCATCTTATTTTTATTGATGGGAATGTGATCAATTTGTAGTCAATTAGTGATTATAATTATTATTGCACCATAATTAAATAGACTCACATAATCACATATATTTTTTTTCATATGAATCTTATTTTGGCCTACTACTAGTTAGAAGTCATTAAAAATAAGAATTTTCATGCTTGTTAAGGAGATAGCTAAGTCTAAATTAGCTTAGATAACATCATATAGCAACCTAGTTGTTGGAGGTAGAAAAATTTTTGATGGTGGCCTATTTGTTTCTTTTCCCAATTGGAGATTACAAATATATATTGATTATGGCTCTGTCCAAGTGAGATGTGTCATCGTATGAGTTTTCAATTGATCATTATTTTGTATTTTTTAGAATCTTTAGGGACTTCTTTAAAGAAATGGGCAAGAACTTATCATTTGGAAACTAGGTGTGGCCTCATTAGATTTAGGCCTTGATAAGTTTGATAGACCATTTTATCATTCTTCGTCAGACATCTAGTTTGCACAATATTTCTTTCAATGGCAGTTCAATTACTATCATTATTGGATGCACCTAAAAAATGATGTAACTTTTTGGAGGTGACTCAATTGGGAAGTGTAGCTTGTTGCAACTAGGAATACTAGGTTTTAGAATTTATTAAAACCCCTTGCTTACATAATAAATAAGTAATTCATCAAACCCTAGATGCTTCTCTTTTTTGAATCACAAAGCACTGATGAATGTATGCCTTTTTAACTCATCAAGCCATATCACTTTGAGAGGATCAATTCAGAGATATTTTTCTTCTCTGACATGTAGTTTACTAATAAATAGGCCTTTATATAGATTTTTTGAAAGATATTATTCATGTATTATTCACACTTGTTCACACATAAAGATGCACTATTCTACACAATGCACTATTGACGTGATCATTATTCACTCGGTCACTATTCACCTAGCCAATATCCAAGCACTATAGTCATTATTCACCTAGCCAATATCCAGGCACTATAGTCATTATTCGCCTAGCCAATATCCAATCATTGAAGTCACTATTCATGTAGGGTTCATTCACATGTCTTATATAATGCTTCTCCTTGAATGAACATCATAAAATCAAGAGAAATCATTAGGACTACCTCATTAAAAACCTTTCCAATAAAATCTAGTAGGATAAAACCTGGATGAGAGAAAAAAAAATATAGTGCACAAACTTCATATCACATTCTCCCTCATGTCAACATCATTAGGTTGATGCATTCCAATTATGTATATTAACTTATTGGATATTGAAGTTGGCAATGATTTTGTGAATAAGTCATTTAGAGTATCTCTTGAGCGAATTTACTAAACATTAATTTAACTCTTCTTCTAAAGCTCGTGTGTATAAATGAATATTTGTGAAAATTGAAATATGTTTGATTCTATATCCCTTGATGTAACCCCTTTAATCTATGTAATGCATATTATATTATTTTCAAATAATGTTGTTGGGTAATCTTTTATAGAGAAGAGCCCACATGATTCTTGAATATGGTGAATTATATATCTTATTCATATACATTCATAACTTATCTCATGAATTGTAAGAATTTTGATTGATTTGATGCTTTGACCACCATTCTTTGTTTAATAGATCTCTATAATATGATAGTTCCATTATAACTAAAAATATATCTATTTTGTGATCTAGTTTAATGCTGATATGAAAAATAGCTCACATCTGCATATCAAATTAATTGTTGCTTTGACTCATTGAGTAAAATAAGTCCATATAAATAGTTCCATAAAAATAATGTGACACATATTTGATTTCATTCCAATGTCTTCTAATTGGAGTAGAATTGTATAGTCTAATAAATTAATAGAAAAGTGATAAATATAAAAGTATAATTAGCAAGATACATAAGTACACTAATAATAATACGTGTGATACTTCATGATCAAATAATTCTTCATCCTTTTTCCCAAGGTTGAAATGGATCTTTTTTCACATCAAGTGATTGGAAAACCATTGGATAACATAATGAATGGATTTTATCCATATTAAATTGCTTTAGAGTTTTCTTAATGTAAGTTGATTGATGAATCAATGTTCTATTTGGAAAATGTTCGATCTGCAATTGAGATAAAATTTTGTTTTTTCAATTCCATTCATTTCAAATTCTTTTTTCAAATATTTTGTTGTTTTTGTGAGATGTTTAGAAGTTCCAACAAGATTTAAATCATCAACATACACAGTAATAATTATAAATATAGTTTTCTTTTTCTTAATGAAAACACATGGATATATAGGGTTATTCACATACACTTCTCTTAATAAATATTCACTTAGGCGATCATACAACATGCATCTGAATTATTTTAGTTCTTATAAAGATCATTATAATTTGATTGAGTATATATTATGAGGTTTTGTAGTTGTACTTATTGCTTTAGGTAGTTTAAATCCTTAAGAGATTTTCATGTGTATAATATGGACTCATAAATATGCAGTGATAATGTCCATGAGAATGAGATGCATATCCAGTCTTTCAGAGATTGCCAAGCTTATCAAAAAAAGAAATGTGAATGTGTCCATGTTAGGAGAATATGTTTTCTCATAGTCAATACCTAATCTTTGAGAGAAACCTTGAGCTACTAATCACACTTTATATCTTATGATATTTTTAATTTGATTGTGCTTTCATATAAATAACCATTTATATCCAACATGCTTTGCACTTGTAGGTATTTTGACCATAGGTCTAGAGACTTCTCATTTCACTAGCGAATTTTATTCACAAAATAGTAAGCAAATATATTGTTAATGACTATCTTATTTCAGTTCGGTTCCATTATTCCTTGGTCACTACATAATTGATAGATATATCTTTATTATCTTTAATTTCAGATACATGATTCTCATTGATAATTGACACATTTGGAGTATCATTGGGAAAATTTTCTTAATCAATATTTTCCTCGACTTTGTCATTTGCATACTTTGACTTTTTTTTTTGTACGAAGATTTTTATCTTTGGAACTAATTGGTCTACCACGCCCTAGTTGTTTCTTTATATCATTAGCAGTGATAAGTTGTCCTATAGGAATAACAATTATGATAAGAGCATTTGTAGTTGACATATATGACTTAGTCACTCTTTTTTTTGTATCAGTAAATATATTAGGTAGTTGATTTGCTAAAATTTGTAAATGAATTATCTTTTGAATCTTGTTCATATTATTTCGTGTGAGGATCATAATAAGACAATAATAATTTATTCCAGTTAATACATTTTTTCAACTATTTGTTTCTCCCTCTAAGAGCATCCCCAACCACACTCAACAAAATAACTAGTTAAAAAATATTTAAATAATCAATTCAATATTTTAGCTAGCAACTCTTAAAAATTTACTCCATCAAAGCTCAGCAAAATAGATTAATATTTCAACTAACTTTAACTAATTTTCAAAAATATAATTAAAAAATATCATAATTTAAAACAGTAAAATTGTCTTAATGAATATGTGTTGTGCCATGTCATCAATTTTAAAACAGTGAAATAAAAAAAAATAAATTCAAACATTCATTCATAAATTTAATCTAGATTATAACACAAGTTGCAAGTCGGCGAATAGGGAAAAACTACATTTTCTTTGCTATGATTTCCATCTGGAGGCGCTTAAAATATTCAGCTTGAATCGGAGGTAGGACACTCGTATTGATACATATTTTTTTTGTTCCTCCTTCATTTTCTCGAGTTATACCTTCTTTTGTTCAATAACCAACTTTTCTTGTTCGACAACCGCCATTTTTTCCATGAAAGTTATTTTCTTCTCTGTCATTTTCTTTTTCTCTTCTTTCATTTCTTCAAACAATTTAATAAAATAAGATGAACTTGAATTATTATCTTCAAATAGTTTGCTTTTTGATTTTTTTACCCACTTTTTCGCAATCTTCCTTCCAATTGGCTTCTCCAAGCCCGCATTGTCATCTTCTATATTTACTGATTATGGTGTTGAAGGATTAGAGTTGCTAGGAGTTGCACCACTTTTTGTTTTTTGTTTCTTTGACTGAGAATCATCCATCCATTTTAGGGTATACCACAACTTATTCCAACAATGTTCAAATGAAAAAGATGATTTATAAAGTTTCTTGTATACTTTCTTTGCATCACGGACTTGAAATTTATATATTATGCTGCATATCTAAAATAAAAATTGTACAATTATATTATGTATCATAATAATATTATCACACTTGTAATTAAAATACATTCATACATTGTCTTTCTCAGTCAGTACACTTTGATTCAACCTTTCAATTTGGTCAAAATAACCACAAAATTTATTGGTGACTTGTTGAATTGAAGACCAACGATTCATCAAAGAAACTTGATTTCGATTACAATATGACGCAGGGTTGTATTCAGCCAGCCCGAGATTAAAACTAAGTTCTTAATTGAAAAGTTGCCACCTCGATACTTTTTGGTGGTTGATTCTTTTTGAGATGATATTGGTGAAGACCGAGTTATTTGTTCTACGGATTGAGTATTAAACTCACCTACGTTTGTTGTCTCATTCAATAGATTAGTAAAATAATATCCATGTTCATCCATCAAAGCACCTACATTGTTGAAGAACAAAGATGAATTGAGGCTAACCACATAAAAACAATATTTATTTACACGAATAGAAAGAATTAACATCAAATCCAACTAGGAGGCTTAAAGTAATAAACTTGAATTTTTCAAACAAAAAATAGAATTTATCAAAATATTTAAGCAATTCTGAATCAAAGAATTCATTATCCATTATTCTAAATATCAAAGAATAACAAAAATACCGAATTTATCAAAACAGAACATATCAATAAATCATTTCTATGCACAATTCTGAATCCAAGAACTAAAAATACATTTTTAATGCATAACATGTAATCAAATCATCATCTACCAAGAAGTTTATGCAACTAGTTACTAGATAATTATCAACTAGTTGCAGCACTAAAAACAGAAATTATCAACTAGTATTTGTAAAAAAATTGGATAAAGTTCTTCTATTTTAAAATTAACAACAAAAAAAAAAATTTACCAGAGCATGTCCAACCACCCCATATATAGTATATGTTACGGGATTAGGGATATGATTGTTGAAATAGGGAAGAATGAGATGAAGGAGTTGTGAAGCATCTTTGACATATCAGACACGATTCGGTAAATATTTTTACAAAATGAGGATTCTGTAATGGAGAAGGTTTTTGTTGCTATCGAAAAAGATTTATACGCCAATAAAATTTCAGAAACACGATTCGTCATATTTCCAAGCATCTTTGATGAATCGGCTTTATTCAACAATACCATAGGTGTGAATGTTTTTGTTGCTGTCGGATCCGGATGGGGAAGGAGACTCTAGGGGCTTTCCTCCTTTTTCTTTTTCAGTATTGACCACAGCTCCTACAACAACAAAGATGTCGATTGGCTTGGTTAAGCCGATGAACCAGTTTCTACCACTAATGTTAATTCGGAGGCTGATCTTCCCCAAGAGCTCACATCAACGGGAAGGTTAGACACATCATGTTCGATATGCGGTAGCGAAGGAGTGGGTAAGCGATAGCTCACGCAAATGCAATTGAAAATCAATATAATTGACGCCGATGAAGGGAACCAGCAGTAAGCCCTATGAGGCATCGCTGGAAGCAGAGGTTTTCGAACGTTTATCGAACGTTCGGCAAGATTTTGTAGTTGATGAATAGTATTGGTGAGCGATAAATGCTCGCTATATTTGTTGAGCGAGAAGTCGAGAGGGCAAAAACGCAAGTGAGATAGCAAGTGCATTGGAGCCCTATTTTTATAAGTACACTCAATAATACATCGATATTAATGTGTTTAGCGAACCCGTTGGAGATGCTCTAATGATGGAAAAATTATTTCATCAAAATGGCTATCATCATAATGTACCATTAAAAGATCTTCCATAAATAATTCAAGATATTTGATTATAAATAGAGATTCATACCTTAATATATATTCCTAATAACCCATTGGGGTCTCATCTTAGTACGTTGTGATGAAGTAATTAAAATATAGACCAAATATCCAAAAATTATTAGTTGGAAAATATTTGGTTCCTGACCATAAACTAAGTGTAATGGAAAGAATTTATAACAACGTATTGATCACATTTGAATAAGTATTACTGCATATAAAATAGTGTGTCCTCATACAAATATAGTGAGCTTTGCTCTCATGAAATAGTGTGTCCCCATACATTTGAATAATTATGCTATATTTTTTAAGTATTAACATGTGCTACTTTATGTTCATCACTTATTCCAATAGCAACATAATAATTATTGAATGCTTGAGAAGTAAACTTACTAATAGTATCAAATGCACGTGTAGATGTAGCACATAAATATTACAATGAGAGCAACTCCAATGAGAGTTGCTACAAGGGATGTCATCTCCATAACCGCTAAAATGATACCCAAATAATAAAAAAATCTTACTCCAATGGAGTTGGTATTAAAGGTGACAAAATGCCATCAAATATCTTGGAGTACAATATTTGATAACCTTGGAGAGAGAATAGAGAGGATGCAAAATAACAGTTATGACTATTGTGCATCTTAAAGTATCTTTCTCATATGTTGAAAAAAAAATTTTAATTAAAAAAATATTTAATTATTAAAATAACATCTTATTTTGACACCTACAATTAGAGTAAAAATATGTTTATATGTGTCAAAAATAATGTTCAAATTTGCTAAATAACATTTGGAACCCTTTTTTGGCTTTTCCCATTGGAGTTGATCTGAGTTGGAACATGAGTTGTGCAGCTGTCTGGTCAATGGGTTTTGACTGCACCAAGACTCACCTGGGCCTGCAAAATGGGTTGTGCCAGCCCGGTACGTCTAGTTGTCCATCTCTATTGTGCACAAACGGAAAAATATTTTATGTTTGTTTCTATCATCTTGTTAGATTTTCTGTTATTTGTTTTTGGTTCTGGCAATCATCAGATCGAGCACTGTATTACATCACATGTAACTGCCGAGATCTGGCATTTTCAAGCATCCTCACTAGTACTTCTTCATGGCATCAATATCATGACTCCCCCTCGAACACCAAGGGAAAACACCAAAGGGAAACACCAAGGGGAAACACCAAAGTGAGCACCAAAGTAAACACCAAGGCAAAACACCAAAGTGACACCAAGGTGAACACCAGCTTTCCTGCTCGAGCTAAATAAACAATTGCCAGAATCAATATAATCGATGACAATTCTTGCTTTTCTAGCTGTCTGCCTGATCTTGTCTTCCTCTGTGGGTCAAGTCACAGGTATATATATCTTCGTCGCCTGCATTCTCGCCGGTGGATTTCTCCTCACTTTTCTACCTTCATCTTCAATCGTTTGTGCTAAAATGGAGTTTCTCTAATCTTAGATGTTCATTTCGAACTCACTGTTCTATACTTTTTTTCCAAAAAAAATATTCCATACACATTCCTTCTTATTTTTTTTATATAATCTTGTTATCATTTATTAACGATTAATCTCAGACATTTTACTTCCGGGAAGCACGGTGTGGTAATTTCTCCAGGTTACGGTGATGGCGTGTTGCATACCTAATCCATCTATGCGACCATTAGGGCCAAAAATTGAACTATGGTAGCGAATATAGAACCTGTCACTCACAGATATCCCGTCATCTTGTTTTCCGATGTGATGGAATTATATGCTTACTTGATCTGCTAGACTGAGTGCTAGCCCAACAACTAGTTTTTGTGGAGGCTTTAAGTGGCCGTAAAATTTTCGAATCAAATAGTCGTTCCTATTCCTTTATCACTCATTCTGAGAGAATCACGGAGACAATAAACGTCTATTTGTATATTTTTTCATGAATTTCAACTTGCAGACTTTATCAGTATTGATTGTGGAGGCGTAAGTGATCATACTGATCCAGCAACCGGGCTACCATGGATATCGGACAATCATGTCATGCTCAGCGGCAAATCGACGATGGTGAACAATCCAAATGGAAACTTAGTGCAATATCAAAGAAGGCGGGACTTTCCCGTGAACAGCCAAAAGTATTGTTACCCGATAGCTACCAAAGAGAGAAGGCGGTATCTCATCAGAGCAACATTTCAATACGGTAGTTTGGGAAATGAAGACCAATACCCCAATTTCGAGCTGTATTTAGATGCAACGAAGTGGGCAACCATTAAGATACTGGATGCTTCGCGAGTCTATTCCAAGGAGATGATTATCACGGCTCCTTCAAGTTCAATCGACGTGTGCTTGTGTGGTGCGATAAATGGTTCTCCTTTCATATCGACGCTTGAACTTAGACCTTTAAACCTTTCCATGTATGCAACTGGTTTTGAAGATGCCTTCTTCTTAGAGGTAACTGCAAGAGTAAATTTTGGCGCTTCGACCGAGCATGCCATAAGGTGGGCCCGCTTCAAATCTAATACCTAACTCCATAGCCTAACTTATCTGTTTCATTTTTTCCCCAGAAATCTCATTTCCCAAAAACCTCTTCATGGATTATCTCTCTTTTGAATGCACTAAGCCACAAGAAACATGATAATAAAATTAAATGAAACAGAAAAGTATGCATTTTGGTCTCGAACAACTCATGCATTTTTAGCAGGGGCACATGACTTCCAAAGCAAAGTTCATGTGTACAGAGATATTGAGCATTCCTTTAACAAATTCATCATTTTCCATTGTAGATCGAACATGTATACAGATAGATTTTATGAGTTGTGTTGCATGAGAATGCACACAAAAAATTGTAGTAGGCATTCACTTAGATTTGCATGTTTGAGATTGCATCCTGACACTTTGATTATGTATCCTAACATCTTGAGCATGCATTTGAAAAGCTTGAACATGCTTTTGCAGAGGTCATGCACACAGTTGATTAGGTCGAGAGTACAGTTGAATGGACTCCATGCAACCTGCACCACTGGGTTTGTTTTTTCTGGGGCACATTGCCCTTGTCTTGTCATCATATCTATCTTCCTTGTTGCCTCCATGACCTCGACGAGCTCACCTTGATGTACATTGCTTTTAATGATGGCGGTGGTAGGCCGTGCAAAGTGTTTTGAGATATGCACTGCAACTCGAATAGTCAGGGCTGCACTTAGCAGGTTCTTGAACATACTGCAGGATTCTCAACAGTTGTTGGCTTAAAGGGACATCTAGTTTTTTTAGGAATATGATGTGGGCCCACTCCTCTCATATGTAATTTTATGTAGTATGGGTTCAACTGTGAATATTATTATTGTTTGTGATATTTTGTTAAGTATCTCCTAGCCTAAATGGTTCATTCCAATAGAGTTTCCAAATGAGTGATGTCATGTGTCTAGCGACTCAATAATTTTCTTAATATAAAGATAACATGTTTGATTAAATTAGATGAATGTGTTGTAGTTCACACTTTTTTATGTTTTGATTTTATTTTTTTGCATTATTGATGTGAGCACCCAAGCTGTGGGATGTCCAAATTTAAATGGCCTAATATATTAATATTTTATGATTTTTGGCTTAGAATTTAACATGGTATTAAAGCCAAAACCTAGGGGGAAGAAATCCTAGAGAGAGGGTGTGCACTTTATCTCACTAAAGTGCACGTGGGCATATATGTTGTAGTGCACACACATGCATTACAAAAAGAAAAGAGTCACATAGTTACGGTGTGCTACCATACATGGTTGTCAAACACTCACTGTATAAAGGGCATAAACGCCCACTATGTCAATATTGTGAGGTGGTGGTGAATGGTGATGTCAAAACACGAAGATGATGTGGCCCAATTTAGGCATTAGAGAATTTTGCCCTGAAACCCCAATTTTTGGGGTGACAACATCATATGGGGCCCTCAAAACTCTAACTATGAGGTGATATGATTTTGGAAATCCTAAAAATTAGGGATTCTAGTTTAGGTAGAATCTAAATTAAAGGTTTCTGGTGTATCCGAGCATCAATTTTTTGATTGGGAAAACCCTAATTTTTATTAAGGACTATATATATATATGATTGTTAATGTTAATTTAGTGAGTTGAGGTATAACATCAATTTGCAGATACACGAAATTCTTTTAACAATAAACATATTGTTGGAAGAATAGAGATATGTATTGATAGTTATTTATCAAAAGGAGATTGAGAATATTGCATAGTATTGAAAGAGATAAACGTATTATCATAACTATTATAGAGTTTTTATAAAGTTTATCTATCATAATATTTAATAGTGATGAATATATAAAATTTTTCTCTGGGGGAATAATGTATATTTTTTATTTTTATTATTTTATTAGTTTTGTACTTATTCTTTTATTTTAGACTTATAAATTATTGATATAAGAATTATCGGTCTATTTTTATTATTATTTTTTTCTTGTTTCTTGAATGCTATGCTAACTAATGATAATTTTTAAAGAATTACTAGTCATGAGTCATGACAATATTCAACTCGACTTATAATTTATTTTGTGTTTTGTTTATTCTTAATTATTTTCTTAGTTTTCTTTTCATAAATTATCTTTTTAGATAATTTTATTTTATTTTTATTTTTTCTTCTACTAATATTTGTTTGTAGGATCAAACAATCATGAGGAAGATATTTACTGAATTTGAGTGAAATTGATTATATATCTTCTCTTATATGATATGATATCTTACTAGATATATGAGTGTGCCAGATCAATTACATGAGTATTTTTAACTTGGTTACTCATCGCTAATCTAATTGCGATCCCACTCTTAATGGTATTATTATCTTGGTGTATGATGTGTATTAATTAAAAAAATATACTATAATTTCTTATTCCTGGATGGAAGCTACCTTCAGTAAGGATCTATTCGATTACTTAGATTTATGAAAACTTAGTAGAGATCTAACCCCAAAAAAGATTCGAATATTTTATTTTTTTATTGATACTTATTTTTGATTTATATGAGTATTACTTTTTTAAATTATATATTTTTTTTTATTTTTTATATATTTATAAGATGATAAAAAAATAATTTAATAAAAATATTAAAAATACGAGAAGTAAAATATATTAGAATATATGTCATATAATTTTAATACATATTATATAAATCATGAAATTATTTACTAGACTCTATGTGTCTCTAAATCACAATATAATAAGATTCTAGAAAAAAAAATATCTAGTTGAAAGTTGAGACATTTATTGTTTAATTTTTGAGAGGTGTAGTATTAACTATAAATTATCATGTTTTATTATTTCTTAGCTTATGATCTTTTAGATTTTACCTCTTAATTTATAATGTATAATTTTTTAGAGTTTTTAGGAGTACTTAATTCATTATCTCTTTCTAAAATATGATAAGATTACATCTAGGATAGAAGTAAAAAATGAGCTAGGTGAAATCCTGATGTGGCTTGTGGCATGACCTTGTAAAACCAGCCCATGCAATGCCTAATTTATGGGCTATGCTGGGATGTGGTGGTTGGTCTGCATACTGCAATCGCATATGATATGGCAAGATCTGAGTGACAAGACTAACTCAGGCTGTGATTGGGCCATGCTTGCAGGTCAGGCATAAGCCTGATCCAAGTTTGACATGTGATCTTTTGTGCTATATTTAAAAATATTAAGTTAGATGCTATGTGTGATAAACCTGGTATGCTCAGGTTGACCTAACCCAAGGTTAATTAAAAAAATGATAACCTCTTATCATTGATAATATAACAATTAATCGATTTATTGTCATTGTGATGTGTGATATATCATGAGCCAAGTGACATGTCATTGATTTTTTTTAGAAGTCCTTTGTGTATATTGCCAACCATTGGACAAAATTTAAGGCTGGTTGAATTTTGTTCAGCCAATGGTATTAAAAAAAATAATTATTAAATTTATAATTTTTCTATAAATTGATATAATATTCATATTTTTTTCATCAAACTGTTATATTTTCTCTCTGACTTTCAAATATTCAAAGTCCTTTTAGATTATTTTGTTTCATTATAATATAACATTATATAAAATCCTAAATAATTATAATTAGTAATTAAATTTGGTTTGACGAACAATGAAATTGTGAAATTATAATTATGGCAGGTTGTGTTTAATTTTATAAGTGACACATATACACTTATGTGTAACTTGCAAGATCCTATTTTATTTTTTGTTTTAATGCTATATAATAGAGTTAACATTGTAGAGTAATGGAGATATAATAATTAGTAAGATATTTTTTTCCTAACTCCTTATACATCTAACGAATTAATTATAATAAAAACATAGAATTTAGTAAATTAAATGATAATCCAATTAACAAGTCTGTAATTGATTTGTCTTTTAAATTTAGGTTTTCTCATGCACCTAAAAAATATAATCTTTATAGACAAACTTCTTAGTTTAAATCTATATTAATATTTTTTAAAAAAATGAGTTAAGAAGATTCAGCACAATATTATAAAAAAATTATAATTAATGTTGTAATTTCATTATTTATTATATATTTTTATATTATTTTATATTTTTAAATTTGAGTACCCAACTTGTACTATATTTCTAAATATTTTTTTTGTTTTATAAGAGTATGATTATAGGGTATTTTTAGAGAGCATTATTATATTATTTATTTTTTATTTATTTATTCATAAGTCGTAACATGGTATCAGAGCTTACAATGTGTGTATGTATAAGCAAAGGTTACAATCCCTAAAGAGGATATTTTGTAGGTGCACCCACAATGAGGGTAGAGGCACACAAAATTATTTGTGTTGTGTATAAGCATGTTATGGTGCACCTTAGCACAACAAAGATAAATGAAGAAGAGCCTCAACTTAGTGTAACATTGCAAGAGGATGAGCCACATCAGAAGTAATTATTGAGTATTATTTATAGAGGGGAGATCAAAAGCTTTACACTATTAGTTATTGAGAGAGATATGTTGATTATTAGAGCCATCCATGTGTTCTCATAGAGTTAATATATCATGGTAATAATATTTGTTAGAGAAAAGTATATAAAATTTTTCTTTAAAACATCATTAGATTTTTTTATTTTTTTAGTTATCATTGATTATTTTACTTTTATTTTCATTTCAGACTCTTAAATTATTGATACATAAACGAACAATCATATTACTACTAATAATATCTTATTAATTATATTTTTTTATATTCAAAAAAAGTATTATAATAAATAACAAATATTCAAAAGCTATTAAATTTTATATTATCTAACTTGAGTTTTTGTTATTTTTTTTATATCTTGTTTATTCATAATTGTCTTATTAGTTTATTTTCTATGATATGTCATTCTAAATAATTTAAATTTGATTTTATTTTTATTTTTATTGATGTTTGTCTATAGAATCAAGAGATTTTGATTAAAATTCTATTTAGAATTAAGTAGGATAAATTATATATTGTCTGAGAAAGACTTCTTATAGACAACTCAAATGTAATTATATTTGGATTAATTACTCTTTTTTTTTGTAGTTTCACTTGAACCTCTAATTAGTAAAGATTCACCTAACATTTATATATATATACTAATTGATATGTATTATGATAATATTTTTGTGAAATCATTATATGTAACATTAAATTATGATTATGTTGATTATGAAGAAAATAATATTTTATTGGAGGGAAAATTTCTTTTGGGTCCAAATAATATTGTAGTCCATAAATCTGCTCTATTTTAAACTCATGATGTATTAATGATTAAGAGATTTGATCTTCCAAAATTTGGTGTCTATATTTGAAGAATGAGACATACAATGTGCTCAAATTGGAGATGAGTCTACCAAGGAGTTAAATGATATTTCAATTAGCTTCCATGGTCTTGAGCTTGACTTTTTGATCATTTTTTAGAAGGAAAGGAGGATTTGTATTCAATACTTAATGTCATAGGTTTTTTTGTAATCATATATTTTTTATTCTTTTATTTTTTTTATTATCTTTCATGATGCTATTATGATATTTACGTTTTTTTTTGAGTTATTATCTTATTGAAGATGATGCAAAGCCATGATGAAAAAGAAAAATGCCTTACTCTTTAATGAGATTTTAGAATTTGTATTATGATTTACGTGAATAATTATTATTGGTTGTAGGTGAGTGTTTATTGTGAAGATACGTCTAGACTAGAAGGTAGATCATTTTAATGTGAGATATATAGTTAAATGATTTACGAAGGCATTTGGTGTAGATTATTAATATACTTTTTCTTCAGTAATCAAGGTAGAAGATATACTAATTAGATGGGAAAAATATATCTTTTCACTATGACTTTAAGGAGTAGGTGTATATGGCATAATTATCTGGGATTCGAGTAGTATAATCAAATATAATTTATAGATTATAGAATATATTGTACGACTTGATGTAGTCATTAAAAGTCTAATTTATGAGTTTTTTATTAGTAATTATTTTGTTTGGGTTATATGT
This sequence comes from Sapria himalayana, assembly GCA_029783825.1. NCBI lineage: Eukaryota > Viridiplantae > Streptophyta > Magnoliopsida > Malpighiales > Rafflesiaceae > Sapria > Sapria himalayana. Next base: position 846,210 of record JAREIK010001382.1, on the reverse strand, counting down.
GTATTATAAATTTTTTTTTATTTGTTTAAAGTAGTTTTTTTGGTAATATATTTTTACTTTGTATATTAACTTTTTTTGAATAATTGAATATTAACTCATAAATTAATGATCATTTCATAAGTAATAATTTTTTATTTATTGTATTTTTTCTTTATATTTTAAATGTTGTTATAGTTAATGATATGTTATTTGAGGCTTTTAATAATAATAATATTTAACTTGATTTTTTATTTATCTCACATGTTCTATTTACTCATGAACTCTTATAATTTATTCTCTATGAATTTTTTTTATAAAATAACTCAATTATGATTGTTTTGGAGGATCAAAAGATTTTAAAGAAGTTTTATTTTGGATTGGGCAACATAATGTGTGTTTTCTCTTCCATTAAGTGTTCTTTTAGGTATTAGAGTATTATTGATTTATTTCTTGTTTATTTTCTACTTAATATTTTATTTCTGCTAAGCTGAGAATGTTAGATCTTAGTATTATTGATGTTACTTTGTTAGATTGTGAGGTTTGTTAGATAAGAAAATATATCATATCTTCCAATCATACCTATTAGACTTGTGTCAGTAAAAATCTGTCCGATCTCATTTACTTGAATGTTTGCAAATCTAATAAACTTAAGACTTAAGATGACATAAGGTCCTTTGTCACCTTCATTGATTGTATTTGTTTTATTGATTTATTTCTTTTTAAAATGAATCTCATATTTTTTATTATTTTTTAACTATTTTATATAGAATTAAAAATGAATTTCATAAAAGTATAAAAATTAAGAATGATAATACATTAGAGTATATATCTGATAATTTTAATACTTATTGTATTGACCATGTGATTGTATATCAGAATTTATATGCTTGCATATCTCTATAAAATAAGATTATAGAAAAAGATAATAAATATTTTGTCTTGATAACTAGGACACTTTTATGGTAGAAGTGTTCCAAAGTGGTTTTGGAGAAATATGATTTTTATTGTAAATTACCTAGTTAACCAAATATCATTTTCTATATTTTTTCATCACGTGCATTTTCATATTTTGTATCATTGAGAGAAATTATTATTTATTCAACTTATCTTTTAAATTTTTTGGGAGTATTTATTTTTTTCGGAATCTATTCCCAGCACATGATAAGATGATACCCAGGCTCATCAAATATATCTTTATTGATTATTCTAGTACTAAAAAAGGGTAAGTATATTATGTGCATGAGATAGATAAAGTTTGATGAATGTAAATGTTATTTTTTAAAAACAAAACTTAATATTTATCAAGTCTAGGAAAAGTAAAGATTTTGGAAAGATATCTGGATTTTTACTCTTCCTTACTCCTTCGGAGTCCAATTTGGGCCTCCAACAAGAAGAGAATGTCATTCTTCAATTACTTTTAGATTTATTGATTTGTACTATGATTACTCTTTTGAGGCATCATATTTATCAAGAAGTCATCATATTTACCAGTAAATATATTACATATTTAATTGAACTAGTGGCTTCCAAGTCGCTTCCAGTCCAACCTTGAGTCGGTTAGAAATTAAGATACTTGACACTCCCACAGAAAATTTGGTGCATCTAGTTTGATTTGGCTAGTTAAATTTGGTTTGGGTTGGGCTAGTTTGGTTCAGGCTAGTTTGGTTTGAGCTAGTTTATTTTGAGCTAGTTTGTTTTTAATATTTTTGTTCTATCATTTAACATTTTGTGTATTTGTTATTTCTCAAAATTTTATGGTGAATTTTTTTTGACTCGAGTTGTATTTTGAGTGTAGACCAATAAAAGTGCCAAAAGATATTCATTATAAATGACAGGATTATGCGTATAAATATACACATGAAAATTTACTGCAACACCCTTATCACAAAGAAGTGTATATTTACATATATGATAACATATCGAATCTTGTAAGAATATTAAAATTAAATGTAGTTGGCGAGAATAATGTCGAGATAATTAATTATTTGTGAATTCTTGTATTACATGTATATACTAGAGGTCATATTTTGATGTGATAGTAATTATCTTCATCTAAGGATGGTAGATCTTAGGTTCGAGATTCACCAGATTATCAAGATATTAATCTCTCCTAGACTTCACTTCAAAATGAGAGATTTGTATACCACATATGACTTCCTCCTTATCATTGGGAACACTACCAAGATACTCTATAGTAATGTAAACCAACATAATCAATATCAATTGCTAATGTAGATATTAATTTCTATCATTGACATGTTTTTTTTAACTCAAAAATAAAACAAAAAACAAATACTAATGCTTGCATTAATTTAGTGACAGGTTACTCCTTTTGTTTGTGATAAATCATAACAAACAAAAAGTAATTGAGCGATCAAGAAATAACATACACAAAGGATGAGAATATAAAGATGAGGATAATAAAGTAAATATAGTTGTACTAAAAAATATAAAATAAAATTATTAGAAAAAAAATTAAAAAAATTTTAGAGATGATATGATAAAAGAGAGTCATCTGAGACGATTTGGTCATGTCTAATATAGATTTCTTAATGCATCGGCTAAGAAGTATGAGACTGTTTGGATGAAAGATAAAAAATTGTTAGAAGTAGGTGTTGGAGTAGCTGGGTAGAAGTAGTGAATAATGATTTAATAACTATAGGGAAGAGAGTGAATATTATTTTTAACAGCATAAATTGAAAAACATTATCAATACAATTGACTCAAATAAGTGAGATAAAGTTTAATTGATGATGATGGTAACATTCAAAAAGTAATTTTTATTGCTTGTGAAGTATATGTCCTAATAAATTACTTCCTTTGAAATAGCTTATTTTGTATAAAACCAAAACTTAGAAATCATGTATTTAAAATTTGATTTTGCTTGCAGATATCCAGATGATCCTTTTGACAGAATTTGGGATTCAGATCTTGCAAAAAGGCAAAATTACCTTGTAGGGATTGCACCTGGAACAGTTAGGGTGAGCACATCAAAGGATATAATTGTGGGGACTAGGGAATACCCTCCTATGAAAGTGATGCAAACAGCTGTTGTTGGTAGGGAAGGAGTGATCAGTTATAGATTGAACCTTGAAGATTTTCCTGCCAATGCTCGAGCATATGCGTATTTTGCAGAAATCGAAGAGTTGGGCGAAAATGAGTCTAGGAAGTTCAAGCTTCAGCAGCCATACTTTTCTGATTACAGCAATGCAGTGGTTAACATTGCAGAGAATGCCAATGGGAGCTACAAACTTTATGAACCAAGCTACATGAATGTTTCTTTTGACTCTGTTTTCTCTTTCTCCTTTGTTAAGACCCAAGATTCTGCACGGGGACCACTCTTGAATGCAATTGAGATATGTAGATACCTAAAAATTGCTTCAAAGTCAGACAATCAAGATGGTAAGCATGTATTTACCTACAATTGCGACGAACACGATAAATTAATATATGTGTGTTTTTTTATAATTCTGTGCTAGTGATTGTGGTGAGTGGATTTCGCTCAATGCTATATAGGAATGATTGGCCAAATGATGGCGGTGATCCATGTGTCCCATTGAATTGGCTCTGGGTCTCTTGCACCTCATCACCACCACCAAGAATTACCAAAATGTAACAATTCCTTACCCTGCAATTGAATTGGCTGATGTACTATTACACTATTATTCGGGTATTCAATGGTCATTTGTATAATTCTTACTTTGCATTATTCCAATTTCCAACAAAACATACTATTTGTGTTATAATAAATTTGCTTAATAGTGCGTTATCTGGAAAGAAAGTGAAAGGAGAAATCCCAGATCAGATAAATAACTTGGAGAAATTGATTGAGCTGTAAGAGCTTACATGCTAAGCATGAGTTCTATATTTATTTTAAAAATCACAAATCTCTTTGTTTTCTTAGGTGGCTGGATGGCAACTATTTCTTTGGGTCTTTGCCCAACATAAACAATCTTCTCGATTTGAAAATATTGTAAGTTATTCTTTTCTCCTGTTAGTATATGATTACATAAATACTAACATATTGGATTTTACAAAAACTCTGAAATTTTAATTCTAAGACTAAGATGTCTTAGTGCGATGGCATGTGTCTTTCTCTAAGAATGGTTGGTCTTAGATTCAATATCAATCATATGTAATTTCTTTGATTCTTTGTCATAAGACTATCGATATATTAATTTCTTTCACACTGTTATGGATAAGTTAGGTGAAACTCGCCTAGCTAACATTAGAAATTTATTTGGGATTTTTAGATTTATTTTCTATAAAAGGAGGTTCCTCCTCATTTGAGTATTATTCACAAAATCTTAATTTTTTTATTTGTATTTTGTTTATTGTGTATTTATTATCATAGGATTGAATTTTTTATTTTTAAAATATTGCAGGTTTTATTTTATAATAGTGATATAAGAGGAGATTAGTTAGTAACTTTTATAGTTAATACATATCTAAAAAAGTTCTGTCAAAACAGCGATAAGAGCCTTAAGGTCTGTGGTTTTTAAGAAGGTATTTAACTCCTCTACTTACCTGGAAATTTTTTTAGTTTAGTAACATAAATAGTTATTATTATTCTCGGTTTATTGTTCATTGTAAAAATAAAACATAACAAAATTTAAAATAGAAAAATTTAATTGAAGTAATTTTTTATTATGAAAAATGAAAATTAAAGTAATTTTAAGGAAAGATAATTGCTTAGATGCAATTGAAAAAAAGCTTACCAGGATTCCTGAAGATAAGTAGATTGAGATCGATAGTAATACGATCTCTAATTTGTATTTGACACTTGATGATGAAGTATTGTCGAGTGTAGCAGAAAAGAATATGGTAAAAAAAAATTGGGATACTCTCATAAGATTATAAGAGATAAAGTTACTTCACAGTAAGATCTTCCTAAAATGAAGATTTTAACACTCTCAATACTCTATTTTCTCAACTTACTATGTTGGGTCATAAAATAAAAGAAGTTGATTATGCTGAGATTTTACTTCAAAATTTATTTGATTCATACGATTAACATGTCATCAATCTGACAAATGGTGCCCTGATAGATAGTTTAATTTTTAATAATATTGCATCTATTATCTTCGAAGAAGAAAATAGACGCAAAAATAAAGAGGATAGATATACAAATGCACAATAATTAGATATCTTGACGATGATACGAGGGAGATCAATAGAGCGTGGCTTCAGTGGAAGATAGAATTATGTTAGATCAAAATCTAAAAGTAAGAAAAATATTGAGCGTTACAATTATGACAAAAATGGATACTTTAAAAGAGATTGTTGGTTTAAGAAAAGAAGTGTAGATGATGAGTTATCAAATACTAAAGAGAATGTTGTAAGTATTAATGATGATGACAATATTTCATACAGTAAGGTGACAATGATAATTAAATGTAGAAAGTAGTTTGGTTGTGTATGGTTACTAAACTCAGGAGCATCGTGATATATGTCATCTTTGTGAGATTGATTTCCCAAATATGAACTAATCTCAGGGGGATCTATGCACATGAGAGATGATCATGCTTGGAAGATTATTTGTATTAGTACTATTAAAATAAAAATATTTGATGGTATGATTCATATCATTCAAGAAGTATGACATGTGATGGACTTGAAGAAAAATTTATTATCTTTAGGAAAAATAGATAATCCTGGATATAAAACTCTTATTGAGATTAAAATCATAAAAATTATGAGAGGTGTACTTGTGATAATGAAGTGAGAAAAAATCACGAAAATTTTATTAATGCTAAAAGAAAAAATAGTACAAGAAGTTGATGCATGAGTTGCATTAATTAGCAAAGAAGAAGAATTAATGATGATGTGACATCTCAAGCTAGGCTATATGTCAGAATAAGATTTGAAGATTTTCTCTAACAAAAGGCTACTTCAGAGGCTCAAATTAGTAAATTTATTTTTTTGTGAGCATTGTGTTACAAGTAAGCAGAATAAATTGATATTTAGTAGATCAATTATAAGAAGTTAAAATACTCTAGATTCAATATATTCTGATGTATGAGAATTATCTGAAATATCTTAATGAGGAGTGAAATATTTTATATTCTTCATTAACGATTACTCAAGAAGATATTGAGGGTATCCAATCAAGAAGAAGTCAGATGTGTTTTTAAATTTTAAAGATTTCAAAGCACATGTGAAATTTGAATTCAGGAAAAGATTTATATGTTTGCAGATAGATAATGAAAGAGAGTTAATAGATGGTGAATTCCTTGTTTTTTGTAAGTAAAAAGATATTAAACGATAGTTCACAATCACGTATATACCACACTAAAATAGAGTAGCAGAATAGTTGATAAGAACTCTTGCATAACAGATGAGAATAATGTTGATGATTACAAGGCTACCCAATTCTTTATGAGCGAAAACAGCTAGAACTGTGTGTTATATAATAAATTGATTGCCAATGGACTTGTGGACGGGTAAATCAGTAGAATATTTTACTTTACACTTTTTTGGATCTCCTGCTTATGTGATATACAATATTCAAGAAAGAATAAAGTTGGATCCAACTAGAAAATATATATTCTTAAGATATGATGAAGTAGTGAATGATATATCATTTATGGGAGCCTATTACTAATAAGATAATTATCAGCAAAGATTTAATTTTTATAAAAAATAAAAGAATTGATGATAATAGCACTTTAAATGAAATTTCAAAAACTATCACCGTGTAAGTAGAAAATAATCAGAGACAAGATGTTCGAATATTAACGAAGAAAAAATTAGAGCATGAAACATAAGAGCAAGTCGAGTCTGAGACTTAAGAAGTTAGTTGGTCAACTCGTGATAAAAGGTTGTTAGCTTGGCACTCGGGATATGTTACGGAAAGTAATATTGTATATTGTCTTCTAACTAGAAGTGTCAAATGGGCCGGGCAGTCCTTTTTTTTGAAAGCACAGTCGTGCTTCCATGCCGGGCCAGACACGGCACGGTTACTGTACCGTGCCGTGTTGGGCCGGGCCTGGCCCTCTCAGTGCCTGGCCCGCTCGGTGCCTGGCCTGGCCGTACGGGCTAGGAAATTTAAATATTTTTTAAAAAAAAATATTTTATTGTTTTATTTTTTATTTTAATTATATAAATTATAAAATTATATATAAAATTATTGATATTGTATAATATTATAAATTTATAATATGAATTATGAATATTGTTTAAAATTTATTAAATTTACAAAGTATAATTTTTTTTATAAAAAAATAAAATTAGTTTAAAATTTATTAGAATTATATTATAGAGTTATAAATTTTTAAATGAAAAAGTAAAACAAAAAAATAAATAACTCAATAAATAATGTTAAAAAAATAAAAAAAAACATAAGCAAACTAAATGAAAAATGACTAATCAGGCAATAGATATCGAAGGTCCGAACCAAACAAATTAAAATTTCAACGTAATGTATAAATAAAACGTACAATTAATAAAAAATAAAATATTGAAATTTAAAAATAGTAGATCATCATCAATCATCAATTAGCATATCATGAGCATCATCAGCCACAACATCAAGATCAGTATCATATGGATTATTATTATCAGCAATCAACTCCTCCGCTATCGTAGTGGATGTGGCTACAGTCCCAGTCCCAGCTCCAGCACGATTATGGATGCTAAACCTCGAATCCTCTCAATCCTTCAAACAAGCCAATGCCTCAATAATATTGGATGTAATCTCGATCTCGTATCAGAAATCACGTCAATTACAATAGAAAAAGTAGATTCCGATGCTACGCTCGACACCGAAGGAGTCAGTAGATCCCGTGCCATCCTAGATAGCACGGGAAAGGCAGACTCATATGATTTTCACCACTATAATATATCAAGATTCTTAGTATCAGAAAGTGATAGAATTGAGCAGTAATCAGTATCTAAGACCGAGAAAGCTCGCTCCTATGTGATGGTCCACCCCTAGGTTTATCCCTTGCTAGCTGAATGAAAAAATTGTCATCTCCGAACAAGGTATCCATGTCCGTAATAACAATCTCACTACCACCACCATACCTAGTATCGTAGTATGTGAACATGGCAGTCAACTTCTCGTGAATAAACCCTTCAGGTGGTTCTTCCAGGTTCATGCACGAGAAAATATAAGTTAGGGTGTTTTCTACCCCTTCCACCTTAACCCTGAGGTCCATGCATGCAACGAGGCAATAAAGAGATGGAACGGTGGACTAGTACTTCAAGTACTTAGTTTCCATCTCTGCAATCATATGGCTAAGTGTCGGGTTAGCTCGATATTTCCTAAACATGCTACTAATGTTGTATATGCACCGGAGTGCAATGCAAGTCGTGAGCGTATAAATCGACGAACATATAATTTCATAAATGAAAATTTTGAAGCTCAGTCAGTGTCGTCAATAATAAGTTCGTCACTTTTACTATTGACGTAGTCAAATATCACGTGTTCGTATTCAACACATGATTCTAACATCATGTACGTGTAATTCCAACGATGTCTCACATCCGATTGGAATTTCTTTTTCTTAAGATTCGTAGACAAACAGAGACTACCAAATTCTTGTTGTTTGCGAGGAGTGAATATATTTTAGTGTATTACGTATATTATTCAATGCGAGAGAACATACTTTCATACCCGTATGAACAATCAGGTTAATCACGTGGCACATACATCTGACATGAAAGATCTCTCCTAATGGTGCGTCTCTAATATTCCTAACAAACATGTTAATCGTTACTCCATTATCAGATGCGTTATCGAATGTGACATTAAAAATTTTATTTTGAATTTTATATTCCCTAAAGATTTTCATCATACACTCAAAAATGGCCGGACCATCATGAGGATGAAGAATCTCAGAGAATCCTAAAATTTTTTTATTTATTATCCAGTTAGAATCTACATAATGGCTGGTGAGACATGCATAAGATGATTCATTGTGACTTGTCCAAATATCGGACGTCATGGGCACCACTCCACTATATACCATAAATTCATTAATTATTTTTTATTTTTCTAACTTATACAATTTTAGTATGTCATTCCTAGATGTGGACCTAGGAATCCTACGATAAACAGGTTGAAAATATGTCTGCATGATGCGCATAACTCTTGGATCTTCCGAAAATCTGATCGGAAGACCCATCAATGTAATAAGTCTGGCCATGCCGTCCCTACCCAATTCGCTGGAGTATATGAAAAGAGTAAACTTTGAGATTGAACTTGATCCAGTCTCAAAAAATACAGTGCCAAGTTGGATTTACCTAGGATCTAATGGATCATGTTTTTTGGTGCATAATTCGGCATGTCTCTTAAGGTGCCCAGTCCCAAACGAACTCTTACATGTTAAAAGTCTCATACAATATTTGTACTGTGTCATTTCTTCTTTCTCATCTCTAATATTTTTTTGTTTTATTATATTAAAATGAGTCCAAACTATAGAAGTCATTCTAGTTTTTTGTTTTTTAGAAATTTGGGTTGAGACGACTGGAAAAACCAAAGTTTCAGCAGCCTTAGACTTCTGTGTAATATTTTTATTTTCTAAATTTAAATATGTTTCATTAGTATTTATCATTTTTAGGATTTTTCTTAATCAGAACACTTTAAAATTTATCTATTTTAGGTCTAGAGAGAGAAACTAGAGAGAGAGAAAGTAAACAAAAAACCTTAAATTAAATTACCCGGTCAAGCAGTGAGGTCGATCACGTGCACGGTGCATTATTGTCTAGCTCAAAATTCAAAACCCAAGTTGATATTCTTGAAAAGCTAGGCCAAATGTCAAATGATGAAATCCCGACTTTCCGGGTCCCGAGAGAGAGGTGTAAGATTTTTGAGAGATAAAATGTGAGATTTGAGAGAAAATGTGTTTATGAAAAACATAAATGTTATAGAGAGGGGGTGAAATTTATAGATTATAGATAATAAATTTTTTTAAAAAAAAGTGATTTTTTTGATTTTTATTATTTTTTTTGATTTTTTAGGGGGCAGAATCATGAGGGCCATTGGATTTTGCTCCCTAGCCGTTGGAGGCGAGATCCAACGGCAACAATATAATATTTTTTTTAATTTTTTTTTTGCCCCTTGGGGGGGGGAGTCGGGTCGGCTCGGGGGATCACGGGTCGGGTCTGATTAGACCCGACCCATGGTCTTTTTTGCGGGATGGGTGAAGGGTGCGGGTGCACCCGTGCCATTGTGTCGTGCCACGGGCCACCGAACTATGCCGGGTCAGGCACGGCATGAGGCCCGGTTGGCCTCGGCACGGCACGGGCTCGGGCACGGGATTTTCCCGTGCCGGGCCGCCCAAGCACGGCCGAACCATGCCATGCTTGGAAGAAATTTCAAGAAGTTTTAAATAATTCAGACACATCTTTGTAACAAATAATATCGTTACTACTTGGAAGAAAAATCATTGATAATAAATAGGTTTAAAAGATAAAATGAGATAACAATCATCAATTAGAATGATATCGTGCAAGATTGATGGTAAATAGATATGCTTAGAAAGAATGTATTGACTTCAATAAAATTTTTTTTTCAGTGGTTCTTTTTACAATAATCAAAGTAATAATAATTTTATGTGTTACATTTGATCTAAAGTAATTAAATATTAAAATTATTTTTCTTCATAGAGAAATTAAAGAAGAAATTTATATGTTCTAGCTAGAATGATTTGTTGAAACTGATAAAAATATCTTAGTTTGTAAGTTAGACAAATTTCTATACAATCTAAAACAGGCACCGAAGTATTGGTATAAGAGATTTGATTTTTTTCATCATTAGTTTTGAGTATAATAGACGTAGTTTAGACCATTGTACATATTATAAGAGATTTAAGGAAAATAATTTCATTATTTTATTTTTGTACGTGGTTGACATGTTAGTAACATGCTTAAACAAATGTTGAATCTAAAAATTGAAGATATATTTGGCTAGTGAGTTTGATATTAAGGACATGTGACTAGCAAATAAGATTCTAGAGATGTAGATTTACCAATATAGAATTAATATGAAGATTTGGTTTTCTCAATGAAATTATTTTAACATGATCTTGCAGCGCTTCAACATGTAAGGTAGTAAGTCAGTTTCTACGTATCTTCTTGTTAATTAAATTATCCTCAAGTATGTGTCCTAGCTTTAAAGAAGAAAGAAGGAAGATGTCTCGAGTATTATATGTATCAGCAGTGGAAAGTTTAATATTTATAATGAATTGTATAAGATCAGACATTACACAAGCGGTGAGAGTGATTAGTCGATTCATGACAAATCTTGGCATAGAACATTAGAGTACTGTGAAGAGGATTCTCAAATATCTAAAAGGAATCTCAAATACCACATAATATTATGGATGTTCAGATCTTATTATCAGAGGCAATATTACAGACTATGATGAAAATATTGATAATAACAAGTATATCATGAGCTATATTTTTATTTTTGCTGGAGGAGCTGTAAATTAGATTTCAAAATTATAATCTATTATAACTACTTCTACGATAGAAGTATAATATGTTACAGTTACACAAGTAAGTAAAGAGACAATCTGATTGTAGATATTATTGGAAGAATTTTGACACAAATAAAATAAAATTACTATATTTTGTAATAATCACAGTGCTCTACACCTAGTAAGAAATTCAATATTTTACTCAAAGATAAAATATATCAGGGTACAATATCATTTTATATGAGAGAAATTTAAAGAAGGAAATGTGTATATGCAAAAGATTCATACTGATAAAAACATAACAAATATTTTGACTAAACCAATCAATACTGACAAGTTTGAATGATATAAAATTTTATGTGGCTTAGCAAGAATGAAAGTAAGTATTGACAAGTGAGAAATGTGATTTCAAGTGGGAAATATTATGGATAATTTAGATGAAACTCATCTAGCACACATCGGAAATTCCTTTGGGATTTTCATATTTGTTTTCTATAATAGGAGGTTCCCCCTCCTTTGAGAATCATTCATAAAATTTTAATTTTATTTTACTTGTATTTTGTTTGCTGTGTATTTATTGTCTTATGATTAAATTTTTTATTTTTAAATTATTGTGTGTTTTATTTTATAACACACACTCTACACTAAAGCTAGAGCCTTGTGCACTATGTATGATTTTTTATTCTCTTCTTGATTGATACTTCACATTCTTGAGTTGTGCGTGTTTAGTGCTCTGGGGTTCCTCTAGAAAGGTTGATTTGATCAGTAGCTGAAAATGTGGTTGTTCAGTGCTCACATCCAGTAAACTATGTTTGGGCCTAATGCATTGCAACTGAAAATTTTGAGTAAAACAGGCGTTTAGCTCAATCAAACAGCCCATTTGTTTGTTTTAATCCGTTATATTTTTATGGGTTGTTACTTTTACATGTTTGTTGTGTTTTATTCATTGTTAACCACATGCTTTATCTGTTTATTGTGGACTTAGGCATCTGGAGAACAACAATCTCACTGGTTTGTTGCCCAACTACCTGGGCAATTTGCCGAACTTGCAAGAACTGTAAGTGGGCTTGCAAATGTGGCTAGTTATAGTGGTGTTCTAGGTAAGATTATGAATGTGTGGCTGGAAAATTGCATCTGTTTTTCAACTTTGTATTTCAGGGACATACAGAACAACTCTTTTAGTGGGAAAATACCCCCAATCTTGCTTACTGGGAAAGTACGATTTAAGTATGTTTCTTTGACTCTCTGCTATTCCCTTCCTTTAGCTGTATGGATAATGGTTTGATTTGAACATTTTTCGAAGTTGCTGAGTCTTATACTCTTACTAATAGTAAAATGGCCTCATGATTTTCCAAAAAGAATCAACTTTAACTAATTAAGCATGAAAGTAGATGCAAGTTAGAACATTCTAAAATGTTATATGAGTATGCCGATGTTCTACTTGCCCAAGCCTGTTTCTTGTTTTCTCTTTATTATATATGTGTGTGCTATGTTGCACGGACACAGATACGGACACAGAGATACGACACGGCAGGATACGGGGACACAGCAAATTCTAAAAAATTAGGATACGGATACGACTAGGATACGTCATGATAAAAAAAATAAAAATAAAAATAAAAATTATTAATTATAAATATTAGGTATTTTAAAATAATTTAAAATTCTGTATTTTAAAATAATGTAAAAAAAAATTTAAACCCTCTACCACCCCCCCACCACCCTCCCTTTACAGTTTTGATTTTCGAACTCTCCCCCCTCCCGATACAGATTCTAAAACCTCTCATTCACTTTATAGAATTAAGTTACCTTAGGTATTGTCGGCACCTCGGCGGTGTGCTCCTCCCCTCCCCGTTTGACGCAATGATAATTGACAACTATTTCTCGCAATCGGCTTGTCGGCAACTCACTGTCGGCAGTGTGCTCCTCAATTTGTTGGAGATGTAGGAGTAATAGTTAATATAAAATGTATTTCCGATGCGTTAGAATCGTAAAAATGCGTCCGTTGGTAAACAACGCGTCTGTAGGTAAATGACGCGTCTGTTGTTAACGACGACTATTTCCGTACAATGCGTCGGATATGTCTCTGACACGTAGACACGGCGACACGGGTCGGACACGGCGACACTGCAGTTCCTAGGCGTATCCGTGCAACATAGTGTGTGTGCATAATTAAATAGGTGGTCAAAATCAAAAAGTGTCAATGTATCTCGAAGAGTAAAAATTTTAAATTTAATTGTTTAAAAATAGAATACTTGGTTTACAATTTTGAGCTCGACTAATGAAAATAGATGATTAATTGTATCAAGGATCTCAAGATGCACCTGTGAGTTTTTTTATTATCTTAAATCAATAATTCAAAAAAAAATATCATAATTAAAAATATCTAGACCATAGAATTAAGATACAAGATAATATAAACGGTATCGTATGACATAAGAAAATCTATTAAGTTATAAGAAATTATTATAAAATAATTGCTTGATTAGTCATGTTTTATGACTTAAAATATTAAGTTATTGCCTATTGGATAAAATATGTGCATGATAAAAACTTCAATGAATGTATCAAAATGAATGTGTTTGAGAATTCATGAAAGATAAATTAGAGTCATCTTGTATTGTCAATCTAGATTTTTAACCATTATGTGTAGGTGGGTCTAAACAAGATCTTATTATCATCGATAATGTTATATATAGATTTTATAAGGATTAATCATAAAAATATTAGTTTTTCAATTAATATGATTTTTTCACAACTATATATGCAAATTCAACTCATATATTTATTTATTTTTTGTTTTCATTTAATATTTAATTGTCTCACTTCTTCTATATCAATATTTAATTTATAAATTTAAATATTTTTAATTAAAACTATATGATTTTCTCTTCATTTGCTCAAATTTTGTAAAATATTTTTTTTTTCCTAATTTGGGCCTTTATATGTGTAATGATTAGATATTCCTAGTCACTTTTTTGTTTAAGTGTTTCTTTGTGAGTGTTTTATATATATCTTACTATATGCATCTCTTTGAATAATATATCTATCTCTAATGCATTTTTATGATTACTAAAAAATGGTAGATTAACAAGTTAATAAAATTTGAACTTTCAATTTTGAGATACTCTAGCCAACCATAAGTTTATTAATCAACCAATTGCATCACCTAATAAGGGGGGCATGGTTATAGACTAATTTCAAATTATTGATCACATTAAGATAGGTTATTGAGATGACTATATATTAGTTTTAACTTCTAGTCTTATATGCAAGGTATAATAAGAACTTGTAACATATAGTTTTCTAGTTGATGGAATTGAGACTATCGAGTAAGATAGGACTATTATATAAGAACTTGTAACATATATTTGAGTATATTATATCAAATAAGTTCTTATTCACACCAGACTATCAGATAAGATAGAACATTTTATTATGATTTCCTTAATAATGTGTCGTATAGTTTATAATATAAATGTTCTTAAAATTATATAAAATATTTTCAACTTGGCCAATAATAGATGATCAAGTTGAGAATGCACAAGGAAAGAGTCCAAAGCAACTCAATATCTAGAAGGAAATCCTATCATAGGAGATGAGTTACATAATTTCTACTACTTAATCCTAAATGAGTCTTCTTCATGTTGGTTACCAACTTAATATGAAATATCATTTGAATTTAATATACTTAATAGTATGTTAATATGTTAACTATCAATATATTTTATTTTTGATAAAATTAGCAAAATCATAATTAAATAAATATGATTGAGATGTTGGATTTTTTTTTTAATAATTTAAAATTTTTTTATGATACGATGAACTAGTGTTCATCTGTATATATTTATATATTTTGCATTATACTTATGTGTATATCTAACATTTTTATTGTGTTTAAATAATATAAAGAATATTTATATTTTAGTGATATAAGTATAACTACTTAGATTGAATTACAATATTTAAAATAGTAGTTGATTATGTTATTATTTATTACTTAGTTGCTAGTATAAATTTTAGAATCAAGGTCAAATTTATATAAATATTTATGAACAAAATTCATGTGTAATTTCATGAACAAACCAAAAGAAGCAGATGGGAAAATTTATGAACAGATAAAAAATTTATGTAAATATTATGAAAATTAATATGATTGTGAATGCGAGCCTTCAAGTATTATGATTAAAGTCATATTTAGAGATAATAATTTTTTTATTTAATTAACTAAGAGTAAATGACTAGGTAGTTTATTTAATAAAGTAAGATATCAAAATATTTAGATATTAATTATTGTTCATACTTATTTCTGAATGATGTAACAAAATTTGACGTATTAGTCTGTGAAAAATTTTATGAATCTTCTGTATTAGAGATGATAAACAAGCCTTGTGGCCCATGTCATTATCCCAGCTTGTGCTCGACCCATACTGGCCCAGACCAGGCCCAAGGCATGATTTATGAAAGTTGGCACCAGCATGTCTCGATGATGTGGAGCCTTTATACTTGGCCTACATGTTGCAAAAGCTGTGGCACATCATAGCTTGACACTCTAGCTCATGGGAGTTGGTTTTGGCATGGGTGACCAACCCAATCTAGTTGGGACTTGGCCTAGGCTAACTTTAATCAAACCGACCATCGAACTTAGGATAGTCTGCATCAAACCTATTGGTTAGGTTCGAGTCGTGCTGACCATACATTACCCAATTTGAATTGAGCATTTTGGGCCAACATGCCATATTAGGCTATCCTCTTTTAGAAATTGGATCTTGCTGATCATGCATGGAGATCATCTCCAATAGAAGTACAAAAGCCCATAGTCAATTTATTCTTGGTATAAGCTAGTGATTAACTCAATTTTTGAATATTCAACCAGCTATAAATATTTGTGATTACAGAAAGAAATTTGAATACATACATATTTTTTTTTCACACATCTCAATATATAGAGAGATTTATCTTAGTGATTTTTTCGTGAAGAATATCAAAAATGATTAATAATATTGATTGTATAAGTTATATATAATTTAGTCATAGTCCAATAGGTATTAGGAAAATTATGTTTTAGGGTTCCAAAATAAATATATTTATATTTTATTTTTTTTTTAATTTTTTTATAAAAACATATCAAAAACATAAAATATTTTTGTATCCTCATTATCTGGTGATGTGTTATAACAAAAAGTCCAGAAGTGTGATTCAATGATCAGTACAATAAGTGCATAAGTTATTATATATATATATATTCTAATATATTGTCAATTCTAATAATTTTTATATTATTACAATATTAATTCTTTATTTTTTTATGAAATAATTTAAAACATAAAAAAAATACATTATATAAAATAAAAAAGTACCAACAAAGTGATGTAAAAAAATCATCGATAAAAGTATTGAAGTATTTAAATCTTTTTGGATGTGTCAAATATAAAACTCTAATATATTTTTATAATTAATATGTCTTATACTCTTGTATAAAGATTCTTTTAATATTATGGTTACTGGGTGCCTCGTGCGCATATCATGCATGCCTCATTAGGGTTCACTACAATCTTGCTCTCATAAGATGATAAAATATAACAAAAAATAATAGAAAGAACACTCAATAATGAATCAATGATGGATGTGCAAGTGGTTGCTACAAACAAAATAAGGCTTGAAACAGCACACATGCTGGCCGCCCCAATCCATAAAGTAAAAAACAAAGAAATACAAATACAAATCATAACAGGAATTGGATTTCCTTGAAATACAATGCACCTCTAATAGATTATAGAGAATATTAGATTCAAACAAGACATGAAATGTAATAAAAAAAATCCAACTTTATGCTTCTATAATATCCGAATGTTGAGATAAGCTTGTAGCTTGTGTAGAGAGAATATGAACATTAGTGAGTAGACTCTATGTTCATGTCTATCTAGCATGTTAGTTAGTTCTTTTTTTCATCTCTTTTTTTGTCTATTAGTGAGTAGTCCAAACTTATGTTCATGTCCATTGTGGAACTCTTATTTATTTTTTAATAAATGCGTAGATATTTGATGTTAAATATCAAAACTAAATGGTAAAGTTGGTTCACTCTGGAAGTGTCAAACGAGTTGTGTTGTGTCTGGCACAATATGATATTTATCATGAGTCGTGCTATATTGGCACCTTTCTAAAAAGGAGCAGCCTGGCATGCGCATGGCTCATTGGCACGACTTTTGGCTGCGTCAGGACGGATCATGCCAAGTCGGGTTAGGCCTGGCCAGGCTAACCTGGTTCATTCCAGGCTAACCTGATTTTTGTCGAGGCTAGCCTGGATTCATGCCATGCTAGCCAGTTTGGTCAGTTAGGCTAAAACTGGCATGCACAAGCCATCCTGCTATGTCGTTCCTTGTCGTGTCATTCTGTGCCAGGCATGACTTAACTGTGTCATGCCACAGGTTGTGCCTGGGCCGCTTAACCCAGTTGACACATTTAGTTCACTCAACATTGGATTCCTGAAAGTAATAAAAAAATCTCTATTTGAAAATATAAAATTTTAAAAATTGCTATTTTGTTACTACACGGGATTTGGGTGGCTAAAATCATCAACTCGAAGCATCGAATTCATCATCTGCGAAACATTATCATAGGATTTGAGACATCCGACAAATAAAGTATGACAATCTAAATGATCATGTGCTACTATTTTTGGATCTGATATCATATTAAGTAAAAAAAAATGTTATCATTTATTTTATTTTATCTCGATATAAATATATATTGAGATATAATAAAATATAATCATTTTAGAGCAGATAATGTAATAAAAAAATATATTTTTTAAAAAATTGTAGAGCAAGTCTTTTTAGGGCTTGGCAAGCCTAACATGGACATATAGTTAGTTCGGGCGTGACTAGGCTTGGTAGTCATGATGACATGATTGCTCCATTACCATAAATCAAAATATTTATTTCATCCTAGCTAGTCAAATGGTACAACTAAAAGTGTAAGCAATATGATATTAAATTATTACATGATAACGAGCCATTTTGTTTTTGCTCGCAGGTATGGGCATAACCCGAGCCTCCACAAAGAAGTGGACAATAATTTGCATTTTAAGTTCATAACGGGATTTTCAATCGGTGGATTTGCAGTTATCCTAACTCTTATTTCAATTTTTTCAATCTTTCACAATTCTCAAAAAAGGGCATCTAGTCAGGAAATTACTCTCCGAGGTTTGAATGTTTTAGTACTTTTAGTTTCTAATTAAATAGTTTGTTCTTGCTCATCTTTGCCCCCATGTTTTGTTTTTCATCAATTATAGGACAAATTTTTATTTTTTATGTTATTGAAATAATGATACAAAAATTATGCACACGCGCACACGCGCGCGCACACACACACACGCACGCACATTGATACATACATCTATTAAGAAAAAAATAAATAAATGATTGGAGTATTTACTTATAGATTAAGATATTTATGATAAACAACTATGAATACAAATAAATAAATAATTTTGATCTCTCTCCTCAAATTGATGTATAGATATCCAAAAATATGGGCTTTTCAGTAATAGATTTGTCAAGGGTTTCAAGAGACCCTACTTCTATCGAGAAACCCTAATCACAATGAATCCAAACTTTGATACATCTACAATCAACACTAGGGGTTGAAAATGGGCCGAGCAGCTTGGAAAAAATTGAGCCAGACATGGCATGTCCTGATTCGTTGACCCTTCATAACCAAGTTCAGCTTGAGTTACAAATCCTTCGACCCAAGTTGGTGCATGAATCTCACATGTTATCTTTTGAAAAATGATTGTAGTCTGGCCGCGTTGGGGTGGGTGTGTTGGTCGTGCCCTTCTTTGACCTAACTGGGGACCGTTGTCTTTTCAGCGAGCATCATCTAGTCGTTAGCGCATGCCTAGGCTAGCCTTGATCGAACCCAACTGATCCATAGTCGCGCCGTGTCAGGCATGGAATGTACCGGGTTGGCTAGAAGGCCATACCGTGCTTCCCTTGTTAATATGTGTGCTGGCCTGACATGGTGGTCTGAATTGGGCCGACACAACTCACTTCCTGCCTATAATCAAAACATACTACTAAAAAATAAAAACAGAAAATAAAAATAAATCTCACAAAGTAAAATGAGTTCTCTAATCCTATATGAAGAAGTAGAATTGATTGAGATGATCTACAAATTAGATGTTCTCATCATTAACATAAAGTATTAAAAATAATAAATAATGCACTTCAAGAGATGATTAGTAACATGAGAATAAAAAAGTGCCGTGACAAGAGATGATCGGTCATTGGTACTACTTATCTATTTGTTTCTAAGATTAATCAGAAGAATATGATCAGAGTTTATTGTTGAATTAGTTTTTTTAATTTTTTTTCACTCTACTCCCAATCCGCCCTTGTCAATCCTAAGGTATATGCATATGATAAACTTTTATACTGATTAATCATCTCAGTAGTGATTGTGATCAAGCATGTTTAATTTTGAAATTTTTATGAGATCCAGTGTATTGGTGATGATTTGAACATATCAATGTTCATGGTTGAATTGGTTTATTCCTTGGATGATTGGCTTCGAGGATAAAATATATGACTTCTCTAAAAGTACACACAATGATCTAATGTAGCCTTTTTCTTATCTCTAAATAATTCACTGAGGGTTATTAGTTGCATGAGTTGAAGATGTCTAATCTATTTATTCTTTTATCTCAAGTCAAAGGTGAGTGATTATTGGTCCTAGTGATGCGAACTTTGTTTTCTGAGTGAGAAAGATTTTTCACAATATTTTATAAATTGGTTGGGATATCAAGAGAGATCTCTAAAATTCTCATAAGTTCAGCATACGTGTAAGGAGCAAAACAAATAATCAGAGAGCTAGCTGAAAGCTTGATTCAATTAATTGAGAATAAGATCTCTTTAAAAAATTCATCATCGACAATATTTGATGATTTCTTTAAGAAAAAATATCTCAAAATGTGACAATATTAATAATTAAGAATATGTAGTGATAAACAAAAAAAAAAAAAAAAAAAAAAATCCTTTCCCAGTTAAAATATCTAGTGAGGTACTTGATATGAGAGAATAAACATATTTATTATGTTCGTCAAATAGTTTGTAACTAAGATCACTCGCTCTAAATTTGATTTGGCACATTCCTATTAAATAAGAATTTCCTTGCCATCTTGTACTCGAGAAAAAAAGATAAAAAGTATGAAAATAAATTCGATAACTTATCAATTTTAATTATTTTAATGTTTTATTTAAATTATGTTTTAATCTATTTATAATAATATAGATAAAATTTAAAAAAAAGTTTTCTTTAAAAACACAACTGATTAAATTTCGAAAGATCATCAATAACAAATAAAAATGTGACTATAATCATCAAATTAAATAATTTTACTATGCTCCTTGATATCTGAGTAGATTAGATGGAAAGTGGCTTGACTATTAAGAGATGAGCATATTAGGTGCACCTTTTCTTGCACACCTCAGCACCAATTCCCCTTCGCCGGAGAATTCCCTCTAATACTATGTCAACTCACTTAGGGTTTCCAATGGGTGAGAAGATAGAGAGGATAAAAAAAAAGAAATGAAATGTATATATTTTCATTTAGAAATGAAATAGTGAGATGTATTTGAATACAACATAAGTGTGTGTGTGTGTGTGTGTATATATATATATATATATATATAATTTGGGATATCCCATAAGCTAGATGTTCCCAAACAAAAAAAAAAATAAAAATAAAAGCAACATAAACTAGACTAAGATTCAATAATAATAAAATTAGTTATGCGATTGGATACTTAACGAGATTAATTGAACAATATACAAAAAATATGATATATTAGATCATAGGTAAATTTAATTTTAAATTCAATTAGATCTGTCTTAAGTTAAATAATTCTATTCATTTATAATCATAAGTTTGTACAAGATGGAATTACTAGAATAATTATTAATATGAGTATTCTACTTAAATTTATGAAATATCCTAGATTAATACATTTTGATGTCTAAAAAATATAATGTATTAAATGCTAGGTAAACTTAGTTTTATAGTAATTTCATTGAAATTAGATATATTTTATTAGGTTTTGTGATTTTATTTATTTATAATCATAAGTTTGTACAAGAAAAAATTATTAGATTGATTGCTAGTATGAGTATTCTGTTTAAATTTATGGAATATCATAAATTAATATATTATATGCAAAAATATGTCTAACCCCCATACTCTAGGATCCCTAGGTTGACGTGTAAATTGATATAAAATATTTTTAAATTTGATAAATAATTAATAATTTAACATCCTAGAAAATATATTATAGTAGTTTTGATGATATATGATATATAAACTATCCTGAATAACATATCTTTTAAATGTATCATATTTCACTAAGTTAATTCTATCTCAAAAACACAAACTAACAAATTATGAGTGTGTGACAATTATCTTTAGTGAATATAAAATAAAAAATAAAAAATATAATATCATATTTGTGTCGTATCATAGAGCGACGATAAATTTATTCATAAAAATTATTATTCTTATGGATGAGATTTTTCATATTAACTATTTGTGTCACATCATAAACTTAATAGTATAAAACATAGATGAGATTGTATGTGGAATTCAATAAAATTTATTAATACATCTAATAAATTATAAAAATTTTATAGTTTATGTAAGTTAGTAGTTATAAAAAAATTTCAACTTAATTGAAGTTTTATGTCCTCATTATTATAATTATGTATTTGATACCAGCATATTATACCAAATTTTAGGAATAGTAAAATTGAGAAAGTCTTATTAAGTAAATATGATTGGAATTATGTATTTGATACTAACATATTATATTTAATGTTGTGAATGGTAAAATTAGTAAATTTTTAATAAGTGAATATGATTGGAAGGTAGGGTTTGTTTTTTTTTTAAATTCCAAAAAAAAATTAATGCTATTATGAATATGTAGTTGTCTGTATATGCTCTCACATCTTGTATTATATCGTATATGCAACATTAGTCAATTATTTATACAATATAGCGAATAATCATATTTTAGTAAAATATCTAATTAAACGAAAAGAAAATATTTAAAATATTAATTGATTATTCCATTATCTTTTACTTTGTTTCTTTTATGCATCATAGAATTAATGTGTAAGTAGTAGAAAATATTATAAAATTTTTATGTAATTATATTAATCGACCATAAAAATTAGAGGATAAAACCTACAAATAATTACATAACTAATATAAATATTACAAAAAAATATGACTATATATATATATATATTGCTACTTTTATGTAAGTGACAACATATATATTGTTGTCACATATAAAAAATATCTAAAAAGATTCTAGGCATTTTTAATGGAAATATTTACTTGCATAAAGAAGTATCGTGGTGGAAATCACAAGTATAACAAACTATTAATAAAAAAAGAGATTATTTTAAAAAAATGTAGAAAAAAAAACAAAGACACTTCGAAATATAAGTTTAAGGCATATGATGAGATGTATGATATAAGGAATGTGAATAATATTTATAAGTTATGTGAAATAAAAATAACTTAGAGGAAAGAAATATAAGTTGATGTCTTTTCGAGACCTTTGTAAAAATATTCGTTTACTGATTTGATATTTGAATATAAGCTATAATAATTATCTAATAATGAATCTTCTCTATGAGGACGAAATAATTCTCTTTTATATTCTATTTCTGCTCATGAAACATTAAATTAGAGATTATACGTCTCTTTGCCAATTTATCACAATGAAAATTAGTGAGAGAAGAAAGAAAATATTTGATTTTCTTAAGCATCAGATCCAAACTATCTCGTAGGTAACTATCGCAATCACTCTGATCTCTCTCTTGTATTGAATATTGGCATAATTATTTTATTGCTTATTAAATAATTAATTATATTGACTGTATAAATTATATCTAGTATTATAATATTTAAATAATTAATTTTATTTTTATAATTTTTTTATATGCAATGATGAAAATTTCTGATATATCCATCGATATATGTCTAAAATATTGATAAATTCTTAATATCAATAAATCTGTCAAAACTAATATTTTTATCCCTGATGGCTGATTTATACTCGTGTAAAAATATACACCAATATATCTCTGATATATTCAATAAATCCATAAAATTCAAATATTGATATATCTGTCGAAATTGATATTTTAATCTTTGTTGATATGTAATAAAATTAACCAGAAAGTCATATCAGATGAGAAATTAATATTCAGTTCCATCAAAATATCTATTGGAGCATAACCTAAAATATTAATTTCTATATGAATATCAACTATATACTTTCTTTATGATAAAATATCTCTATTAGAGTATCTTCAATGGACTAGCTATCTATTCAATTTTAGCTATTTTAGCTAGTCAAACACAAAAAATTCTCTCCAACCCACTCTTTATTTTCTAGTTTACTCAAATGGCTCAACAAATTTGAAGAGTCATTTGAGCTCTCTAAATTTTCTCTCCCTTTTTTTTCTATCTCTCTTTCTATATGTGTTTTGACTTTTTTAAAATTATTATAAGTTAGGTGTAAAATAGAGAGTGTGGTTGGAGTGTATTCAAAAAACTTGCTAGCTAAATTAATGAATTTAATATTTAAATATATTTTGAGATAAGTGTAATTAATGATACTCTTTTGTAATTAGAATATCTTTTATCTGCACGATAAACAAAATTATCCTGTAATTAGAAGTTATCTGAAAGAAAAAAAATCATAATATATACATGTGTGAATTAAACGAGATGACAACTTGGATGAAGGTGTGGAAATATAAACTTATTTTAACAAAAAAAAAAATAATAATTTAAAATTTTCAAAGTTAAAGACTTAGTCTAAATTAGTTGAGAATTGAAGGTAACTTTGAATTTTCATAATTCAAAATTTTTAAAATAACTACCTAAGACTAAGTCTAAGGTAGTTGAGATTTTTGTGGGATTTGTAACATATAAATAATTATATTGTATTTGTGTTTAAGATATTTCATTCTTAAGTGTATTGAAGTATTTTTTTTTAAGTATTATTATTATTCTTTTCTATCTTCTTTCAATTTTTCTTTCCAACAAAGTGGTATCGGAGGGTGATGGTTAATAGCGAGGTAATGGTGAATAGTTGTATGATTCCCTTCCAAGTCCTAGTGCTCCATGAGAGCAACTATGTCAACTGGAGCATTAAGTTGAAGGCCCTCATTAGATCACAAGATGTGTGCGATATAATAGAAAAAGGCCATGAAAAACCAGAGAATGAAGATGCCCTATCTCGAGCTCAAAAGGATAGTTTGAGAGACTCGAGAAAGAGAGACAAGAAGGCTCTATATTTAATCTATCAAGGATTAAATGAAGATGTTTTTGAGAAAATCTCAGAAGCAAAGATGACAAAAGAAGCATGTGAGAAGCTTCAAACCTAATATAAGGGCGCAGATCCGGTTAAGAAAGTATGTCTTCAAACATTAAGAGTTGAGTTTGAAGCCTTAAATATGAAAGGAGGAGAAGTCATTTCAGACTACTTCTCTAGAGTTTTAACAGTGACAAATCAATTAAAAAAAATGGTGAAATATTAAGTGATGTAAGAATCATGAAAAAGATTCTTCGATCGATAGATGTAAAATTCGATCATATTGTCGCTATTATTGAAGAAACAAAGGACTTGCAAACCATGAAAATAGAGCAGTTGATGAGTTACTTGCAAGCCTATGAAAAAAAGAGGAAGAAGAAAGAAGGAATCGTAGATCAATTATTTAAAATTCTGATTGATAATGTCTAGAATGATAAAAAACAACAAGGAAGAGGTCGCGGTCGTGGAGGCCGTGGACGTGGACAAAGTTGGAGGTCTTATGATAATAACAATAATATTCAAAGAGAAGAAAACACAATAAGAGGTTATGGGAGAGACAACTATAGATCGAGGTTTGATAAGTCACATATCAAAATTAACAACTGTAAAAGGTTTGGCCATTATGCCTCAGAATGTAGAACTCCAAATAATAAAATAGTTAAAGAAAAGGCCAATTATGTGGAAGAAAAAAGTCAAGACAGTGAAACCTTGCTGCTGGCTTATAATGGCAATGCAAAAAGTGAAGATAACTCATGGTATCTTGATTCTGGTGTAATCAATTATATGTGTAGGAAAAGAAGCATGTTCATAGAACTTGATGAATAAGTAAGTGGGAATGTAATTTTGGAAATGAATCAAAAGTAACGGTAAAAGGTAGAGGTAACATTCTCATCCGATTAAAGAATGAAAATCATCAATTTATTTCCAATGTATATTATATATCAAATATGAAAAGTAATATTTTGAGTCTTGGACAGTTCTTAGAGAAATATTATGATATTCATCTAAAAGATAATCTTTCAATAAGAGATAAGAAAATTAATTTAATTGCTAAAGTACCAATGTCAAAAAATCGAATATTTATGTTTGACATTCAAAGTGATCTTGTAAAGTATCTCAAGGTATGTTACAAAGATAACTTGGCTTTGGCATCTTTGGTTTGAACATCTCAACTTCGGAGGATTGAAATTACTCTCTAAAAAGCAAATGGTGAGAGGACTACCAGTCATTAGTCTTCCTTATCAAATATGTGAAAGGTTATCTACTTGGAAAGCAATTCAAGAAGTACTTTTCAAAGGAGTCAAGCTCAAGAGCTCGAAAGTCACTGGAACTTATACATACAGATGTGTGTGGTCCAATCAAGCCAAGCTCACTTGGCAAGAACAACTATTTTCTTCTTTTTATAAATGATTATTCACGAAAAACTTGGATTTATTTCTTAAAAAAAAATCAGAGGTATTTGAAAAATTCAAGAAGTTTAAAGTCCTTGTTGAGAAGGAAAGCTGGCTTCTAATCAAATCTATGAGATCAGATCATGGAGGAGAATTTACATCGAACAAATTTTAAAAAGATTGTGTAGATCATGGAATTCAAAGACCTCTCACAGAAGCAAGATCCCCCCAACAAAAAGGAGTAGCAGAAAGGAAGAATAGAAATATCATTGACATGGTGAGGAGCATGCTTAATAGCAAGAAGCTACCAAAGGAATTGTAGGCAGAAGTAATTGCACGTGCAGTGTATCTATCCAATCGATCTCCAACATGAAGGGTATGGGGGAAAACACCACAAGAAGCTTGGATGGAAGAAATCCAAGTATTTCCCATCTAAAAGTCTTCGGAGGCATAGCTCATATGTATGTCCCAGATGAGCAGAAAAGCAAGCTGGATAATAAAAGTCAGAAATATATCTTCATTGGTTATGATGCAAACTCTAAAGGCTATAAGCTTTATAATCCTGATACTGGAAAGATAGTCATTAGTAGAGATGTCATATTCGATGAAGAAGGAGAATAAGATTGAGAACAACAAAATGAAGACTACAACTTCTTCCTTTATGTTGAAGAAGATGATGTAGAACGTCCAAAGCTAGAACAAGCAGAAGATGAGCCTACTACCCTACCAATTTTACAAGCTGGGAGTATTCAAGAAGAGGAAAGCTCAAGTGAAAGAATTTCAAGTTTCATAAGCATACAAGAAATATATGAGGTAATAGAAAATCAAGAGAATTTTATTCTTTTTTGTTTCTTTGTCGACTATGAGCATATGAACTTTCAAGAAGTAATTAGAAACAATAATTAGAAACAATCAATGAATGAAGAAATAAAGGCAATCAAGAAGAATGATACATGAGAATTAGCTTTACTTCCTAAAGGGCACAAGACAATTGGTGTGAAATGGGTGTACAAAACAAAGAAAAATATCAAAGGAGAAGTCAAAAGATACAATGCAAGATTGGTGGCAAAAGATTACAGTCAAAGAACCGGTATTGATTATAATGAGGTATTTGTTCCAGTTGCTCGATTAAAAACTATTAGATTTTTTATTTCCTTGATCGCTCAAAATAATTGGAGGATACTACAAATGGATGTGAAATCTACCTTCCTAAATGGAGTCATCGGAGAAGAAATCTATATTGAGCAACCACAAGGGTATGAAGAAAAATGAGAAGAAAATAAAGTCTTAAAGCTGTAGAAGACACTGTTTGGATTGAAGCAAGCTCCAAGAGCTTGAAATGCTCAAATTGACAAATATCTTCATGGAAGAAATTTCATCAAGTGTCCATATGAGCATGCAATCTGTATTAAAATTAAAAATGGTGATATTCTTATTGTATGCTTGTATGTAGATGACTTAATCTTCACAGGTAGCAATTCAAGCATGTTTCACAAGTTCAAGATAGAAATGACGAAGGAGTTCGAGATGATCGATATTGGACTCATATCTTACTACCTTGGTATTGAAGTTAAGCAAGAAGAAAAGGGGATTCTAATCACCCAAGAAAGCTATGCTAAATATATACTTAAGAAGTTCAAGATGGATAACTCTAATACAGTTGGTATGCCAATGAAATGTGGAATTAAATTATCCAAGTATGAGAAAGGAAGTAAGATAGATCTCACTCTCTACAAAAGCTCGGTGGGAAGTCTACGCTACCTAACATGTATAAGCCCTGCTATTCTTAATGTGGTTGGAGTCATTAGTAGATACATGGAGAATCCAACAACTCATTAGAAGACAACAAAGAGAATCCTTCGATATATTAAAGATACTACAGACTTTGATTTGTATTATTCTGTTTGTGATATTTCAAGTTTGTTGGATATAGCGATAGTAATTGGAGTAGAGACATAGATGATCGCAAGAGTACTACTGGTCTAAGTTAAAATCAAGTTTTGATTTTAACTTATTTTAACAAGCCTCTCAAGCAAGAAGATTTCATCAGGCAAAAAAATTTACTCAAAGTAATAAAATCAAGTTTAAGAGAGTATGTTGAAATATAAACTTATTTTAACAATAAAAATAATAATAATAATTTTAAATTTTCAAAGTTAAAGACTTTGCCTAATTTAATTGACAATTGAATGTAACTTTTGATTTTTATAATTCAATGTTTTTAAAATAACTACCTAATACTAAGTATAAGGTAGTTGAGATTTTTGTGAGTTTTGTAACCTATAAATAACTATATTGTATTTGTTTTTAAGATATTCCATTCTTAAGTATATTGAATCATTTTTTTAAGTGTTATTATTTTCTATCTTATTCCAATTTTTATTTCCAACAGAAGGTGCCAAGCCAGGAACTGCTTGTTTGGTTAGAAAAGAGCGCCATGTATTGGATGAGGGTGTTCCGTATTGCATCTCATTTTGCGAGCTCGAGGAAGCCACCCAGGCCTTCTCCAAGAAGATCGGCACAGGAAGTCTTGGGTCCGTCTTCCATGGAGCAATGAAGGGTGGAAGGGAAGTGGCGGTCAAGGCAATGGCTGCTTCGACCGCCCCCACAAATCGCCAGTTTATAACTGAGGTATGTTAAGCCGCGCCTCGCTGCGCGGCTCTCTCGCGGCCGGGGCACGCAGCAGCACCATTTAGCGAACAGATCAATCAACATGTCGGGTGCTGCAGGTTGCTCTGCTGTCGAGAATTCATCACCGCAACCTGGTCCCCCTAGTTGGATACTGCAAGCAAGATCATGGTTGCCTTCTAGTCTACGAGTACATGAGCAATGGATCTCTTGAGGACCATCTACATGGTCTGCTGCCAACAAAAAACCCTTCTTTTTTTCCATTTCTTCTCTCCGCTCGCGCAGACCTCTCTCTCTCTC
Organism: Sapria himalayana; assembly: GCA_029783825.1. Taxonomy (NCBI): domain Eukaryota; kingdom Viridiplantae; phylum Streptophyta; class Magnoliopsida; order Malpighiales; family Rafflesiaceae; genus Sapria; species Sapria himalayana. The sequence goes on along the minus strand of JAREIK010001382.1, from coordinate 817,101 downwards.
TCTCTCTCTTTCTCTATCTATCTTCAATCTTCTCTGTCTCTGCGCAGGTTGCGCCAGCCAGGGGAGCCTGGACTGGACAGTTCGCCTGCAGATTGCAGAGGATGCTGCAAAAGGTTAGCTTTTTACTAAAATACCCTCGCACCGTTTCATCTGGGGGGAGATGAGTAAGGGCAGAGTTGGATGCGTGCAGGCCTCGAGTACCTACATGGGGGATGTACCCCAGCTATCGTACACCAAGATGTAAAATCAAGCAACATTCTGCTGGACGTCAGCATGAGAGCCAAAGTATCAGGTTTTGCACTCTCGAGGCTGATGAGCGGTGATCCGGCGCGCACATCAAGTTCGGCACGTGGCGCCGCTGGGCACCCGGATCCAGCGTAAGCCCTGATCGGCACGTGTTCCTACAGGTTTCTTGCTCTTGCTCCTGAACCCGACGGTTCATAACTTGCATATTTTTTTACGTGGCACTGGCAGGGGCCGCGTAGATCAGCAGCTGACCGACAGGAGCGACGATGTCTACGGTTTCGGGGTTGTCCTGCTAGAACTGATTTCGGGGAAAAAACCAGTCGATTTTGGCGAGGACTCAGACCTCATCCGCCGGGTGAGTGGATTTCATTTTTTTGAATTACTCGCGCCCGACCGACCCGACCCGACCGACCGACTCGTTTGACACCTCAGCATTTGGTATTTCACGGGCAAAATATTAAGATTTAAAATAATTTATTAGTTTACTTTTTTATTTTCTTTATTTTTCTTTATTTTTCTTTATTTTTTTAATATGTAAGCACCCAACACATTGGCTGCCCTAACCATTGTGTGCATATATATATATATATTTATTTATTTTATTTTTGTGGTTAGTGAAAAATGGTTTTTTTTTTTTTTACTTTTATTAATGAAATATTTATGAAATATTTTCACAACTCACATATATTGATGAAATATAAAATATAAAAGATAAAATATATGAAACAAATACAATAAGACTACAATGAAATACAAATAAAATCATTTTCTACATTATTATTATTTGAACTTTTCATATGTTGTCATGTCTTCCTTCTTTGATAAATCATCTGTTTTGTTATTAATTTCATCTCTAAATATATTATAATCTAGCTTTTGAAAATTATTTATTTGAATTGTTATTTTAAATTTATGCTTAAAAAGGGATAAAAAGTTAATAAATATATATAGTTTATTTTTGAATTTAAAGGATGAAAAATACAAGGATAATCGAAGGCAGTTCGAGAGCCCTACAAGCACTCATGATGAAACTAGTATATCTTATTGTTATTTAAATTAATATCTTAAATTTTGTTCTTATAAAATAAATAATTAAATTTATTAAAATATATACATGTTTTTGATGGGCACACCAAAGCATTATTATCCATAAATTAAATTTTAAATTTAAATAATTTTATTAATTAGAAAGTTCTATGATCTTGCAATGACTACAATAAGTATGATAGTTTTTATATTTCAAATCATGAATTTTCCTCCATTAATTAATAAAATATAAAAAGTAATTATTTTTTATAAAAAGGGTTGATATTTATAAATCTTTATAATGATATGTTTTTTTATTCATTATAGCTATTATTTGTTGTTATTATTCAATATTTATTTTATTGATTATAATTTTATGTTTTTCTTATGTATTGATTTTTTTTGAAATATTAAGTTTTTTATATTTATTTTATTAAAATAAATTTGAATAATATATAATAACTTACTGTCATGCCATAAAAATATTTGTCATCATACCAATATATGATCTCTAATATATGCATGTTACATAGGGATCTCTTATATATTATATCAAACTACACACACACACACACATATATATATATATATATTATGTGTGTATATATATATATATAGTGTGTGTGTGTGTGTGTGTAGCGTAGGCACATGAGGTGGGTGAACTCTAGGCTCCATCATGGCACTCCTTTGAGTCAATGTAGGCAACCCAAAAAAAGTATGATGAGTTGGATTGGTTTGATGTGGGTGTATATATTCACATATATGTGTGTATATATACACACATATGTGTATATATATGTATGTATATCAGATATGCATTTGCTTGTTGAATCATATAAATCTTGTGTACAGGCAAGAGAGGTGGTGAGAACGGGCGACATTATAAGCATCATGGATTCAGCAATTAGGGGAAGAGCCAAAATGGAATCTGTTTGGAGGATGGCAGAAGTTGCTATCCAATGTGTTGATCACAGAGCTGGTTCGCGGCCAGTGATGCGGCAAGTAATCTCGGCCATACAAGAAGCCATAGAGATCGAACGAAGAACGTTCGGCGCGACCAATGGTTGTTCCAGCAGTTCCAAGGGACAATCTCCAAGGAAGACATTATTGACGAGATTTCTAGAGGTCGAAACGCCTTGAACTAACGAATTCTCGCATGCTTCCAACTGCTAGATTGTTGTTTCTTGTGTTGGGTTGGAGCATACTTTGATAATAATTGATTTATGTGGCTCATGCTTCTTGCTTTATCTTTAAAAAAAACTATTTTCTCTTCCTGCCTAGTTGTCGTGCTTGAAAAGGAAAGTCTTTGATGCTTATTACTTGTAGAAGTAGTACACCGTTCCTCTCACTCTATCTGTCTATCTATCTCGCTCTCTCTCTTTCACCCACCATCTCTCTCTCTCTCTCTCTCGTGCTCTCTCTTCCCCCACCCTCTCTATCTCTTGCTCTCTCTTGCGCACGCTCTCTCTCTCTCTCTCTCTCTCACTCTCTCACTCTCTCTCGCGTTAGCGCGCTCTCTCTCTGCTCTCCCCCTCACTCACTCACTCTCTATCTGTGTGCTCTTTCTCTGCTCTATCTCTCTCTGCCCTCACTCTCTCTCTCTCTCTCTCTCTCTCTCTGCCTGCATGCTCTCTCTCTCTGCTCTCTCACTCACTCACTCACACACTCTATCTGCGTGCTCTCTCTCTTTCTCTCTATCTTGCTCTCTCCCCCCTTCTCAATCTCTCGATCTATCTTTCTCTCTCATTCTATCTTATGCTCTCTCTCTTGCTATCTCTCTCTCTCTCTTGCTATATCTCTCTCTCTCTTGCTATATCTCTCTCTCTCTATCTATCTCAATATATTTCTCTTTCTATCAATTTATCTATTTATCTATCACACACTCTATCTTGTGCGCTCTCTTTCTATACCTCTCGTGCTTTCTCTCCCTCTCTATCTATCTATCTTGCTCTCTCCCTCTCTCTATCTCTTGATCACACATACACTCTCTTTTGCATGCTCTCTTTCTCTTGTGCTCTCTCTCTCTCTCTGGCATGCTCTCTCTCTCTCTGGCATGCTCTCTCTCTCTCTGGCATGCTCTCTCTCTCTGGTGCTCTCTCTCTCTCTCTCTCTCTCTCTCTCTCTCTCTCTCTCTCTCCCTTGCCCCTAGCTCTTAATCTTTATCTCTCCTCTTTATTTCTCTCTATTTCTCATTTTGTTCTCTCTTTCCTGGAGGTGTCAAACGTGCCGGGCTGGCCCGGCCCGGCACGTTCTTAAACCGTGCCCGGGCCCGTGCCGTGCCCGGGTGAAGAAAATCGCGTGCCGTGCCGTGCCTGGCACGGCACGCCGGCACGGGTCCATCCCGTGCCGGTTCACGCAGGCACGCGTGGCACTGGCGGCGTGCCACACGTGCCGTGGCGTGAGTCGTGACCCATCCGCCCCCCCCTCCCCCCCCCCCCCCCCCCCCCGGTAAAAAGACCGCGGGTCAGGTCCAAACAGACCCGACCCGTGGTCTTTTCTGCCGAAACCCGACTCCTGAGTCCGATCCGACTTCCGAGCATTTCCAACGGCAAAAAAAAAAAATTCAAACTTTAGCGATTTTCAGCCCTTGGATTCACCTCCAACGGCTAGGGGGCAGAATCCAACGGTCATCGTGATTCCGCCCCTTAAATATATTAAAAAAATTTAAAAAAATAATAAAAAAATATTTTTTTTTATAAAAAAAAACTTTATTTAGGCTATAAAATCTACTCCCCTCCCTATAACATTTATGTTTTTCGTGATTTTGATTTCGGCTTTGATTTTCGTGAAACTCAACTTGAGTTTTGAACATCAGAGCTTCATGCGGTGCACCTTGCACGTGAGTGACCTCATTGATTTTACCAGGTAATATATTTTACGTTTTTTTGTACTTTCTCTCTCTAAAGCTTCTCTCTCTAGAAAACTTACGAAAAATAAAAAATGACAAATACACCTAACATGTTTTTAAATTTGGAAAATGAAAATGTTAGTGTTACACAAACGTTCGTGGCTCCTGAAACTTTGGTTTCTCCTGTCGTCTCAGCCCAAAGTTCTAAAAAACAAAAAACTAGGAGGACTTTTGTAGTTTGGACACATTTTAAAATCATAACACAAGTAGATGTTAGGGGTGAGGAACATGAAATGACACAGTGCAAATATTGTATGAGACTTTTAACATGCAAGAGTACATGTGGGACTGGGCACCTCAAGAGGCATGCTGAAATTTGCTCCAAAAAACATGGACCCTTAGATCCTAGGCAAACCCAACTTGGCACTACATTTTTTGAGACTGGATCTAGTTCAGTCTAAAAGTTTACTCCCTTCGTATACTCCAGCGAGTTGGGTAGTAACGGCATGGCCAGGCTCATCACATTGATGGGTCTTCCGATCAGATTTTCGGAAGATCCGAGGGTAGTGCGCATCATGCAGACTTATTTTCAGCCATCCTATCGTAGGATTCCTAGGTCCACATCTAGGAGTGACATACTAAAGATATATAAGCTAGAAAAACATAAAATAATTAAGGAATTTTTGGCATTTAGTGGAGTGGTGTCCGTAACGTCCGATATATGGACATGTCACGATGATTCTTCTTATGCATGTCTCACGAGTCATTATGTAGATTCTAACTGGACAATCAATAAAAAAATATTAGGATTCACTGAGATTCTTCATCCTCATGATTGCCCGGCCATTTTTGAGTGTATGATGAAAATATTTAGGGAATATAAAATTCAAAATAAAATTTTTAGTGTCACTTTCGATAATGCTGCGAATAATGGAGTAGCGATCAATATGTTTGTTAGGAATATTAGAGACGCACCTTTAGGAGAGATCTTTCATGTCAGATGCATGTGTCATGTGATTAATCTGATAGTTCAAGCGGGTATGAAGGTGTGTTCCCCCGCGTTGGAAAATATACGCAATGCACTCAAGTATATTCGCACTCCTCGCAGACTACAAGAGTTTGGTAATCTCTGTTTGTCTGCGAATCTTAAGAAGTAGAAATTCCAATCAGATGTGAGACATCGTTGGAATTACACGTACCTGATGTTGGAATCATGTGTTGGATACGAACACGTGATATCCGACTACGTCAATAGTAAGAGTGGTGAACTTATTATTGACGACACTGACTGGGCTTCAGGAATTTCATTTATGAAATTCCAGAAGATATTTTATGACACGACGAACATGTGTTCGTCGGTTTATACGCCCACCACTTGCATTGCACTTCGTTGCATATGTAACATTAGTAGCATGTTTAGGAAGTATCGAGCGGACCCGACGCTTAGCCATATGGTTGCAGAGATGGAGACCAAGTACTTGAAGTATTGGTCCACCATTCCATCTCTTTATTGCCTCGCAGCATGCTTGGACCCTAGGGCTAAGGTGGAAGGGGTTGAAAATACCCTGACTTTCATTTCCTCGTGCATGAACCTGGAAGAGCCACCTGAAGGGTTCATTTACGAGAAGTTGACAGACCTGTTCACATACTACGATACTAGGTATGGTGGTGGTGAGACTGTGAGTACGGACACTGATACCTTGTTCGGAGATGACGATTATTCCATTAACCTAGCGAGGGGGAAACGTAGAGGTGGACCTTCACATAGGAGCGAGCTGTCTCGGTACTTAGATACCGATTACTGCTCAATCCTATCACCTTCTGACAATAAGAATCTTGATTTATTACAGTGATGGAAATCATATGAGTCCGCCTATCCCGTGCTATCTAGGATGGCACGGGATCTACTGACTCCTCCGGTGTCGAGCGTAGCATCGGAGTCTGCTTTTTCTGTTGCAGTGAACGTGATTTCGGATAGGAGATCGAGATTACGTCCAGATATGGTTGAGGCCTTGGCATGTTTGAAGGATTGGGAGGAATCAAGATTTAGCATCAGTGATCGTGCTGAAGCTGGGACTGTGACAGACACTGCAGTCGCATCCACATCCACTACGATGGCGGAGGAGCTGATTGCCGATGATGATGACCCATATGATACTGATCTTGATGTTGCGGCTGATGATTCTCATGATATGCCGCTTGACGATTGATGCTCATCTGCTCTTTTTTTCGATGTTTTTTTATTTATTTTATTTAAACGCTTTGTTTGTACTTTGTACCATACGTTGTGTTAAAACTTATACTTGTTTTATTCGGACTATTGGTTTCAAAAGCATTAATGGTAATTTTTCATTTGTGTAGTTTAATTTTTTTTTAATTAAAATTTTTACTAACTTAATGTATTTATTTATTATTTTACCATTTAAATTTTATTTTAAAATTTAATAACATTAAATTTTAATATATAATTAATAAATTATAATAATAAAAAAAGCTAAACTTAATTGAAAAAAAAAAAAAATTTTTCTAATATTTTTTTGTTTTATTTAATTTTAAATGTTATATTTTTTACAAAAAATTATATTTTTTAATTATTACTAATACTCTAAAGTATATACAGTAACTTAATAAAAAAATTTAAAAAAAAAAATTTGTAATCTGCCATTTAGGGCTGGCCTCCTGGGACCTGGACCCCGGTTGACCCGGTCCCGCGTTGCGGCACCCGCCTGCCCTGCCGTGCGCCCGTGCCGCCTCGCCTGGCCCGTGAGTGGCAAGGCATGCCCGAGCGTGCCGTGCCCACGGGCCGTGCCGTGCCTGCCTTTAACTGACCGTGCCGTGCCGTGCCCGGCACGGCACGGTGGCACGACCGTGCTTGTGAAAAACGGGTCGTGCCGTGCTGGGCCGGCCCGTTTGACACCTCTACTCTTTCCTCTAGCTGTTTGTCTTTCTCTTGCCTCTTTCTATCTCTTTTGCCCTCTTTTTGCTCTCTCTCTCTTTCTCTCTACCCCCTCACTTCTCTCTGCCCCTTTGCTTCTCTCTGCCCCCTTGCTTCTCTTCGCCCCCTTGCTTCTCTCTATCCCTTACCTCTCTCTAATGTTTGGTGTTCACCTTTTGCACAATATAACAAATCAACATAAGAGGGAGAGGATGCGAGAGAGAGAGAGAGATAGAGAGAGGGAATTTGTTTTCTTAAAAAATGTTATTATATTCTCAAATCATTAAAAAAACAAGTAAACATAATTATTAAATTGTTTCTCATTGATTTCACATCTTTTAAATCCATTCTGCCTCAATTTTTCTAATATTTATTTATTGCCCTAATTGTTGAACTTACCAACACCTTAAAAGCATAATTATTTTCATCTTAAATACAAATGGAGCACCAAACATATACTTCTATAAAATCAATAGAAGAGAACATTTTCTCACTATTTTGAAGGAACACAAATTTTAGTGCAGTTACGTGTGATAGGTAATATTGTTTTAGGGGTCCTCTATTTGTGATCAAAAAAGTGTTAACATATACTTATATAATACTTTTCATTTGTGATCATCAATATGAGTTTCTCCCAGAGGTGGCAAATGGGTCGTGTCATGCCGGTACTACCCAATTAAGGGTGGCCCAGTCGAGCCACCATATCATGCCCGACATGACATAACTAATAGTATTTCCGGCCCAGCATGACACGATCAGCATGATTTCAGGTAGACTCATGACTAACATGCTGGATCATCTTAGGTCATGTTAGACCATGCTGGTTTTGTGGGCAGCACCATCCACCAGCCACTGCTACTGCCACCTCAACCAGACACAACCAATGATCTAGGCACACAAGCTGTGCTTTACCCGACACGAGGCAGTAAGCATGACAACCTTTAGCCAAATATGCTATGAGCCATGCCTTGGGCCAGCACGAGTCATGACCCAACACATAGGTTCAGACATGGTTCTAGATTGTGCCATGTTGCGTCAGGCATGGCTCAGTCGGGCTGGGCCAAGTAGATTTAGTTTGGTCATGTCTTGTGTCATGCCTAAAGTCCACTAGGTCCAGTCATGACCCACATGACACATTTATATTAATGTGGGGTCAAATAGGAGACATAAACATAAATATTTTATGCTTTAGTGTATTTATTATTAAAAATTAAAAATTGTGGGTCTCAAAATTAATGGACGGGGAAGCAGGTGCCAAGCGGCGCTATTAGGTTAGGATACAGAAAAAGTTGGATTGGATGATTTAGGAATTAAAAATCAATTTCTCCAAGTCCACTAGAAAGAGAAATGTCGGCTCACTTTAATATCCACCAACTTTGCTTCTAAAAATGGCAGTGCAGAGTGCACTGAAAATTATCAACAAACCAAAGCAAAGAAACTCTCGCATGGATCATAACTATCCTATCTTAGAATTAAATCGACATTGAAAAGGAATTGTGGTTCAAAGTCTAATTTTGAAGAAATTATAGTTGTGTGCTATTTACGAGAGTCACAGGTAAAAATTCTCTATTTTACAGGGTAGTTTTGCTCACTTTCGCTCTTTGCACGGTCGATTTTCTAGCCCCCGCCTCCATGGAGGCTTAATTACTTCAGAGCGACGAAGACGATGATTCCCAAACGAGGTAATTCGGTTTATAAGGACACTCTCAATATTTTGGAAGCTGATATTCAACAAGCCAACGCCCTGTGAGTTCACTTTCCTCAAATTGTTCTCTTCCGAGTTCGTTTCTTAGTTTCTTAATGGCGTTGTGGAAGTAAACTTCATTAAATTTGTTACGTGTTCTGATTTTAGCGACGACCAGTGATTCGTTACGTGTGATCAGTCATAGATTTTCTAACACAATTATCTAAGCTTCCTTCTCTCTGATTTGTTCAATCGTTGCTTCCTCATGAATAGTTTTTAACACATACCACGTAGTTGTTATGAAATGGCAATGGCTTCAGATTTGATATTGTTGGTGGTGTTACAATTGACGCTATAGGAGTAGTTCAGGTCTGTTGGGTTTGGTTGGTTACATGGTTGCTGCTGCTAATGACATATTAAAAACAAGTTCATACTAGAAATATGAGGTTTCCAATTTATGGGGCTGAAGCAAATCTAACAACTAATGTGACTACTCTAATTACATATATTTTTGTGTTAGGGCTGCAGCACTGCCTAAAGGAAGGAGAGGTGCCCTTCTCCAATTGGCATTAGTTCCCAATCAATGGGCTCCAATTTTTCTGTTTCTGCTGCGATGGCTGGATTGTTCCTGTTTGTTTCTGCTCCCTAGATATCTAAATCTTTTTGACATACACGTCCACATGGTAAGTTCTATTATAAGCATTCAGATTCTTGTTGTGATCATAGGCATGGTGATGCTTTTTTATGTGAACTTGTACATCTCTTTGCTTCAATTGTTTGCTCTGATAGATAGAATACACAACAACAAGAATGCAAGATGAGGAAGCTCAATCTTAAATATATTTAGTTGCAGTTGTTGTGCATGTTTTTTCATGTTTGTGTATGTTTCTACACACACACACACACACAGTTTTTTTAGAGATTTGTTACACATTAATTAAAATTAATCGTTATTTTATTTAACATAGTATTGAAGTTGGGGTAATCTGGACACTGTTATCCTAAATTACATCTGTCACTGTTCTCAGATTACCATTGGCAGTCCTGGCTAATAATATTTTTTTTTTCATTCATACTTAACTTCTTCTTGATCTTATTAATCATTTTGTCTTTTTTGGCTGGAATGAATTGAATTCGTTTTTGGAAATGTTTTATGAGTCTTTTTCATTTTGGCATGGCACCAAACAAGTAATTAGATTTTCTTGGTCTTAGTTGGAAATGATCGCCATCATTCTAATTTGAGATTATTAAACCATATTAAAGATAAAGTCACAGTGCTTGGATTTTGTTTTCACTTTGAGCATCAGTGAACTTTTTGTTTGCTATAAAAAAAAATTAATATTGCACCCATTTAAATTTTTGAGCTAAATATTATTATGATTTTATGATAATATTATATTCATTAAGAATGTATGACATAATATAAAGATTGTGCTAATGAATTAATATGATCATAACGTATAAGAATTATTCCTACTAGATAGGTAGAGTTTTAGTTAAGAATGAAAATTAAAATTATGCGAGATTTAATTATCTATTCAATTTGCTATATACCTTTAAAAATTTATGGATTTCATGATTATTGTTGGGTAATTATACTTGTAGTTTATGATTTTATCTCATGTGAATATAAAACAAACAGAAATTTATAGCACAATATATTATATATTCATAATCCAAATATTATAGCAGAAATACAGATATAACATTGTTCACTAGTCATTCAGCACGGCTAACTATATCTACTAGAAAAATATTTATGTATTTATTGATTATAATCAAATTAATATCTTACAGAGTATGTGAATAGCAATCAGGAAAAAATTGTATAGAGAAGAGAGAGACGAAAAATAGTTCCATAAAGAAAAATAGTCGATTAAATAAATAGAAATAGAAAAAAAATTATATTAGTAGTTCCTCGATATTAATAAACAGAGCAGGTCGGATCACTCGGATGGGTCATGTTTTGCTCTAAAAAATTTTTTTGACCTACTGACCGGGCAACAGAATTCTTTTATTGTGTTATTGTTGTATTTTTAATCTCTCAATATTTTCTTTTCTACACTAACATTAAAAATACTAAAATAAAAAATATTTTATTTATACAAAATAGTTTATAAAAATAAACTATATACAATAATTATTTATCAAAATTTTTTAAAATATCACAGTTATGAAATCAAGTTCAATTTTCATGTTTATATATCATTATAAATCATTAATATATACAAGAATATTTTTTGGTTTGAATATCAAACACTATCTTGTTCACATGTGTGATTGTTAAATTTAATTCATGTTTTTTTCAAAGTTGTTGCCTATGAAATAGTCATTATCTTGTTCAATGGAGTTGTGATTGGACTAATGCTGAAACATGCGTTGAGGAGTCATGCTTTTTTTCGTGGTGTCATGATTAGACTAAAGTGGAAACATGTGATGAGGAGTCGCATCTTGTTTTTGATGTTGTAATTGGACTAATGATAGAATAGTTGCACGAGTTCAAAGTCATACCCTGGACTTTGGAGTCATGACTTGAACGAAATTATAATTTATTTTGGGTGGTTGTCATTCGAGACTATACCTTAGAATCATAATTTTTATTATGAAATTATGACTTAACTTAAGTTGTGTATGTGTTATGTGTCATGAATTTGTTCTCTAGTATTGTGATATCATTGTATTCATAACTTATTGTATGTTGTTGCGATTGGTGACTCAAAGATTCAAGTCGTAATATATTTTTTTGAAATTGCAATATGAATGAAACCACTATATGTTAAGTGTTGTCGCGACCTAGGACTTAAGTATAAAAAGTTTTATAGGTTATAATTTAAAGACTTATACATGCAATCAAAATAAGAGAATTGAGAAATGGTAACAATGTAGAAGTTGAGATGTTGCAAAACGTCGAGTTGTGAGTGGTGAATTTTTTTCTTTTCTTGTGTGTTTTTCTATTCTTTTCTATTATGTGTGTGTATTTTTTTTATGAGTTCTTTCTCTCTTTCTCTCTCTATCTCTCTCTATCTCTCTCTTCAAAATCTTAAGTAATCATCAATTGATTGGTATGGTATCGGAGGTTGTTATGCAAGATACTATTTAAGGGTTAAGATTTGGTGATAGATCTTTTTTTTTGTTATATTATAGTCGTACACAAATATTCAAAAATATGGTATTATGCAAAATTTTTAAAACAACAATTTTGTACAAACTATTATGGTTTGTACCACAAATCATCACAAATCACCACAAATTGTGGTATTAGTCACTACCACAAATTGTTGGTGTTTGTTGTTGTTGGCAATGCCAAAGGGTGCGCCATCACTTGTACTCCTCAAAAATGGCAACACCTTGCATGAATGGATCCTTTGATACAATGTGGATGCCTTCTTAGGGCTTGCTTCAAGAAGGAGATGGAGAGAAAGAAGGAATGGAAGAGAGCATTGAAAAGAAAAAAAATAATAAAAATAAATAAATAATAAACTAAAAAACTCAATAATTCATATATACTTTTTTTTCCAGGCATAAATATTTTTGTTAATTTTATCAGATATTAAACAATTATAAGAAGTTTTAAGTATTCGATAGTCATCAAATTATATATTACTTATATTGTTGGTAATTAATCATGTTGGTTTTATTAGGTAGAAATTTAGACATTATTCTTCCCATATTCAGGCATGTGAAAAAGTCTCATGGACTTAATTTTCATAGTCAAAGCCAAGGGATACTTTTATTCATAGACAAAGCCTAGGCTTGAACCCACGTTGCTCCTAGGCTCGGGCCCAGGTTGCTCCTAGCCTCGGACCCAGGTTGCTCCTAGGCTCGGACCTAGGTTGCTCCTAGGCTCGGACCCAGGTTGCTCCTAGGCTCGGACCCAGGTTGCTCCTAGGCTCGGACCCTTGTAAGCCACAATACATTAGCTTGCCTGTGTCATTAACCCAACATGAATTTAGCCCTAGCAGGCTAGTGTGCTATGTTGGGATCCCTTGTTAAGTTATGTCCAACATGGTATGAAAACTCATTTTGGCTAAAAAAATATAGTGCCGCCCGATATAACTTGCTTGGCACATTTGATATATACTCATCAAATTGTGATGTTCAAGTACAATTATTTTATTTGTTTTTTTTTTTTTTGTAGTCAAGTTTTATTATTATGTAAAGAAATATTATTGCTACTTTTTGCATGTTTATATGTATTCAATTGTAAATTTAGCATTATTTGAATTCCTAAAAAATTAATGTAATAAATATAATGATAAGTTTTTTTTTTTCTTGTAGCATACTCGTGCTCTTTTTTTATCTTCTTATCCTAGGGATTTATTTTAGTTTTTTTTTTTTTTTCATTTATTATTATTAGAAAAAATGAAAACTAATTATCGATTGTATTTACTTGGATTTATTTAGGTTTTGGCTCTTATTCAAATATACTATTATCAAAATTTTTTTTTTTTTTGTTTTTTTTTAAACTATTGTGTTATTTATAAATCCTAATACCCTAAACTCTAAACCTTAAACTCTAAACTTTAAATCTTAAATCCTAAACCTTCTTTAATGTTGTTGTAAAAAAAATAAAAAAATAAAAAAATAAAAATAAAAAAAAATAAAAAAATAAAAAAAAATAAAGTAAAAACCAAAAAAAAAATCTTTATTTTATGCTGATGTCATTATATTGTAGGTATGTTTTGTGCGACTGCGTTGCCATTATATTATAGCCAAGAACAAGAGTAATGTTGCAGCATTTATGCAGGCTTGTGCAGAACGTGGAAGAAGGCTGACCACCCATAAAAGAAAGGCAACAATCAGAGAGTTTTATGGTCTGTAATTTAAACTACTACTCTGTACTCTTTCCTGACTGCCCAAGAGCAATCAGCAGTTAAGGAACCTTAGGCTTGGTAGGCACGACAATTGGCATAAGACGGCATAAAATTTTGTAGGTGTCATACTGCCATCTCTCCGACAGCTTCACAGCATTTATAAGGGTCAGGAAGATGGCGAAGAAGAACGTCTCTGCAGAAAAAGTTTTGGTGAGCGGGCGGAGGTGGTGCTTGAAGAAGGTCATAAGGCCTGTGCCCGTACTGATCCAGAAAGAGAAGAGGAATGCGGGATTTGTCTTGAATCTTGTTCTAAGATGGTCCTCCCTCATTGTTGTCATGCAATCTGCATGAACTGCTATCGTAATTGGTATGGCTAATTGTATTAATATTGTTTTTATTTTTCTTTTTCTTCTTCACTATCTTTTTTTTTTTCATATTATTCTTTTTCATGTTCATTTTTTTCATGTTCTTTTTTTTTTTTCATATTTTTTTTATTGTTCTTCTTTATGTTCTTATTTTTTCTTATTATTCTTCATGTTCTTTTTATTTTTCATGTTTTTCTTTTTTTTTTTTTTGATTTTTTTTTTTTTCTTTGTTTTTTTCAATGTTCAAACTTATAGCTCTTATATTGCTCTATGTCTTGGCGGATGGAAATGTGGTTGTGTGTGTGAGTTATAGGTACACGAGATCGGAATCATGCCCATTTTGTCGCAGTGATTTGAAGAGGGTGAAGTTAAGAGATTTGTGGGTTCTCATGCACCAGAATGAGGTGGCAGACATGAAATTGGTTAGGACGAGAGACTTGTTGCGGTTCTACTTCTACCTTAACAACTTGCCGGAAGTTTGCCCTGATACAGTTTTCTTGTTGTATTATGGCTACTTGTTGTGACATGTTTGGTTTTTTAGACGAGTATGCATATGTGAATATTTTTCTAGATGAAATTACAAAAGAAGGAAAAAGAAAGAAATTGTTAATCCAATCAAGATCTTCAATGGGTCATGCATGCATTCAACATTTTATAATATTTTTTTTTTTTTAGAAAATAATTCATTATGCCTGTTATTGTAATTGATTTGTGTTACAATTGTATTGGTAGAAGAATTCTAATCGTGGGAATGTTATGTTTAGGTCGTATCTAGTGTGCAATAATGTTGTCTTAGCACAAAGTTTGAAAAAAAGTTAATATATTGATAATCTTATGCTTGAAAATTACAGATGTGTGTGATGAGATTTGGATTTATGATTTATTATTATTTATTAGGTCATGTGTCATCATACCAATACATAATTTCTTATGGAAAATGATGTGTGGGGGTTGTAATTTGAGAATATTTACGAAAATTTACTCGAGCTTGTGTTTATATTTAGAAAAATATTAATATCTTGATGCACTCAAAACGAAAAGTGCAAAAATGTTCTTGCCCATTTCATGATAGCATTAAAAATAATAAAAAGTCAAAAAATAATCTATTTTTGAACATATAAATTTATATGTATTTAAATGTATATGCATTTGCTTGTATTTTAAAAAAAAAATGTGTTTTATTGTATTTTTGCTTATTTATTTATTTTTTTGTTTTTAGAATGTTGATTTGGACTGAGGGTATTTTTGAGTTTTCCTTTTTAGATACATCAAAACATATATATTTTTTTTGTGTTTTTTTTTTTTTGTAAATATGGAAAGTTAGGATATTTTCTTAATTATTTTAAAATGGCATAATTTTTTCTAAAATATATAATTGATTTTTGATAGCATTGAGAATGTGTTTTTATGGCCCTCTTGATCTAGTTGAGTGGCAGGGACTAGTATCACAACCCAGTTGAATTCTTGAAATATTAGAAATATGAGTTGGTTTTCTGTCGACTTCTAAAATGATCTAGGAGTGTCTAAAATATTTCAATTGATTTGATATATTTCTATTATAATTCTAGAAGGTTAAGGAGGCATTCCTTTCTAGAATATATTATAGTAATAAAATTATAATATGCGATACATATTAACCCTTGATGAATGAGAGCTCTCGCTTTATGAGGGAGCTTTCTACATTATTATATTTACTCAAACTTTCAAGTTTTATCTATAATATAATTTTGCTCTTTGAGTATTTCTTTCTTTTTTAAGTTTGTGTGGGGCTAATGCATGTGTAAGTCTTGTGAGAGATGAAAACTTATGGCTCATGCCAAGTGATATATGAGGGAGATTAACTTCCTTGTCGTGGCATCCATTTTCGAGATCGAAAACTCTAGTATGATGTGTATGATGATAAGAGTAGAGGAAAGAAAGAAAACTCAAAGAATATAATGAGATCCATGGAATCTCAAATGGCTAAGGCATAGCTATTATAATTAATTTGTGAATTGAGAAATAAATGTGAGAATATTAGGGATAGCATCGAGGATGTGACTTTTATGATGGATGAAATCCAAGAAAGGATGCATAGTGTCCTTATATTGTATTAGAAAAATTAAACCAAAAGAGTTCTATTTTGGAAACAACTGTGGCTTTTATGCAAGAGGAGATAGAGAAGTTGAGAATGAAGATCTTAACTTGCAAGAGAACAATAGAGAACAGTATGATTAGCCAAATGACCTCATCATAGGCGGATATCTCAAAATTGAAAGAGTTTAGAGGAACACGAGTAGTGAAAAAGGTAGATATATGCCTTTGGAGAATAGAACAATATTTCCAAGTGATGAGAAGTATGAGTAACGTAACCAAGGTTAGTATTGCTTATATCTATTTAGTAGATGTCATACCTTTTTGGAACTGACGAAGATGTGGGATAATAATATTCATACTTAAGAATTGTTCAAAAGGGAGCTCTATCAATAATTTTTTCACTAGTATGAGGAAGATGAATGAAGAGTTAAATTGGAGAGACTAACCTAATGTACAGAAGTAAGAAAGTGAGTAAGTGAAATTTCTGAACTAATGCTTCAAATTTTTAATCTTGAAGCAAGACAAGCAGTCAAATAATAAATATCTAAAAATAAAGGGAAAACTATCCAATGATGGTGACAAGAAGAAATGATTAAGATTTTTTTTTTGTGATGGATCACATCAAATTCATAGTTGTCCCAATTAAAACAAATTAGTTGATATTACCTTGGAAAATGAAGAATCACAAAAAAGCACTACTAAACTAAGTTCAATCTTGTTGAACTTGATCGAAAATAAGAAGAATAGAATGCGAAGAGTCTTGATATTCGTGAGTGTCATTATTTTCGACCATAATATTAAAGCATTGGTAAATACATGTGAATATAATCTTTTTTATTTTTGAAGAAATCACGAAAAGATAAAATCTCAATATACTCAAAGATAATAAGTTGATCAAGATGAAAAATTCTAAAGAAATTCTAACAATTAGTGTTATACATAGTGTGGATATTCAATTGAGATTCAATACATTGTTCCAATAGTGTGAAGTGTTAGACAATCCTCAAAAATATCATATGCAATTAGACAATCCTCAAAAATAATTTTTTATCTCATTTCACTCTAGAAAAGAAGAGTTTTGAAGTGGAGTGATGCTTGCCACAAAGGTTTTAATTTTGTGAAGCTAGCTATCACAAAAGAGCAAGCTACAACCTTGCTATATTATTTCAAACCATATGAAGTACACATGTGTATTTTATATTTTACACTTGCATTTAAAAGTTAGAAACTGAATGAAACTAAATGGAGATAGATAGTCAATGAAAAAAATAAAGGCAATAATTTATTATTTATTGGTATAGAGACATTATCTTTTTGGATCATGGTTAGTGATAAAAACTAATAATATAACTATGAGTTATTTCCAAACACATAAGTAGTCGATTATCAAATAAGCTCAATGACAAGAATTTTTTGTCGAATTTGATTACATGTTACAAATAGAAGTCGAAAAAAATTAATATGATATCAAATGTTCTAAGCTGAAAGATAGAACTTTGAGTAATTAGCCAATCACTTGAATGTTTTAAATATTATATTAATGAGTGATATTCCAAAGAATTAATGAACACATCAATAACTTGGGGAAGCAAGATAGTTTTCCAAATTTAATTTGATATTAGGGTTCAATCAAGTGTGTATAGATGAATAGGACAAATTAAAGATGATATGTGTGATAAGGTTTGATCTGGTGAATTCTTACTGATATCATTTGTTCTTATAAATATAACAACATATTTTGTATAATTAAGAATAAGTGCTACAATCTTTTCTCAATTATTTTATAGTAATATATTGGTTGATATTATTGTGTATAATAAATTATTAGAACACACAAATCATTTGATGTAAGAATTTCAAATTTTATAGGAGAATGAATTATATGTCAAATAGGAGAAATATTTCGTTTCATAACAAAAAGTCATATTCTTGGACCATATTGTAAGAAATGAGGTGATATGGATGGGAAAAGACAAATTATGTGCTATTATTGAATGATAGTTACCAACTAAAGTGATAAATTTATAATCTATTATTAGAAGAGTTTGAAAGTGGAGTGATACTTCTAATAAAGGTTTTAATCATGTGAAGCAAACTATCACAAAAAAACATATCCCATACTTGTTGAATCATTTTGAATCAAATGAAGTACACATCATGGATAATTCATATTTTAAAATTATAGAGATACTTATTCAGGAAGGTTATATTGTCATACCATTTACTAATGTGCACTAGAAAAGAAGAGTTTTAAAGTGAAATGAAGCTTGTCACAAAGGTTTAAATTGTGTGAAGCATGCTATCATAAAATAGCATCTCCCAACCTTGTTGAATCATTCCAAACCATATGAAGCAGACACGTATACTTTAGATTTTACAAGTATATTTGAAAGTTAGAAGCTGAGTGAAACTGGATGATGATACATAGTTAATGAAAAAGAAATAATGTTGATAATTCATTATTTATGAAATGAAGACACTATCTTTTAAAATCATGATTAATAATGCAAATTGATAATGTTGATATGAGTTATTTCCAAACACAAAACAATCATCTCCCAAACAAGCTCAATGACAAGAATTTCTTGTCGATTTTGACTGTGTGTTAGAGTATAAGCCAAAAAAACTAATATCATATCAAATGTGCTAAGCCCAAAGATAAAGCTTGTAGTAAGCAGTCAATCACGAGTATTTGAAAGATTGTATTTAAGGGGAGCTATCCAATGATTCGATGATCATTTCTCCTATGGAGTATGATATGGAGGAAAAGATTCAAAGATTCTAGATAGAAGATAATCTATGCTTGCTTTTCAAGAAATGACAGGTTGTATGTCCCCTCATTTGAGAAGTTGTGGAAGAAAATATTGCATGAGTATCATAATTATAAGTGGACTAGCCATCTAGGCATTCATTGTACCTAATTTTTGTGAAAGAAAGATACTATTAACATACAAGAAAAATGATATGAAGACTTGAGCGAAGACTTATCTAGTTTATCAAAAAGATAAGCTATAGAAAAAGATAATAGCAAAATCAAACCCAGTCACTTATTTTTTTGTCAAGAACTAGCAATAATAATTTGATTTGGCATGGATTGGATTGCATAAAGTAACCAATCATTTAAAGAAGTGTACTGATGAAAAATGAAGAGATATGCACTATCAAGTGGGAGACTAATATTAGTAAGGCTTCACTTTGTGTTGTGGCACAAATAGATTCATAATGGACAAGTGAGAAGGTATTATGGACCTTACCATATTCTCAAAAGGGTTGGTAATATCTCATACCAACTTGATTTATTTCAAAACTTGAAGGTATATCTAGCATTTCATGTAAGCATGTTGAAACCATTCCATCAAGATGAAGGTAATTCGACACGTGATGAGTTATATCGAGTGCTCATAGGAGTGAAAGTCTTGTATGAAGAGATCATATAATTGATTTTGGTGGAATGAGTTAAGAGACGAAAGAATTATATGTCGAAGCAATAATACTTGGTGAATGAAGGGGCCATCAGACATCAAAGCTAGTTGGGAACTCATTAAAACCCCCTCTCTCTCTCCTGAAACCGCGTAGAATCCTGCATCTTCCCTATTTCTTTGAGAATCCAGCATACCTTGGTTGGTTTTAATGGAGATTGATTCCTTCTCTAGGAATTAATCTGCCCAAATCCTACAAATGAGTTTATCGGGACCGCCCAATACTCATTTAAATGCTAATACGGATTCTAACCTAGACTCAGCTGCATCTCCACCCGACTCCACCCCGATAACACGAGCAAATGCTTCCCCAAATAGGATCTGAAAGCGACTGGTTCTCTGCACCGAAGATGACTCAAGCGCAACGGAGTTCGTATTTGAAGATGGCATTTCCCGAAGGATAATCTATGGTAAGATCCCTTCTGATATCGATTGTAATTCTCTGCCTAAATCGGCGATACCTACTGATAATTGCAATTCGGCGAAACTCTGCTAAAAAATTAATCTACACAAAGTGTTTTAAACGAATGTAACATGAATTCAATAAATAAAGATGGCTTGAGCCTCGAATTCACGATACCGAGTGTAAACAACAATTAATACAATATATCTCGCTCTTCTAGTTCCTCGAACGATAATTCAAGTGGAAACAATATGTTTCCGAATGTCCTTAGTGACGAATTCTATGACCTATACATACGGGAGGACTCAATGAACCACAGTAACTCTAACAACATTTCGCCCACTAACAATACATCTCTGGAGGTTGCTGATAGTGATGGCCATGATTCTTCATGGGTTAATGATAAGGCTGCTCTCGTTCAGCTTAACTAAAGTGCCAACAAATCTTTGCTTATTAAGAATACTGCTTCTAGCAGTATTGAAGGCAGCTTGATGGCCATTAAGCCTGTAGCAAGTAATCCTCCCTCTGAGGGTACTTGGGATATGGACAGAATATCCACGGACGAGACTAGAAACTTAATTGCTTCACAATATGAAACCAATGAGGAAGACTGTACTGATAAACCAAAGAAAATGTGCATCCAGAATTCTATCTATAAGATAGCTCTTGACAAACTAAAGCCTGCTATCACCCAGGTAGGGGTGTAACCGAGTGAGTCGAGCCGAGTATTAGGCAGGCTCGGCTCAGCTCAGTTTTAAAAAAGTAGGCTCGAGCTTGTTCACGAGCCTGTTTACGAGTTGACGAGCCAAGTTTGAGGGTCCTCGGGCTCGGTTCGTTTAACTTACGAGCCTCAAAATGATATTTGAGAATTAAAGAAAATGTTCATCTAAAATAGCCAACATACAACTAAATTAAAAAGATAAGAAAATAAAAGTTCAATTAATTTGATTGAAGTTCAAGAGTTAAAATATTCATCATGTTCATTTGTATGAAAAATTTGTTGTGAATCAAACCTTCTCCATGTTCACGAGCATGTTCACGAGTTTGGTTCACGAGCTTGTTAACAAGCCTGGTTAACGAGCTTGCTCACGAGCATGTTTACGAGCTACTGTGCCGAGTTTGAGGGTGCTCGGGCTCGGCTCATTTAACTTATGAGCATCAAAATGATGTTCGAGTTCGGCTCGTTTAACTTAATAAACGAGTTCGAGTGAGCTTCTAAAGAGCCAAATGCTGAGCAGCTCGCGAGCAGCTCAGCTCGGTTACAGCCCTACACCCAGGTTAAGGAGGGTAAATATCCCCACAAAACCTTCGACAAGAGCAAGGCCCCATGAAGCAGCCTGTTCGCTGGCAATAGGGCCCTTGCAAATACTTCGAGCTAACCTATATTCCCCCCAAGTAGCTAGGCAGTGCTGTATTTGTTGAAAATGATCTTCTTAATGAGCACTGGAAAAACTGCTTTATTGGTTACTTTGTAACCAAAAGCCCCGGTCTACTTATGCTGAAAAAATACATGGAAGAATAGTGGAAAATATCCCCACAAGTAATTCAACACCCAAGCGGATGGCTTGTATTTAGATTTGGTAGCTCAGAAGATAGGGATCAAATACTCAATGCTGGCACCTTCTTGGTTTTCGGTTGGCCTCTATATGTTAAGCCGCTTCCCGTCGGCTTTCACTATGGTTTAAAAGAAATGACAAAGATTCCAATCTGGATAAAATTGCTGAACTTTCCTTTGTGCTTGTGGAATCTCATTGGTTTAAGCAAGGCCGCTAGTTGCATTGGGCGACCCCTGCATATGGATAAGCTAACAGCAAACATCTCTAAGATTGCGTACGCAAGGGTACTAGTGAAAATTGATTTGGGAGGCGAGCTGATTAATGAAATTGACTGATCAAATATCAGCCAGCCAATTGTTTACGAAAATCTCCCTATTTTTTGTAACCTCTGTTCTATGTTTGGTCATACTTCGAATGCTTGTCATGCTGTTAAATTTCAGGAGGAAAAGGCACGGGAGACCCCTCCAGCTACCTCTACATCAGCAAGATTATGCACTCCAGCGGAGGTGGAGAAGGATGCTTCCCCCACGGTGGGAGGGCAGCTTCCTAATGATGAGGATGAAAGCGTCTAATCAGAAATGAAGGATGATAAAAGCCGTGCTGGGGAGGAATCAGAGGGCTTTACTTTGATTAAAGCTCTGAAGAAAAATGACTTGAACATTAGAGAGGACACTTCTTTAAATCTCAAGTATAAAGCCAAATATAGAGAACAAATGGTCAAGGGGGCTGCCCCTTATGGTCCTGCATAGAGGAAGAATGGGGTGCCTCACCCTTTCAAATAATGGGGCAAAATGTGGAGATGTAATTTCTGGTTTCTTCTTGGTTTTTTTTTTGTTTTTTCGGAGGGTTATTTTATGGAGCTTTGGAGGCCGGAGAAAGGAGGGAGATTGTCCCCTCATTGTACTTTTGATAAAGGGTATTTGGGGAGAGGTATGGGCACCTCTAGGGATGATCTTGTGTGTGGACCTGTATGTTGTATGTGTGTGTTCTGCATATTTTGAGAAAACCAGGACAGCCCTGTTCTACCTGAATTTTAAAAATCAAATAAATGAAGATTTAGTTCTTCCTATATGGCCTAGTGAGAATCAAACTGCAGCAGTATACCTCATTTACTGCCTGCAAAGAAGTCTCGTTATAAGACATTATACCGGCTATAACAAAATTTTCAAAATGATTATGAATTCGTGGACTAAACTGGACATATACGAATCTCCAAATCATCAGCATATCAAGATTTGCCTTGAGAGAGCCCCCTACAGGTGGATTATCTCACCTCCACATGATACGCATTCCTCAATTTTAAAAAGATATAACCCGGGGCTTCAATTGGGTTATTTTTCACGCTGGCATGGTGAGTTGGGGTTACTACAGATTGTAAGGGTAGTCATAATGCATATTGCTATTCCTTGTAAGGGTAGGAAAAGGAAGGTGGTCAGTTTTGTAACCGCTAAGCCTCGTATTTTAAAGGCCGTAGCCCTCTATGTTGAATGGTGCAAAGTTGTCAATGGGGTGTTGAGAGTAGCTTGTATCTCTTCCAGCACAATGGGGCACTTGTGGGATAATGCCATAAAAGACTGCATATTTATTCTTCTGTATGACTGTGTTCTGGGTCTTTCACGCTGGCACTGGGGGAGTCTTATGATCCATTGGATTTCTCTTATAAGGGTGAGCATAAGGGCTCTTTATGTTATTCTAATGTACGGGGAGTGTGAGGGATGGATATATTGTAAAAAGCTCCCCCTTTCCAGCATTTGTGGGCACCGGGGTTCTCTCAGGTATTGTGTGTTATGTAAACCAGAACTTGTATCAAGATATAAAATGATTGAAGTTGGCTCTTAATGAAAATTGCATACTAGAATCTAAGAGAGTTTAATTGCCCCATTAAGCTAAGGAATTGCTTAGACTATTTCAAACATATGCTATTGATATATTCACCGTTGCTGAAGCCAAGCTCAGCCATAATAAGCTAGCTTGGCTCATGAAAACCAAATTCAGAAGGTTCAACGTGTTGGACACCTTTGCATGTCATAGTTACGGGAGAATTTTGGTTTTATGGGACTCGAAAACCGTGGGCATATGTGCTCACTCGTGCACGTCACAACATATCTCTCTACAAGTTATAGATAATGAGAAGAATTTAGTCTTTCGACTTTCTATTATCTACAGGCTTCATTCCATGGTTACCAAGGGGCATCTCTGGAGAAATCTTATCGAAGAAGGGGAAGCTAATTCACTCCCCTGGACACTCATAGGAGATTTGAACTCCCCATTGTCTGGACTAGATAGAGTCGGTGGCAGAATAGTCACCAACTATGAATGCCAAGATGCTTTAGATTGCATCTCCCGTTTAGGCATGGAAGATCTCCCTTCCTCCGGCAACTACTTTACCTGGATGAATGGTAGGGTATCAAGTAAGCTTGACAGAGCCATGAAGAACCGGGAATGGACTAACCTTGGACTTGATAGTCATGTAAAATTTTTGGTCCCAAGAGTCTATTCCGATCACTGTTTAATCCTCATGTCTACGGAATATGTAGACAAAGGGAGGTTAATCCCATTTAAATTCTGCAACATGTGGCTTTCCCACAAAGAATTTGTGTCGTTACTGATCAGAATATGGGAATTCAAAGTAGCTGATTCGGTAATGTTCTAATTGGCTACAAAGCTGAATCTTCTGAAAAAACTTTTTAGGGGCCTAAACGAAAGACATTTTGGACACATAAGCACTAGGGTAATGTGGGCCAGGGGAGCCCTAAATGCTATCCAATCCGAAATGCTCATTAACCCTTGCCTTGCGTTAAAAACAAAGGAGATGCAGCTCAAGACTAACCTAAGGAAATTAGAAGAATGTTTACTCTCTTTCTTTAGGCAGAAGGCCAAAATAAATTACCTTAAAGAAAGTGACAAATGTACTAGATTTTTTCATGCGTTAATGACTTCTAAGCTCCAGAAAATAAAATTGTAACAATTATTAAAGATGATGGGAGCTACACGACGTCCAAGAGTGCCATTATGGAGGCTTTGTCTCCTTTTTTAAAGGCCTTCTAGGCTCATCGAAGACCAGAACCAGCTTTGATAATAATATCATAGCTAATGGGCAAAGACTCAAGGATGAGGATCACAGTTTGCTTTCCTTAACCTTCTCTACCGAAGATATAAAAAATGTCGTATTCTCCATGGGAAATTCGAAATCGCATGGGCCAGATGGTTACATGACAGAATTTTTTAAAACATCCTGGCAATATATTGGAAATGATGTAACGGAAGCGGTCAAGAGGTTTTTTAATTCTGGAAGAATGTTAAGGCAAATCAACCATGCCTACATCGCTTTGATTCCGAAAACCTTACATGCCTCGACAGTCAAAAATTATCGACCAATTTCGTGTTGTAATGTGATTTATAAAATCATCTCAAAACTTATCGCTTCACGTCTAAAGTTGGTGATGAATGGTATCATTAGCCCTGCACAGGGGGCTTTTATCAAGGGGCAGTTAATCTTCGATAATTTCCTCCATGCCCAAGGGTTGATTAGGAGATATGCTAGGAAAAGATTATCTCTGCGATGTTTCTTCAAAGTAGACATTCAAAAAGCTTTCGACACTGTCGAATGGGATTTCCTCATCGAAGTATTAAGAAGCCTTAACTTTCCTAAGCATTTTATCGAGATAATTTATGAATGTATTAGCACCACTTCATATTCTGTAGCGATAAATGGCCAATTGTATGGTTTTTTCAAAGGTCGTCGGGGGCTTAGGCAAGGAGACCCCATATCCCCCTACTTTTCTAGGCTTTTATATGTTTTCACTTCTCTAGAACAATTCTCTTTTTATCCAGGATGTGCTGTACTTAAAATATCCCACTTGATTTATGCTGATGATTTGATCATCTTTTCTAGAGAGGATACGTCATCTAAATCTATTGTCTTGAAAACATTGCATGAGTTTTCGGAGGCTTCTGGGCTCAACATGAACTCCAAATCGAATATCTTCTTTGGAGGAGAAAACGGGGAAATCAAAAGAGGAATCATTGAAGCTTCAAGTTATATGGAGGGCAAGCATGCTATTGTTTAGTTTTCTTGGCGTTCCCATTTCATCAAGTCGGCTAATCTCATCCCAATTCTCTATCCTGCTTGCCTAGATTACCTCGGCAATCCACCAATGGGTTGGGAAAATTCTCTCTATAGTCAGTAGATTAGAGCTCCCTCGAACGGTTGTGCAAGGAATCGAGGAATATTGGTTCTCAGTATTCTCCTATGTTATTAACTCTATTGAAGGAGCGTGCAGAAGATTTTTATGGGGGGCTAAAACTCAGGGTAGGTATAGGCCCAAGGTTTCTTGGGATAAAGTATGCCTACCCACCCGTCTTGGAGGCCTCGGCATTCTCAACATTGTCACTTGGAATAAAGCTTTTTTTATTAAAACTTTGTGGATAATTAACAAAAAAGAAGTCTCATTCTGGATTAGGTGGATTCACCATGTTTATCTCAAAATCCAAAGTGTTTGGGAATTATGTGGTAAGAAAGAAGACTCTCCCTTCTGGAAAAGTCTAATTTCTATCAAAAATGATCTCATATCTAAGGTGGGCTCAAAGGAATATGCAGAATTCCTCCTGAACTCTTGGGCCGAAAAGGGCAGGATTGTCCATTATGCCTACCATTTCCTCTCCGGTTCAGATTCTATGAAAGGAGAACCATGGGCAAAATTCATATGGATGAAGAACCACATGCCTAAGCATGCAATTAATCTATGGATAGCAAAGCAAGGAAAATTCTGGACAAAGGATTGAGCACTCTCGAATCCAAGCAACATTAACTATGAATTCTGCAGTAATGCGGAATATTTTAACCATATTTTCTTTAATTTGCGGGTTTTCCAGGTATATAATGGATGAAATTCAAGATTAGGCTAACCTTAAAGGATTAATATCTTCCATTCGAGAAGGTTTTAAAGTTTTAAAGGCGCTGTACAAAGCAGAAACTCCATAAAATAATTTTTGGAAAGCAGCCTTTGGGGTAGTGGTTTACCACATTTGGTGGGAAAGAAATAGAAGATTGCATGAAGGAAAAACCATGAATGCAGAATTTCTATTCAGGAAGATCAAAATAGATATCTACATTGTTTTCTATAAAGAGTGTAGAATGTTGGAAACACCATAGATTGTATAGAATTTTTTTGATAGTAAAATTTTATTTATCAAAAAAAAATAGTCAGGAACTCACTAAAGCATTATTACAATTCTAAGCAGAGATTGTAAATATTTATAACAAAGATTGAATAATATCACACATCAATGTACTTCAGCCAACTCTAAAATGTTAACTTTTTGGATATATATTTCATATTATGATTGTTATGTCAAATTATAAATGTATCCTACTATACATGCATGTCTACTAATGACATTTTCATCAGTAAAATTTATTTTTAGTCATTTGTAGTTATATATTATTATAGTTTGGATTGTCAAGATATTACTCCCCCTCCATAAGTTAAAATAACTTTAGGTGGTTCTCTTTGAGTATGACTCAATCAGAATTAGTATATCCAAGAAGAATGGATTCTAACCCTTCAAGACATATAGATAATTGAGATGTACCTCAGAGGTACCTTATGATAGTTCACTACTGCCTAGCGATATCTAACCAATTCTAAGAGAAAAAAACTAAGCACACTAACAATGTGTGTCATATCTGGTTTGTTATAGATTATAATATATATAAGATTATCAACAGTTGAGACATTTGGAACCAATTCACCCTTCTCATTTCTTCATCATTCATAGGAAAATGCTTGATATTCATCTAAAATTCTTTGGCTAATGAGTTTACAATTGATTTAGCCTTTTCATAAAAAGTCTCTCAAGGACATTCTCCACATAGTGTTCTTGAGATAACTGAGTATATAAATAATCTATATCTTAGATGATGCTCATCCATATTATCTATCTAATTGTCCTTAAGTCTTTAATATAGAAGATATTTCCTATTTCTCTATTAAGCTTGTCAATATGTGTTCAATTTTAGAAAATAATTAATATTCATCAATATATAACAAAATTATTATCATATTATCACCTAACTAAAAATTAACAATTACATAATAATCATAATATATTTAAAGTCATGTGACTTCATGAACAAAAAATTTCTTTTTGTATCACTACCTAGAAGTTTGTTAAGTCCATACAAACTTTTTTTGAGTTTGCATGTCAATCTTTCTTTCATTTATTCTTTGAGTCACTTAACTTGATCCATATAAAGTATATCATGAATATCACCATTAAGAAAAGTTACTTTCATTTCAAGTTGATTAATTGCTAAATCTAAGTCACCATCCAAACTCAAAATAACTTGAATAGAAGATGTCTTCATAGTTATAGAAAATATCTCATAAAAATTAACTATTTTCTCTTGATTAAACCTTTTAATGACTAACCTATCCTTTAATCTTAGTTGAGTGTCATCATCATTTGGTTTTAGTTTGAATATTCATTTTTTTTCTAGAGCTTGCTTCCCTTTAGGTAAAGATACTAAATTATAAGTTTGGTTGATGTAAATAAACTCTATTTTTTTATCCATAGCCTAAAATTATTCTTTTTAGTTTCAAAAGAAATAGTTTCTTTAAATGTATTATCCCCACCAACATCTATGAGCAATACATCAATTGGGATGTTATTTTGACTATGTTACCATACCTAATTTGATGGTTAGATATGTCTCAAAAGGTAGTTGGGCAAGAATCTATTGTCCAACATTATTTCATAAGTATACTAGACATATAAATAATAAAGTAAATATTTAGTTTAAATATTAATCTTGTGAGGATTGCACACACAATATTTAGTTAGTAAATAATAATTAATAGTTGCTCTAGCATGCAAAATAAATATGATTCTGATCATAAGTCATATATTCTATGAATTATTTAAATTTATATGTGATGAATTATTAAATAGTTTTGTTGTGATTATGCTTAGTCATAGAATAAAAACTAGATAATTATAGAATGACCTCATGCTCTACTAGCATATAATGTAGTTATCAACTATTGAGCTCTTTCCAATAATGATCTTCTCATAGTTATACATATGGTACTTTACCATCATTATAATACAACATCTCTATTCTTATTCTTTTAGACAACTTGTTAACTACAATTAAGGGTTGTTTTGAATATGCGTTCTTATTCTTTGGCTACTAATATCTTTTTCGATGAGAATTAATATGATAATAAAAATATTTATACTTTTAGCTTCAATAGTATAATTAATATATGCTTTCCCTTTGTGTTTCACCAGTAGAAATTATATGATCAAATATAACTCATAGAACTATCACTACCATACAAATCATATTCATTCATGTGTGTTGCATGGCTTACTGATCATTATCTCTAACATGATACTCAAATCTCATACTAAAGTTGAAACACTTATGACAATATTCTATTTATTATTCAATATCAATTGAGAGTCAATTCCTAGACATGCATAATAGAGTGACCCATATAAGTATTTGTGTTTTCAACTTCATAAGTGTTAAATTTGTAATAATTATATATATCTCAATTTTGAGTTTTAGCATAAGACTTGTCTCATGCATCATGGTCAGAAGGGCTATTACTTCCTTCCTACCATATGTATGAGTGTATTCATGGTTTACTTTTCACTATGCATTACTTTAATCATATACAAACTTATAAATAGTCAAAACTATAGTCTCAATTCTATATAATTACCAAATCATCCATAACTAATCATCATCACAACAAAATATCATATATAATGTATAAAACAAAGCATCAAGTATAATAAATATAACCCTAGTTTTAGGCTAAAATTCTCTGTTTAGCATGAAATTGGGAATAATAATATACAAGAAAAGTGAAAATTCATCTAATAATAATCCATGTGCCTAATTTCATCTCTCAGGAGAATCTAGGTTTCAAAATCTAAATTACTCAAAACTTACTTAATTTCACTTTAATTTACCCTTAGGAAGGATTTAAACAATCACATTGAGATCGAGAGGTTGAAATGCATTAGTGATAGCTTAAAAGTTATATATTTTTTAGTCAATTTTGTGGCATGTTTTTATATTCAAAAGATTTATTTCATTATTGAAATATAGAAATTCACTATTCTCATAGTTTTGCAGGTTTCAATTAAAAGAAGTGAAATCGCATTAAAAATCCAGGAAATTGACTAAGTTATTTTTTTTTCTGACAAAAACAACTCTATCACAGCAAGAATCTGAAGTAAACTAAAATCAAGTCATATCCAATGAATTTTGTCACAACCAATAATAAGAAGAGAGGAAAATAAAACCGTCACCACTCAGCAGGTCTCTAATAGGAGAATGGTAGTCATGATACCAGATGAAGGTGAAAAAAGTATTCTTTGTCATGACAAAGACAATTCATGTCATGACACAAAAGTTGTGACCATGATGTGCAAGCAAGAGCAAGAGTGCAGGGTAAGAAAGACAGGTGGATGTGATGTGTTTTTCAAGCACCATAAGAGAATGAACCGTGTGATATCATGACAAAAAAATGAGGTCGTGATAAATAATTCTTTTAGTTGAGAATCCTAGAAATAAGATGATTTGATTATTTGCAATTACCATGTTCTTCCCTAATCAGCTAATTTGTAGTCTATTAGTGATTGTGATTCGGTAATTTAGAAATATAATTTTCACTAGTTTGAAATAGTTATTAAGTATAGTTTTTTTTTTGTTAGAAATCAGTGAAAGTTTCATGGAAGTAGAAATTAAAATCTAATAGGATGGTGCTGAACATTAATTAACTTGTTCTCAATGTTAATACCTAATACTCATTACTTTATTGTAACCCATCCTTATTTCCAGGAGGCATTCTAAGTGACATAGAGAAGATAATTCTTGAGGGTTTGTAAACAATCAATTAAGAAGGTATATTAGGCTAATAGTGATGAACAAATGCGCTCTGCCAATTTAATAGAAAAGTCATCATTTTACTCATAGATGAGAAAATGGAGTAATTATCTAAATAAATAACCAGAGATATCATCTTAATCTTTCGAGTGATCGATGTCACAGTGTTGGCTTAGATCCAATCAAAAGAAGAGAAAACTCTCTAAGATTTTAAGGAAGGGACATCAACTATTTGTAGAGACTTGCAAATACTCATGTCTTGGGAAGCAAGAGGCTTGTTGTTTTCAGAAATGAGTATGAAGTATTAAGAAATAAAAATACTTTATTCTCATGAGAATGCTCAAACTACTAGTAACCACTTAGATCTTCGACTTATAGGGAAGCAATATTATATAAGTAGTGAAATATTTAGCTACAGGGAGAGATCCATGGCTACATGATAAAGAAGTCGATAGGAATTGACTATTTCACATCATTTCATGCCAGTGTTAGTTTCTGAGATAGAACTGATCCAATCCAATTTATCTTTGTAGATTTTTTTTACTTTGGGTTTTAGTTCTTTTATTTTCATTATATTTTAAATAGTAACTGAAAATATTTTTCTAGTAATTCAAATAGTGTGAATTTTTAATAGTTTGGATAGTTGACAAATCAATTCTTGTCAATCTTTATGGAAATGATTATGAACGTATATCCATTTTTACTACTTATATGACTTGTGTACTTGCAGTGTCATAGTCTAAATCTATTTATAATATTCATTAGATAGTGTCAAATGAGAGTAATTTAGTCTATATAAAAGAAAGTAATCAAATTTTATGGTGCCATTACCGGGGATTGATAGAAATGGTTGAACTAATATTCAGACAAAATAAAGAAACACTAGTTTGAACATATTTAAAAAAATCACAAAAATATGATTTAACTATAGTATCTTATAAAGACACTTAACTTTTTGAGATTAATTTGATATATATATATATATATATAATTTTATTTAGTGGCACTAATTCCATTTGATCTCAATGTGTTTCAATTTTAGGAAGTAATTTATGCATAGGAAGCAATAAGTAGGTCTGATTCAATTAGATACTGAGATTTAAAGAACATTAGTAAGTCAAGGGAAAGTTAGAAGTTCAGAAATAGTAAAAATGATAGATGAAATGATGAATTTAATAGTAAACTAAGAAAAAATAGCAATACCTCTTAAGCAAGACACCATGGAGGATTTCTAGAGATCGATAATTTAGGAAAAATTTTCAGCAGTAAGGTATCCAATTATTGAGGCAAATAATTTTGAGCTTAAAATAGCTTTGGTTACAATGGGAATCAAATGAGAGATAGGGGAGAGATGGATGAAGTTGAAGGGTTTCATTGCATAAAAAATGAACTTTAGTCTATTAGTTTGCTTGTCTCAAATATCTTTTTAGTCTACATTATCCCGGTCCAAATATTAGTTACACACATTTTTTTTCTATATAACTTAAGGACTTCAATTATTGTTATCACCGTATTTTTTTTATTTAATGCATACTATTACTTTCTAACAATTCCAAATTAATATAATTGACATTCCTTTGTGCTATGTTGTTAATGAAATTAACATTTACCTTCATATTGTCCTCATTAACAATTTAATATACGAGATGCCTAATTTATCTACTATGAAGACAAAATCATTTTCCCCCTTCTTTGATGTTGCTATCTATGTAAAAAATGAGGCCCATCATTGTTAGCAGTTAAGTTTGCAGCATTAACAATTTCTTTTTTGTGAGGTGAGACTTGGCCACCTAATGGCTACAATTTTGGCCTTACCTATTTTTTTCTCCCCAAACTCATCTTATACTATAGCATAATTTATGGGACTTGGGGCTCATATATGAGACTTTGGGTTCAAGGTTAAAGCAAGTAAGACCCCCTTCCCAACAATATAAGTTGAATGATTGATAACCATTTGCTATTTAAGTTACAAAAGATGGAACTCAATGATAATCATAAACATTTGTAGTATAATTTATAGAATAATTTTTTCTTCAAAATGGTGATCATTACATCATCATTATCCATTGCATTATGAGGAAACATTGATCTATCATATTGAAAAATAATTTTTAATTTCAACTAAAAATAAAAATTTTCTAACACTAGTGATGTGATATGATTATTTTAAAGATAGTAACAATTTGCTATTATCAATTTGCTACAGCCCTTTAATATGTTTCCTACTAAAAATTAAAGTAATCTTCTCTCCATATTGTCTTGAATCTCCTTATTATTAGACTGTCATTGATACACCATGAAATCTAAAAAGATCAGCATATGTCATTATCTAATAAAAGATGATACCAATAAAAACAATGAGATGATGAAGTTAATAATCTACAAAGAAATATAGAAACATTTGAAAAAAAAATTTGAAAATATTTGAATAGAAAATTGAAAATACATAAAAAATTAATAATTTATCAATGTTCATGGTATGTCAATGAAAACTAACAAAAATTATTTCATCATGTTTTATTCAAAAAAAAATGTTGATTATCAAGAAATATTTTAGTCTCCATCAAGTCATCCACATATAAAATGTTGATGACTTGAGTGATCATCTTATTTGAATATTTTATTTTGAATATCTTTAATTATCACGAAAATATGTCAATAGTATTAATTTAATGAAACAACATTGAGCTATCATCTTATTTGATAATAATATTAAATGTTCGTATATACTTCAAGTATATATTAAAATAGGATCCAAAATAAAATATGTCAATATTTTATTTTGGATCAACAAAAATGTGTTATCAAATATACTTCAAGTATCAACAAATATCATCATATTAAAATTCATTAATATTATTGACATCATCAAATGTATTTGAGAGACATAATCCATCAAATAATCATTTTCTTTTATAAAAAATATTTAATTATCATCATCATCAACCAGGTCTTAACTTAACTACTAGGGTTGGGGTCGACTGTATAAATCCTATTTTCCCAATCAATTTTATTAAAAACTATGTTCATTCTCAACTATTCAGTTGTTAAATTCTTATTTATACCTTCTACTAATTTTCTTTTTTGCATACCTCTGATTCTTTTTATTCTCTATACTCGAATAGTCTTACATTTCCTAATTAGTGCACTAAGAGGTATGTGTTGAGCATTACTAAGCCTCCTCAGATGATTCTCACTTATCTTATCATCTATAGGAAATAATTTAATTTTTTATTTACAAAATTTATTTCTAATTCTATTATTATAGTCTTACCACGTGTTCATCTCACCATTCTTATATGTGTCTCTCTCTTCCTTTGAATATAATACTATTTTCAATAAACAAAAGATATTGTTAAATGCAAACCATAAAATACCTATTAAATATTATCAAATTGAATTAATTAATTTTCAAAATAAAATGAATCAATATAGAATGATCAATGAGTACCATCAAATTTCGTCAATTTCAATAATATTTATCTTTTATTTATTTAATTTTGATTGTATGCATTAATAAATGTTATGTTATTCAATTAAAAATAATTTGCCAACTTTAAAAAATAATTTTAGCTTATATATTCATTGGGGACATGCCCAAAAACCAAGAATAATTTCTGAAATAATTTTATGTCCAACACAGTTAACTAATTTTGCATTCTTTAAAATCTTTTAATTTTTTATAATTAAAAAATTTACCAAACATGCGGCAGATTCTAAGTGAGTTTCTAGTTTCTTAGAATTTCAATTTGAAATACATTAATATAAATATTTCAAAATGTCTGAAATATATAAATAAATAAATAAATAAATATATGTATATATATAGCTATAAAATATCACATACGCACGCACAATTAGGAACAAATATTCTACCCCAAAAAATGGTAGAATATTCACATAATTAAAAAAAATTATTTAAAATATTTTAATGTCTATAACACAATTCAAGATTGAATGGTTAATATAATTGAAAACACCTTATTGTGATGTTTTATTTTCTTTGATTTTTTTATGAAGATTTCCAATTACCACGTGCACAACATGAGCACACCATAAACTCCAAATGAATAATATCCTCGTGTATACTACATGAATACAACACGTCCTTCTCATGAAATCAACGCGAATTTCCCACGAACACCAAATCTCACTCCACAAACCCGCAAACATAATAGAAATGAGAAGTAAACCTTTTTTTTATTTCTTTTCAAATTGTTATAGAACTACAACAAGTTTCATAAGAGAAGAACCTAAAGCAAAGAAAACAAAATCATTATATTTAGAAATCAAAAGAGAAACTCATCAAGAAAAGCAAACAAGCTAGAGAAGAAACACAAAAAGAAAACCAAACATGCTAGAGGAGAGACTTGCAAAGAAAATGGGATGAAGTCCCATTTTCTTTTACAAATAGAATAGACAACATATCTCTTGCAAAACATTGGCTTAGTGTGTTTTTGATTTCTAATTTCTATGTGGTTCATATTTCATATTTCTCTTTTCTTTTTCAAAACAATTCTTTATATATAAATAACTTTATCATTTTATTTTAAATATTAATTACACCTCATTTAAATGAGAGCACTCGTTCTCTCATTGAAATAAAATTAACATAAAAATCAAAACTAAATCAAACTTAAATCAAAATAAATCCACCTCGGTTTAAATTTGTTAAATAAACACAGGACGACCCAGCAACATCTAAATTTGTAAAAAAATAGAATTTAGTTAAAACAATTTAATAACCATTCATTTCAAAAATATAAACTTAAAATCTTGTGTATTTCCTTATTAAAAAGTAAGGGTGATTTATGTTATAGATCAAGTAGAAAATATTTGAGAGTTAATACTCAATTTTTTTCTATTAAATATATTTCACAAATAGTGTACTTTTAAGAACAATGTGACATTCACATCGGCTTACTTACACCATATCAGCAGCCACATGCATCTATTTTAAAGTGGATGTGTGTGTGTGTGTGTGTGCATGTGTGCGCGTGTGTAAATATATAGCATAATATATGCACACACACACACACACAAAATCATACACACACACACACATATACTATTGCACATAGACAACACATACTATTGTACTCACACACATATACAAACACACACATATTCACACACATACCATAATATATATACATACACACACCATAACACACACACACACACACACAATACTACTCGTGCACACACACATACACAGACATAATATTACACACACACACCTAGCCACATTTCAGAATAGGAATATATATATATATATATGTGTGTGTGTGTGTGTGTGTGGTAAATAAATGAATACAAAAATAAAGAGAGATTTGTGCTTTGGTGCATCAACCACATACTATTAAAAAAAAAAACCTTATTTTTCATAATTAAAAAAAATTTACTAAACTTGAAAATAAAGAAGATTTAATACATTGAAATTTATCAATCCAATTTTTCTCTCTAAAGTTTAAAAAAAATATTATTTTTTGAATTCAAAATTGATGTTCCTAATTCGAAATCATATTTTCTTGATGGGTGATTTTTAAAATTTTAATTATTAATTTCAAATGGAAGAATGATTCTAACTCGTGACCTCAACAAAGAAGAAAATACACGGCATAATATTGTCACAAGTATCAAATTGAATATTAAGTAAAAATAAATATATCTAATAAAATATGTTTATATATCTAAATATATTTATAAATAAATAAATAAATAAATATATAAAATACTATAAACATTTAGAGGGGACTTATTGTGAAATATTTTCGAGTTTATAGACACTATTTTAAAATATGAAAATTTGAGTTCCTAAATTCCCAAAATTAATTCTGTCAAAAGTTTTGATGAAAATTTAATGAGACGTTGACGGTGGTCCCCGGGAATTCAGTTAGTCTGTTACACGCCTTTAGAATTTAGAAATGCCAAAAGAAGCCATGGAGGAAGTGAAGGCGACCACAGCCTGGGTCGCTAGCCGAGCCCGACACGTCTCTATTGACCCCTCAGGTACGCAGATATCCAGCCACGTTTCAACTGATGTTCACTCTTATTGCTCTCAACAACTCGAATCTGAAATGGAACATACGCCATGCAGGGATTGAAAGAGCGGCGGTGGATTTCATGTCAATTCCAAAAATAGAGTGGGATTTTGAAGGGATTCACTACTCTGATAGCGGAGCGCTCACGGTTCAGTATCTGTTCGTGTTGGATGCTTTGAACTTCTGCTTTTGGCCCGGTTTGCTTCTCCGTTTCGCTTGGACCAGGTGGCATGCTCACGGATTCTTGTTTAACCTAATCGGAACTGTGTTATTTGTGGTTTCTAGATGAGGATCTGAACTATGAAGATTTTGCTTCGGGCCTAAAAACAGCCTTGCAGAATAACAAATCTGCGCTTGATGCTGATCATCTGCAGAAGTACACAGGTACTCCATGAATGTTTTGTTCCCCACACATCATTTTGTAACTAACAATTGTCGGAACCAGAATATGAGTAGTTCAATTAGCGGTGATGTTTGATTCTTCATTTTTTGGGGGGAGTGAGTTTGATACCTACTAGACTAGCTGCTACTCCTGTGGGCATAGGCATGGGCCATGGGGATAGCTCTGCTCCTACTCCTGTGTATTACAAAAAAAAAAAAAAAGAAAAAAAACTAATAATTGTGGAAGAAGTGGTTCAAAGTTAAAGTTAAAGTTTTATGGCCCACAGTGATAGGGCCGGAACCCTCTCATCTGACATGCTCCATGTTTGATATACACCTCTAAAATTAATGAGATTTTGTATGCATAATATTTTAAAATGTGTTATCATATAAATTAATTTTTTTTATTTTTTATAATTTTAAATTTGGGAAAATTATGTTTCCTTTTATCATAACTAAAATAATTAAGTTTTAAATACTCACAAATTATTTTTTAATAAATTATGCACAAAATCAAAATCATTAAGTTCTGGTGCATTAGCAATTTTAATGATAATTATAGCCCTATCAATCATTAAAAAATCTACATATTAACTTATAAAAAATAATAACTCTTTTTAATGAAATTAATGTGTCATGTATTGTGGTATATTATATAAGTAATTATATCACAATATCATAGTGATATATATACTATAAAAATATATATATATATCCTAATGATATCTTGATATAAACATAATTGTATATATATATATATATATGTACACATATATAACAACACACACACATATATATAAATATATATCAAAAACATTATGCATGCATATATATATACACATAAAAGTATATGAATATATGTGGATGCATATATGTAAATACATATATAGATAAAACATACATATATATATATGTATATTACATATATAATAAATCATATATATATATATATATATATATATCCATAACAACATATGTATATATGTATGCATATATGTAAATATATATAGATATAAATAAATAAATAAATAAATAAATATATATATATATATATATATATATATATATGCATATACATAAGACAATTCATATAATATCATATATTCATCTCAAAAAACTTATGCATGTATATATACACATAACAATATATGTATATATACATATGTATATATGTATGCATATATGTAAATATATGTAGATAAACATATATATATATATATATATATATATATATATATAGTTATGTAGATATTTATATATTCATAAAGATAGTTATGTATACATATATATCTATATATATTTATGTATCTATATTTAAGTATAATTATGTATACATAACTTTATATATAATTATATAGTATGCATATATGTAGATGTTTATGAACAACATACATATAGTGATATTTTTGTATCATAATATGTACAATATATATATATATCATGATACTGTATATAACATGATTTATATATTGTACATATCATATCATAATATATAAGTATATAATTTGTGATATTTATAGTATACTTTTCATGATGATATCACTATATAGATACTTATATATCGCAAAACACTATTTTCATAAAATTTTATATTATTTTTTAAATGTTGATGACTTGATGTCCAAGTTTTATAATAATGAATAAGAATAGTGCACCAAAACTGAAATAGTGTTAGTTTTATGCCTAATTTAATAAAAAATAATTTCTGGATATTTAAAATATAATTATTTCAGTTTTGGTAATATCAAATCTAATTTTCCCTTAAAAAATAATTTTAAAAAACTTTTAAATGTTGAGAAATATATAAATTTATATAAGAGACATCTCGGTGTAAGATAATGTTTAATTCAAATCTAAATATTTGATTGATTAAAAATGCATGTGATAGTTAAAATGAAATTCCAAGCCTAGGGGACTTTTTTGCATACATTTGATT
Source organism: Sapria himalayana (assembly GCA_029783825.1). Classification (NCBI taxonomy): domain Eukaryota; kingdom Viridiplantae; phylum Streptophyta; class Magnoliopsida; order Malpighiales; family Rafflesiaceae; genus Sapria; species Sapria himalayana. The sequence continues at coordinate 778,400 of JAREIK010001382.1, read as the reverse complement.
TCAATATTTTGATTGCTTTCTAGAATAAATAGAGAAGTACTAATTATCGAATTTCATATATTTTATCATCCATATTTTTTTTATTTTTATTTTTATCATTATTTTCTTGTTGATATTAGGATACTCATTTTTATTTTTGAAATATTATATCTCCAAGATAATATTAAATTATGTTGGAAGAGATAAATACTATTCACTTTAATTAAACCTAAGAACTATCTAAATTTTTATAAAAATTTGTGTTGGTTGAAAATGGATATTCACAGTGAAGACTAGTCTAGATGGGATGATAGATCATCTTAAGGTTAATTGTAAGTGGGTCAACTCAGATATTTATTTTACTGGCAATATTTCACATATATGGGATAAACAAACTAAATGTATAGAATATTTTTTTTATGGTGATCTCGAGGAGAAGATGTGAATGAAACAATCACATGGGCTTCAAGTAGTTCAATCAAGCTAAATTTATAGATTATGAAAGATATTGTATGACTCAAACAGTCACAAATAGCTTAGTTTGCAAGGTTTTCATAGTTTTTTTATTTTATTTTTCTAGAAAGGTTCTGATTTTAAAATGAATTTGCTTATTGTGTATGTATATGATATAATGATTATAAGAGATGATGATTTGAGATTCACCAAACTCAATAAATACCTTTGGTTGTGGGTTTAGATAAAATGTTTTGAGAGACTTAGATAATTTTTTGGGATATGGTTAGTTCACTAGGGGGTACACTGGTATCTCTCTTGGAATTTTTTAACTTGTTGACTATGATAATAGTTACGACTATGGTAGGGTGATATGCTAGGGATAAAAGTGATTTACCCTAGGATTAGAGATTTCAAAAGGGCCTTGCCGTGCTGGCACGACCAAGTTTTTGGTTGCCCAATCGGGCTACCGTGCCATGTCTGACACGACATGATTTAATTTTGGTTGGGTTGAGTCTGGTTGTATATGGGCTAGGTCGGGCTGGGTCGTGTCGGGACGTGCTGGGCCGTGCTAGTTTATGCTCAATTTTCCAGCATAGCACCTTAGCCTAGCCCTAGCATAGTTAGGTCCTAGGAGACTAGGACTTCGAGTTCGAGTCTGAGACAGACTTGCATAGTTGTACTCGTAATTCGACTTATCATCTTGGTCTTGAAATTGTTGATTAATTATTTAAATATTTTTATAAATTTCATATATTAAGTTAATATTTATGAGTTGTGAGTGCGACATTATATTATATTATTTATTAAATTTACATAAATTACAAAAAATATCAAAAAATTACATTATTTATTTATTTTTTATTTAATCCAAAAATAAATAAAATAACACAAAATCATAAGTATAACTCATAAATTATAACAACATAAAATAAACTCTAAACATTGTTAGTCTCAATCATAATAATAATAATAATGTAGAAAGTTCTACTACCTCAATGACTTAATCTCATTGCTACCTATATAAGTATGTAACTAATCATCATCTCGTAAGTGTCTAATGGTATTACTATGGTAGACGCAACCTTTTCAATGTTCCACGAGTCATCATTTGGACTGTACCTTATCGGCCCAGACACAACTCAATCGGGTTGTGCCTTGTGCTGGGCTCGGACTATCCGGTCCACTTGACACATCTGCCTTGGAGAGATATTTTGTTGTCATAGATAAAATATGTAATTGATGTACTAACAAATATTAGTTTATTGAGTTTGTTTCAGTTGATATTCTGACCTAAACACTAATTTCTTATTTGATTCGAATCTTCTAGTTAATTATATTATTCAAAAAAATTATAACTAAAATTAATTTAATGATCATCTTTAGATTAGATATAACTTATGTGGTCAATATATTTCGTGAGATATTCAAATTCAAGTTGCTTGCACAAAGAGAATGTCTACTATGTGTTATATTATTTTTCGCGAAGATAATCATGTCTCTTGAAAAAGTAAGAGACAAATAATTATATTGAGATCTATTGCATTAATAAAATTTAGAGTCATAATAAAGATTATTTATGAGATACTTTGGATTTGATATTTAATTGATGAGATCAGATGTTTATATTCTTCTCCTATTACTTTTTATCATAAAAGTCAGGCAACAGATCAACCAACAAAAAAGTTTTCAAAATTTGAAAATTTCTCAACTTGAATTTATATCTTCCAAGTTTGATGTTTTATATATTTAAGTACTAATTTGAGGGGAATACTATAGTTTCAAATTGATTCTAGTTGATAATTTTATTTACATTATTTTATAATGTCCGAACATGTGGGATATTCAAATTCACTTTATTCATATCATATAATGACATTTCCTGGTACACTTTGAATATTGAGTTTGCCCATGCTGCTATACTGATCACAAATTAACTACCAAAATTGTGTCGGTCAATGATGGTGAAAGTACAATAAGCCGTGATGATGGTGGTTAATGATGACTATCACACTCATTCATTGTCAAAAGGAAACCTAGTTGAAGCACTCAATATATTTTAGATACTCCAATACAAAAAATAAAAATGACAACACAAAAAAGTGAAACAAGTGATGATTGCAATTGAATTGTTAACAATATTGATAAATAATAACAAAAGAAACACCCAATAAAAAATACACAAAAAAGGAGAAATACATAAAAATTTCACTCACTAAAATGAGTTATGCTTGCCATTGGTTTTGAATTTTGTTAGGGTTAGGTGCATTTTCAAGGAGAGACAAAGGAGAGAAGAAATAAGAAAATATATATATTAATTTTTAAAAACTATTTTAGAATACAAACTAATTTACACACACACACACACACACACACACCCATATATATATATATATAATTTGATGCTGTAAATTTAATTTTTTTAATAAAATATTTGATTCAAAGAATTTCATAGATGATCGTGATTATCATTTTGTATTCTGTTGTTGCACTGGGTCTTCAAATCACTGAACTAGAATTAAAGTTTTAGAAATTTTTTTACATGATTAAGTATTTAAAGAGCTACATCAAGTTGATTATTTCATGTAGAATCTAAGAAATAATTAACAATAATGAATACATAAATTATATATGATATGATTGTAGGCATATCATTATTTTTTTCTATAATTTTTTATATGTGGTCAAGTCAACAAGATAATTTGTATTGGATAAAAAGTTTACACGTAGCTAAATAGGAATATCAATTAGAGTATAACTCAAAAGGTTAATTTGAGAGAATATTTAAGATATATCTTTTTTGTAATAAAATAATATATATACTATCATAAATTATTTTATCTTCAAGTAAATATTTGAGTTTTTTAAGATTTTTCTTTAAAATTATGTTTGAAAGTATTTTTTGAATTAAATAATTATCAACTCGTCAATAGTACAGTGATTATATCATCCATATATATAATCAATAAGATAAATTTGTTATATAAATTTATTTTGATAAAATAAGAATTAATTTATAACATATATTTGCAAACCCAAAAGAATTATTTGTGATAAAAAATATTATAAACTAGTATCTTATTATCTTCATTAGGTCATATAAGGCCTTTTGCAACTTGCAAACTAGTTTAAGACTTTGTATATGCTCAAAAATCAAGTGATTACTCCACATATATATTCTCATCAATATCACTATGAATAAAAATATTATTCATATCTAGTTAATGTATTATCTATTTGTGAGAAGCTATAAGAGACATGAGTATTTGAACTGAGATGATCTTGGTCATCAAAGAGAATATATTCTAATAGTCGACTCCAAAAGTTTGAATGACCGTATCATAAGTCTTATTTTTAGGTGATTTATCTTATTATTAAGAAAATCTTTACAATGAATATCCACCTACAATCAATAATAGGCTTGTATAGCCTATCATGACTGGACACTATTTTATCTTTTCTATCATGATTGGACACTTTTTTAGATGAAATATTATTTCACAAGGGGACTTAAATAGCCTAATTCTATCAAATGAAAATAATAAAAGATTATTTCAACATAAGGGTATCACTTATGTAATTTGGTTGATTGAATTTTGGATGTTTTGTTCATTATTTTAACCTAGTATTTCAACATAGTGTTAGTGCCAAAATATTAGGGGAGTACTAACCATAGGGTTTGTAGAAGGAGAGCACATGCATTGTTCCAACACAATGCACACACATGCAAAATAAAATTGACGAGTATATAGGTGCATAAACACTGTGCACTGCCATATCCCTCTCTCGCACACTCATTGTATGCAATGTGCATCGATGGCTGCTGCATCTTTGCTATGTGGATGGTATGATGCTGAAGTTTTGACTGTACAAGTGTTGCACCATGGTTTCGGCAATGTGATGGAGGAGGCACCATAGGTTTTGAGCAAGAGTCTGCTATGCATTGGTTTTGGTAGTGTTGTGGTGGGAGCACCCTAGTTTTTCAGGCATGTGTTTTGTGTAGTGAATTTTTTTCCTAAGAGGTTAACAATTGTTTTCAGCAACCACTTTTGTGTGAAGCATCCCCAAAATAGGGTTTTGGTGGAGAATATTTTTTCTTGGTTGGTACTATTTTATTTTTGTTCTAGTATTGAAAATGTTAAAATTTTGGTTATTAGACCATGGAAACTTGAAAATTTGAATTACTCATAATGGGTACATGAGTCAAAATATGGTTTTTTGGCCAGGGAATGCTAGATCACATGAAAAATAAAATGGCCAATGATGAAATGGAGAAGTGACTATAAGTAGATTTATACCTTCTGGTTGTCATGTCACTCATGTGAAAGTCTATTGAGGTTGAGTTGATTACAAGTTTTTTATCTTGCACGATATGCATAATTTTATGTGAGTTTGCAATATTATTATACTTTTCTTAGACAATACAAATATGTGATACAATTGTGCATCTTCTTGGATTGAGATTGGAGAGGATCAATGAGCACGTATATATTATTACACAGTTTACTAAGTTGAAGACATAGTTCCTAAAGATTTTTCTAGTTGAGGTTGAGGTTACAAAGAGAGTAAGATGGTTAGAGGGACTTTTGGACATGATACTCCTATAATCATTGTTTGAAAAGTTTTTTGGATTTTATAATTATATTTTGGTAGTTAGAAAGTTTCTCATCAGACTAGAGTTGCATTACAAAGTAGTTTAATTTATACGAGGAGAGATATCTCACTCTCCACTTGCTAAAGGTCTAGTGGTTATTTGTTACATCATAGAAAGGGGTAAAAGAATTCCAATTTAGTATATACTTTGTAAGAGGATGAGCACTCTAAAAACATTACTTGAGATTTTTTTCAGATGGGGGGTTGAGAGTATTATACATAATTGAGGGAGACACACTGATTACTAGATCTAATCAAGAGTCCTCATCGTCTTCCTACCATAACCCCTACCAAAGGGGAAATTTGGAATTCCTCTCTATTGGCCACAAGTCTTACCCATCTTTTATGTACTATTGTTTACTCATAAACTAATACCTACAATACAAGTGATTTTTTTCTTTTGACTATCTTTTTGCCTATTTATTGAATAATGTTATAAATAATATTAATTTTTCAAAAGTCATTGGATATTATTATATTTAACTTGACTCAATGTTTTTTCATGTATTTTGTTTATTTTTGATTGTTTTATTAATTTTCTTTTTGAGTTATCAATATAGAAAATTAAATCTATATTTTTTTTCTACGATATTTATTTGTGCATGATTGAAAGATTAAGGATTTTCTATGAGATTGAGCAAAATAGATTATATGTATTCTTTTCTAAGATAAATTTTTATAAAAAACTAATATATAATCATGTAATTCAGATAGTAAATATTGAATATGTCTAATATATATTCTTATGAATTATCACTTTTTAAATATTTTTATCAAATCAATTATTTATTATTATATAAAATAACTAAAAAATAAAAAAAAAAGATTTAAAATTAAAAGTTATAGCATATAAATCATGAATAATCCAATATGGGTAACAAAATACTTAAACTCTTCTAGTGTCTCATCTCTACTAGATCCCAATATGTGTAAATATTTAAGATAGAATGAATCTTTACTCCCATTTATTTGGCGTGCATGATATAAAACTCTTGTACATTTTCCTAATTGATATGTCTCACACTTAAAGATAGAAATATCCTTAAAATTAAGATAAAATATTCTCATATTAAAAGTAATAAATGACTAAATAAAAAATACACTTACAAATAATCCAACACACTCGAATACTTAAGATAATAATCTTAAGTTGAGTTTTGAATATTTTGTTTATTATTTTGGCTTGCATTTCAACAAGGGAAACGTAAAAATATTTAAAACTAAAAATAAAAACAACACACACATCTACTAAGTTGTGTGCATTATTTTCATTGTTCGGGAGGATGTGTGCAATCTACTTTATAATAAATACTTAAAACTATAGCTATAGACATATTATTTGTAATGGTTATTGTGGGAAAATTTTATGAAGATCTAGAATATAGGATGAAAGACAAGAGTATGACAAAACATGTGAAATAGAGAGGTATATAGAGATGGAAATGGGTTGCACCGTCGGGCCCATCCCACAACATGATTCAGTAAAAACTAGGCCTAGGATATCTAGCATGGCCAAAACTTTGCTTGGGAATGGTGTGGGCCAACATAATCTGAAGGTTCAGGCCATGCTAGGTATAGATGGTTAGTCCTAGAGGTGTTGAATAGGTTGTGTCATGCCGGCACAATCTGATTTTAGGTTTCCAAGTCAGATCACCACGTCGTGCTAGACATGACACGAAATTGGTGCTTGAGTCATGTCGTGCTAGCACTGAAACTTGGTATGTCAGCCTGACATGGTCCATTGGCCCACCTTTGTCAATCGGGCATGCTGGATTGTGTCCGGTCAAATTGGGTCGTGTTGGGTCTAGCCGACAGTGGCACAACACTACCATTGGTGATTGGCTAGACATAGATAGCCCAATCCCTTAGTTTGCCCAGTGCATTTCCACATCCGACATTCAGTGGCCTATATGTTGTATCATGTGGTCCAACTCCATAGGTGATAGGGCACAACCACATCCCACATTCAGTGGACAATGGGCAATCCATTGAGCTATCTATGGCCAATGGGCACCCAATATCAGCATTGCAGAGTGTAGTGTCTGTCCCTGTGTTGTTGTGACACTTTAATTTTTAAATTTAAAGTTTAAATTTTTAAATAATATATTAATTAAAAAATAAAATTATTAAAAATAAATTGTACTATAAATTAAAATGAATAAAATCAATAATTAAATAAAAAAATACATATGTTTCACTTTCATGACTTGTGGTTCTATGATAAATAATAATAAATTAAAAATTTTTGAAAATAAATAATAATTGAACATCATTATATTAGCAAAAGGAAAGCAACATGCATTGCACATAGTTATTAAAGGTGCTTAAAGTGTGCCATAAAGTGTCGGCAAAAGTGTCTTGCCTGGGGTGAGGTATGACCATTTTTGGTAGGTATTGGAGGTGCTAGAAAAAGGTGTCTCACTTAGGTCCACTTTGCCTTGTTGAACGAGGGCTTTCGTAGCTCATTATTGGAATGAGTAGAATGAGCAACCATTGTAGCTTGATCATGGAAGGAGTAGAACGAGCTATCATCGTATGTCATTCTTGGAATGAGCAATCATCATAACTTATTCTTGGATATATATATATATATATACACATGTATATGCACAAAAGGTTTATATGCATGCATATATACATGTATAACTATATACATATAGTTATATTATATGTATAGCTATATGTACATATATACAACTATACTATATCTGTAACTATATATACAAATATAACTATACACTTACAAAAGGCTTATATACATATATGTATAGATATGTATATAGATATATATACACATAAAAGGCTTATATACATGTATATGTATATATATATGCAACTATTCAAACACAAAAGGCTTATATATATGTATAGTTGCATTCATATATATATATATATATATTATACGTATGTATATATATATATATGAATGCGTATGTACATATATGTAAATGTGTGTGTGTGTATATATATATATATATATATCTATTTCTATACTTGCACATATACATATATAAATCATTTGTATGTATGTGTGTATAAATACATTTATACACAGAAATATATTTGTATGTGTGTGTATATATATATATATATATATATATATATATATATATATATATATATATATTGAATTATCAAAATTTTATTATTTTGTTTTGAAAATTTGAATATTTGTGTTATTAGAAAATATTATAATATTTTATTTTTATGTTTGATATATTTTATTTGATTATATTTTATTAATATATAAAAATTATAGATAATATTTTGTGAAAAATATAATTTTTATATGTACTAGATTGATTGCATTTAAATAAAGCTCGCACCTTAATTATATTTTATGCCTCAGTTTTAAAAGATCAAAGCTCTAAAAGATTTTTGTGTCTCAGTGTGCCTTGCACCTCAAATAAATATGCATATGAGTATTTATTTTATTTTTATGTTTGGTTTGATATATTTAAAATTTAACTTTTAAATTTTGTATTTTGACTGTTAAAACTCTATTATTTTATTTTATAATTTTCAATGATTGTGATATTGGAAAATATTAATTATGTTTGACTTTTAAGATTGTTGTCATTTATATTAATTACATTTTAGTAATAGATAAAAATTATAGATATTATTTAATGAAATATATAATTTTTATGTATTTTTATGCAAAGTGTGCCTCATAAAAAATACCTGTGCCTTAATTATGGCTTTTTCCTTAAGGCTATAATAGGGTTTTGTTCCTTGGTGTACTTTGTGTTTCAAATAACTACGATATCATCAATGATAAAAATTTCTAATATATTCACCGATATATCTCCGATATATCAGTAAATTCTAAGTATCGATATATTCATTAAGACCGATATATCTATCTTTGATTGATGCTCATATACAAATACACACCGATATATCTTCGATATATCTGATATATCCGTAAAATCCAAGTACTGATATATCTGTAAAAGCTGATATTTTAATCCTTGAATATCACATCTTAGTTGTTTAATATCCATGATCAATTTATGTTTATAGTCTTATATCTTCAATATTCTATAAGTCATAAAAAAAGTAGAAACTGATATCATGTTAGATATTAGAAGAGTTAGTATATCATATGTCATCTTAGATAGTATATGATATGTGAATTTATATGATTTCTATAATTTAATATATGTAAATTATTATTATTATTATGTGGTTGAATGAAATAATAATTAATATCTAAGTATCAAAATAACTCACTCCTATATGATATACCATCCTATTTTTTGTCATTGATTAATTGAATGACATAGTCATCCTATCAGAATAGTATGTTTATGTTCGTACTTAGAGACTCACTAAAATTATAATACTAGTATCTTAATATGTAAATATGTTTTATTTCTTTGTGAATCTAATTATTTAGTTCTTTTTCTTGGTTCATGCATATGTATATATATTATAATATATTTTCTACTTCTTTAATCTTATTCCTAAGATTCATATATGCAACAAAGCAAAAAAAAAAATAAAATAAAATAAATGACTATTATTTTTAATATTTGGTTTCAATCTCAATAGTCGTGATACTAAATTAAGGTGTCTTTTATATTTGTTAAATATACTACTAATATTGTATATACACCTAAGTGTAGTGCAAATGGTGGGAGTGTACCATGTTTTTCGTATAATAAAAATTTTTTAAAAATTTTAAAAAATAGAATTTATGTTTTTTCAGTTTGAATTGTCAATAATAAGTTTACCACTCTTATTATTAATATAGTCGGATATCATGTCTTGATAGACAACTCATAACTCTAATATCAAATATGTATAATTTTTAATAGTATCTAACTTTCATTTGAATTTTTTTTTTCATTTTTAGGTATATTGACAAACATAGAGTATCAAACTTTTGTTATCTACTATGTCTCTTATATATTTTAGTAAATTTTTAATATTTTCTAATGCATGAGAAATAATTTTATTAATGCTTATACTATTAGGTTAATTATATGACATATAAACCTAATATGAAAAATATTTTCTAATATAGTTGGATATTATATGTTGATAGCCAACACATAACTCAAATATCAAGTAAGTATAATTCTAATAGTGTCTAATTTTTATTTGATTCTTTTTTTATTTTTTGGTCCATTGACAAATATAGAGTATCAAACTCTTGTTATCTGCTATGTCTTAGGTATTTTAGTGATTTTTTTATAGTTTCTAATACATGAGAAATAATTTTAATTAATGCTTACACTATTAGGTTAATTACATGACATATATACCTAATATGAAAAATATTAACTAAAAGTTCGTCTCTAATTAATCTTAAAAACATATTAATTGTGATATCATTATTTGAAGTATTATTGAATAAAATATTAGAATTTTTTTTTGAATAACATAAAAATAATTGTCATACACTCACATATGATGATTATGAAGGATTCAAATTTTATTTTAAATCAATATAGTGGACAATGATGTATGCCAATGAAATATTATCTTGAGTTGTCTAGATGTTGGATGTTATGGACTCTATTTCATCATGTTTTCTAAGTTTATTAATTTTTAATATTTTTCTAATTTAAAATATATTATTATGTCATTCTTACTGGTGGACCTTGGAATCTTATGATAAGTGAGTTGAAAGTATGTTTACAAAATTTAAACTAATCTTGGATCTCATGAATATCTAATCGGAAGATTCATGCAAGTAATAAATTTTGCTATGTCTTCATTTTTAAAGTCATTTTGCTAAATAAAAGGGCTCAATGAATATGAAGTTGATTTAAATTTAAAGATTCCGCCACTAAATTGAATATATATGGAATTTAATGCACTATATTTTTTAGTGTATTGATTAATATCTTTTAAGGTAACAAGTATCACTAGTATTTCTATATATATGTATTTTTTATAATACATATACTATGTTAATTTTTTTTGATACTCATAGTATTTTTATTTTTAATAATGTTAAATTGGATTTTAACTACTGAAGTTCTTATATTTTTATGGTTTTTAGACACATGAATGTAGACAGTAGACTAGGAGAAAAAACTTAGGCCTCGACTCTTTTAGTCGGGTTGTTATTATTTGCCTAATTTAATTTATTTTAATTAAATTTATTATTTGTTATTTTTTAAATTTTATGATAGTGGACTAAAATTTTGAAAAAAGATGCATTTTTTAATTTGTTACTAATTTTTTAAATTTATTTATTAATTTAATAATAACTAAAAAAAAAAATAATTCTAACACAATTGTAATATGTATCTTAATTTTTTGTGTGCAACAAAATTTGGATTTCAACTAATTTTTTTGTGTCTGATAGTTATTGCTTATCATCAAATTAATTTTGACATTCTATTATATTAAAATTATAAATTGTTAAGAAAAATGGGCACAAATGAATACAATTAATTTTAGACTGAGGGAGAAGTTTACAAATTGACTGTGAAAAATAAAATATATCAATATCTTATTTATAAATTTTATTTTTTTAAAAGTAATATTTTTTTTTTATTTTTGTAATATTATTTTAAGCAGAAATTTGATAACCATTGGATTTTAGCTATTAAGTCCTTGGATGCAATTTGACGATTAAAAAAAATGTATAAAAGTTTTCTTTTTTTTACCTGATAGGATAACAACATGCAATGTTTTGTCGTTGTCCCATCGGGGCGCTCAAATGGGCAAAATAAAATGCTACCATTTTTTTTTAAAATGAGTGCTTTATTTTTAAAATTTGGTCATCCTATTGGGCTCATGCAATACTGGCCCAACACGACACGAGTAATGCCATGTGCCGACATTACTATGGTTCAGACATAGTTTTGTACTATGCTGTGCCAAACCAAACACAACTAAATCGAGTCAAATTTGGTATGGGTCACAATTCATGCTCTAGCCATACTCGAGCGGGTTGAACATTGACCCATGTTTGGCACATGAGATTCACAAAATGAATTTATTTAAAAAAGACATGTTGGCTTGAGATTCATGCCTGATATGACCCTTATGCTTTTGACGCAACGATCGATCGACCATTAGATGTAATCTACGGGATGGTTGGATTTTGTCCAGCCAATGCTTCAATTTTTTAAAAATCATTTTTTCCTATAAATAGAGAAAATATAATTTTTTTAAAACTCTAATGTTAATCTATATATGTCTATGATTCTCAAATCTCACTGCTTTATACTCTGAATCTCTAATTTTTTGAAATTGTTTTTTGTATTATAATTTTTATTATTAAATTGTGTAATATTAATAATTTTGAATTTTATAAATTTTAATTTTATATCAATTCTCAAGTCTCAACTAAATCAGTTGTGATATTATTGAATTTAGATATATTTCAGGTTTAGTGATGTGTTCATTTACAATTATGAGTTTGTAATAAAATAAATAACTAGATCAATTATTTATATGTGTTTTCTATTTAAACTATTTTAAATTTAATAGAGTTAACAATTCAGGATCTTGAAAAATATAGTGAAGTAATATCAATAATATATGATGTATGAACTACATAGAATAACATACATTTTGCATGTGTCAACATTTACTATATTAATTCTAACTAGAAATTAACTAAAAAATTATTAGATTCATCAAATATTATATTGTGATGATAACTGTTACTAATGATTGTTTGACAATTATTTTTAGAGATTATAAAATTTTAAATAAAATATTTAATATCATATTTAATATTATTATAAATAATAATGCAATAATAAATTTATTTATATGAATTATAAGAGAGGATTCCCAAGTTTAAATATTTCTTGTTAGATATATACATGTGACAATATAACTTTAATAGTACAAGTTGATTTAAAATTAATTTTTAACTGATTATAATCTATTCATAATTCTATAAAATTAATTAACATGTCTTATGTCTAGTAAATTTTAAGAATTTAATAGCTTATATAAATCATTAGGCCTAAAGAAAACAAAATTCTAACTTGATGTCTAATATCATTTGAATTTAACACACATACATAATGTTGGAAACATATATTAGCTATTAACATATTATATTTGATTTTATAAATAATAAAATTAGTACATTCTTAATATTTGAATATAATTGTGAGGTATGGTTTTCTTGTTTAAACTTTTAAAAGATTTTATATGATACAATAACCTTATGTTTATATGTATATACTCATACATCTTGCTTATCACTTATGTGTATATGCAACCTTAGTAAATAATATATTTAAATAATATAGATGACTTTTTATTTTAATGAAATAGTTATTGATATGGAAATTAACATCTAAAAATTTTATTGACTATTTTATTATTTTATTGTTTGACTGTCTATATGAATTATTGAGTTAAAATAGAATGGATTGAGAATATTGTAATCTTCATATTGAATTTTATGAACCAATCACAAAAATCAGAAAATAAAATTTATGAATGTAAAACTCTCATATGGTTTGTTTCAGGTAGAGGTGTCAGATAGGTTTGGTGGCTCGGGCATGACCCATGGCCTAGCCCGGTTTAGCAGTGCCCGACATATCATGACACAGCCCAGAATCGTGCCTCGGGTCAAGCCGGGACTCTCCATAGCATGGTTCATGTCGTTCTAAGCCGACATGAGCTGTGCCTCATGCTTGGCCAGGCAAGACCTGTTTCCCTGACCCGACGGCATGGTAAACCAGCTTGACCCCATCGGGTGGTTGAATTTTATGGGGTGGTCCATTTTTTTAAAAATAATTGGCCAGCCCGTAAGCCGGCCACCTTTGGCTGTCACTGGCATGCCTTGCTGGGCTGGTGGCTAGTGCCTTGAAAGAATGGGTTGTGCCGGCAAGGCACGAAAGAACATGTTTGATACCTTTAGCTTCAGGAGATGGGAGAGAGAAAAAAAGTAGAAAAAATAAAAAATAATTTTATTAAAATAATTTTTTTTGAATACACATAATCTTATAAATATAGTCTAAAGTAGCTCACTTGTTGGGTGCTTATAAATAATGAAAAACAAATAATGGATAAAAGATAATAAACTAATTACTCCCCTTCAAGCTGGGGCATATATGTTACAAGTCCCCAGTTTGAAAGAGAAGAAAGTAATATATGATCTTCTGAGAGTCTTTTTGATGATCTCTCTTGTCTGCTTACTAGTAGATACATAGGCTATAAAGATCAAATAATCTTAGATTTTATATTTATTGAAGTGACAATCAATCTTAATATACTTTAACTACTCGTAGAACATTGGGTTGGCAACAATGTGCTAGGATACTCGATTATCATTGTAAAATATCATTGGCCTAAAAACTAGAAGACAAAGCTCATCCAAACCTTAATATACCTTTTTTATAAAATGAGATTACTCATAAAAAATATAAAAACTTGTAGTGTATCTCCTCTTTATAATTCGTATGAGTCTAGCTAAAACTTGAATAAGCCTCTATTCGACTATGTTTACGATCTCTAAATGTAATCTCACATCCTAAAACTTTTTTTTTTAATATCTGAGATCCAAAGCACTGTAGCTATATGAATGTTAAAAGAGAATTTAGAATATGACTAACTATATTGATATCATATGTAATTTCAGACATAGTTATTGTCAGATAGTTTAATTTTTTGATGATCATCATACATTTAGTGTAATCAAGTAACAATCCAATATTTGTAGATAAGTGTGCACTAGAATCAAGTGATGAGTTAGTAAGTACACATCTTGACATATTGAGGTTAAATAAAATATAAAAAATATATTTTTTTTGAGAAAGAAAGATCATGCCTCATGATTATCCTAACTCAATCCAAAGAAAACATCTCAGACATTTCAAATCATTCATCTTAGATTGATCATCTATTATCGTTAGAATATCATCGACACATACAACATTACAAAAAGTTTCACATATTCATCTCTTAATTCACATCCAAAAAAATATGAATAGTTAGACATATCTTTAAAGATCAAATATAATAAGTAACAAGGGAAATCTACTAAACCATGTTCTATGAAATTGTTTAAGACCATTGAATACGTTTCAAAATTTGTATACCATGCATATGCTCTCAAGAATAATGAATCATAGTGGTTGCTGCATAAATTTTTTTTAGATCATCATGAATGAATGTATTCCTCACATTTAAATGATACATAATTCACTGGTATGATTTTATAATAAAAAGTAACAACCTAATATTAATTATCTTGGTCAAGGGAGAGGTCTCCCAATAGTCAATGTTATAAGCCTGTTTAAAACCTCGCTACATAGTCCACTATTAGTTTACCTTTTTGTTTTTAGATGAGATTCCATGTATGATTATATATGATTATTCTTAATTTTTATAACATAATCTGTTGCCATCATGAATGACTAAACGCCACCGAAATAGTGTATGGGATCTTGCAACTATTAAACGAGAAGAAGAAACTAAAATGTGTGGTATCAAATGAGAATAAAAAGTATGCGAGATAAAAGATGATGAGTATAACATATCTTTGGTTTCTTTTGAAATATAATCCTAAGGTTCAAATCATTACTTTGAGTTAAATCAATTAATACGACAAAAAATTCATTTAGAATAGATTATGGACGTATTCGTCTAGTATATTCCTTTAGATGAGGATCATTAAGTCTTCTTTTAATTATCAAAGTACATAATGAAGACACACTTGATAGTACATGCTACCATATTCTCCCTACCTAGAGAGTGGCTTTGAATAACATAAGTACACATAAAAATCTTAAATGGAAGGTAAAAGAGTTTATATCATAGGTATACAAATTGATATGAGATACTGCTTGATAGAACTGAAGATTGTATTTGGTTGATTGAGAAGTTTGTGGTTAACACAAATTCTTTCCAAAAATATCTAGGCACACTCTTATAAGGTATGAGTGTCCTAATTATCTTAACTTGATATATGTGTAGGATTACCAACATATGATTTTTGATGAATCATCTTTTGCTCCTCAAAGAAATAAGAAAATTGATGAGAAATATCTTCTAATGTATTATCACTCATTAATATCTTGTAATATGTAAACTATTTTTTTTCATAAAATTTTATTAAAATAAAAAAAAAATATGAATTACCATTAAACACTGATAATTATATAAATTAAGTATAATTATTAAAGATATTATAAGTCATCATACATAGTCATCATACAAGATCTCAAAATGTATTAGTATATTAGATGAAATGAGTTTCTTTTAGTACTATTTTGATTAGAGTGAATCACTAGTAGATTAATAATATATAAATATCTAAGACTCATGTAGATCTCAAAATGTAAATAGATACGATCTATCTACTCAATTCCTTGCAAAGTCATTTATCTGATCTGATGACCTTAAATAGAAATACCAGCAGAAAAAAAAATAATATCATAACCTTATTATTTTATTAATTAACTGATAAAAAATAAGTTATGATGAAACTCTAGTACATATAAGTTATGTATAAAAAACAAAAGATCAGTGTTGATATAATTCCATGCTCCTTATTCATATAATGATGCCATTAACCATGTCAAAACTCTAGTACATATAAGACAGTGATTACATATATGTATTTGCTTCACAACTTACAATCTAAAAATCTGGAATGAGGCGTTTAACAAATAATACAATGTTTATAGACTTGTCCACGACAATAACACCTAAAGGAAAAAAGGCCCAGCGTACTCCTGAGAAATCATCATTGTAACATGATTTGTAGATAGTTCATAGAAGAACCAACTTGAGTAGGTCTATTAGTTTGCTGTATAGTTTTTATTCCTTGAAAAGTTTAACATAATTCATGATTTTATTATTCAACATCTCTGTCTCTTAAGTCATCTCTACATGGTCTCTCAGCTCTCTCATTGTCATTGTATGACGAAGATACTGCAATATTATGCATTATCACACAAATTTCATTTGATTTGAATCTCAATTTTTATTGTGTTATTTCCAATGGTTTTACACTAAATTTAATTATTTTCTCTATTTTTTGTCACATCACACTTTAACATAACTATTTAAAAATACAATGCTATATAAATTATAAAATCTTTGATACAATAATTTTGCACAAATCACTACAATGCTATATATAAATTTTAAAGATACAAATTTCACAGAATTTAAGCACATTGTTTGGACAAAAAACAACCATTGAGGCTTTTTTACTGGTGTTGTCGTGTTGGCTATTGTGTCAGCTGTTGTGTTGGTCATTGGGTCAGCTGGTGTTTTAGCTGCCATCATTGTAGGAAAAATTAAAGCTGCTCACCCAAAAAATCATCTTCATTGCAAAAGGAACTCAAAATACCCATCGTATGTGGATATTTTATTATTATAGATGGCGATGCTATCAACACTATCACAAACTGCTGATGTTTGCTTTCATTAGCACTGTAAAACTCTTCTAGGGTTTGCTTTGGGATGGAGATGAAAGAGGAGAGAGAGAGAAAGAGAGAGAGAGAGAGAGAGAGAGAGAGAGAGGAGAGGAGGGGGATAATAGTTGAAAAAAATAAAAAAACAATTTTATTAAATTGAAAAGTTGTTTTTTGAATACACATAATTCAATATATATGAGTTGGGGCATCCCACAAGTTGGGTTCTATCAAACAATGAAAAATAAATAAAAAACTCAACAACAATTAAATAAATAATATATATATATATATTACAAAAAATAAATATAATAGTAGTAGTGTGTCTTTTAATACTGTGACTAAAATCATATTCCAAAATGATGAATTTTTCAATCAATTAGTTTAGTGTAAAAGCTGAGCTGATTTATCAAATAAGTATAAATTATCAAAATTTTTACATATTGATTATAGTTCGTACTTGTCTCTGATTGACTTCAAAAATATGATATTTCAGTTTGTAAAAGTCTTATAAATTCACTTATTTTGATTGTTTTGTTATCTAAAATGATATATGATATATTATTGACTCTTCGGGTGTTATCATATTATCAGAATCTTTTTTTTTTAGTTAGTACATAGAAAAATTAGAAAGAAATTTGAATGACTCTTAAAGTTATAGTAAGTGAATTTTGTGAAGAATTCAAAAGTTTAAACTGTCAAGATCAAAATCAGATAAACGATAATCTTGATTTAGGGTTAACTGTTAGCGATATAAATTTAGAAAATTTAATTTGTTTATTTTTTTGTTATTTGATATTTATTGTAAATACTCATAGAGAATGGAACTAGTAAAATGAGAAAACACATTATAAAAAACAAAAAACAAAAAATAAATACACGAAAATAATAAATTACAATACCCCCTCTAAGTTAGTGAGGAGAAGTCCAAAACACTAAGTATGAAGGAAAATAAATTAAGATGATGCCTTTTTAAAATCTTGGTAAAGATGTTTGTTGGTTGTTTTTGTTGTCTAAACATATGTCGTCGCAATGGTCCTCTCCTCTATCTTCTCCTTGTGGAAGAGTATTTTACCTCAATATGCTTCGTTCACTTATTAAATATTAGATTAGAAATTATATATATTGGTGCTTTACTATCACAATAAAGAGTAAGAGAGGGGTGTGAATTCTTGATTTTCACAAGTAGGTATCATATTCAAAGTATCTTGTAAATAATGATCATAATTATTATGAACTCTTTTTATATATTGATTATTGTAATAATTATCTATCTTTTTCATTTTCAAAATGCAAGATTGTATCTAAAAAGAATACAAAAATCTATTGTAGTTCTTCTCTGGATGTAAACTTGTGTCTATTGGAATACGAATACTCAATTAATTTGCTAAGTGCTTTTGATTACTAGAATAGATCTCAAGTCATTGAGATTTTAAACTTGTCTTAATAAACGAAATGTTGTGATTCGATGAACGGGGCGAGAAGAATTTAGAAAATAAAAAAATTTACTGATTGCATAGGTTAAATCTAGTCTGGCAATAAATATATAATTAATATTTTATATGATTCTCGTATAAGTAGTTGAGTTGACTGGAGGAGTCGAGTCGTGTTAGAAATATCTTCTGGAGCATAACTCAAAAGTTCAACCTCAGTAATAGTATGAAGCACATAATTTTTTATGACTAGACAATACTTATACTAGAATATATTACTTTTATGCCAAAAAAATATCTAAGTTGACTGGAAGAGTTGTCGTGTTTGAAATGAAATCAATACTTAGATAAAAGAAGTATCTTCTGGAGCATGACTCAAAAGTTTCATTTCAATAAGTGTGTATGAAGCACATAATTTCTTAATGACTAGGCAATACTTCTACTGGAATATGTTATTTTTTTGTCAAGAAAATATTTGAGTTTCTCGAATTTTTTTAGAACTTTGTTTGTAGATATTTTTTGAGTTGGGTGATGCACAACATATCGTCTTAGAAAACCAAAATATTATTCACATACACAAGGAACAAAACCATCTTGCCATCATAATTCTTTTGAAAAAATAAAGAAAAAATCACAACACTTGTGTAACTCAAAAGAAGTGGCTACTTATGAAAATCTCAAAGGTTTTTGGTGACTATTTTAGGTCATATAATATTTTTCACAATCAGGAAATTATGTATGGATATACTACTCAAAATTCAAGTGACTGTTTCATATATATATATATTTTCTTCAAAATTATAATGAAGAAAACCATTCTTCACGTTTAGCTGGTGACTTTTCTATCTGTGAGATGCCTTCAGTGAAATAAGAATTTATACGAAAATTATTTTGGCCACTAGAGAAATAATATTATGGTAAATACCTACTAAATATCTAAATGAATCCCCTAGTTATTAGTTATACTTTATGGTAGTCTATTTTTTCATCTGAGTCTGTTTTCATAATGAAAATCTACCTACATTTAACAATTGATTTTCTCTTAGGTTATGATACTAATTTTCAAGTCTCACTAGAGTGGGGGGCATCTATTTCTTTCAACATGGCTTAGACATCAACTTGGGTGAGATAATATCCCAGAAGGAGATTTTAGCATCTTAATTGTTTCTTAATGAGTAAAAGAAGGTAAAATACATGTATAATAATATTGGTGAAATCAGATGCTGAGTACAATTTATTTGTTCCTTCAGAAGAGTGACTAAATGATCAAGAATAGAAAAGTCGATTACAAGATCATTTGGGTCCTTGATAGACTCGTCTATGGCTTGAGCAGGATGTGCAAGTCTTCTCCTCCTAGAATTTACTCCTCCTAGGTGGTCAGGTCTAACAATCCCTGACTCACCATGAGCCCTAACTATAATAGATCCGTGAGCTACTATGTTTTTAAGACTCAAGTGAGATTTTCTTTTCTAAAGAATTTCATTTCTCTACAGAGTCAACATGATATGTACTTATTGGCATATATGATAAATTTATAGGAGTAATGTTAAAAAAATTATACTAAAAGCATAAATGCAATTAATAATATGATGAAATCCACATATGAAATGATTTTATATAATCGATAAAAGTGATTGAGATAATCTATAGGTTGGGCGCTCTCATTAAAAGTTCATAAAAATAACAAGAAAAATGTATCACCCTCCGCAAGTTAAGTTTTTACATACATGTCTATAATAGAAAGTTTAGAGGAAATAAATATAGGCTAAGATTAGAGGTGTCAACCGGGCCGGCCCAGCCCGGCACGTTTTTAAACCGTGCCCGTGCCCGGGCCCGTGCCATGCCCGGGTTAGGCACGAGCCGTGACATGTCGTGGCACGGCACGCTGGCACGGGTTCTTTTCGTGCCGGTTTCACGCGGCACGGGTGGGCGTGACCCGGCCCCTCCCAAAACAAAGACCGCGGGTCGGGTCCAATCAGACCCGACCCGCGGTCCCGACTCCCGACCCAATCCCAACGGGAAAAAAAAAATTCAAATGTTATTGATTTTTAGCCGTTGGATTCGCCTCCAACGGCTAGGGGGCAGAATCCAACGGTCCTCGTGATTCTGCCCCTTAAATATATATTAAAAATTCAATAAAATATAAAAAAAAATTTTTTTTTTTATAAAAAATTAATATCTTTAATTTATAAATTCTATTCCCTTCCCTATAATATTTATGTTTTTCAAAAACATATATCCTCTCAAAACTTTCTCTCTCTCACATAAACCGTGCATCTCTATCTCGGGCCGCATGATTTTGCTTTCGGCTTGGATTTTCGTGAAACTCGACTTGAGTTTTGAACATCAGAGCTTGCTGCGGTGCACCTTCCACGTGACTGACCTCATTGCTTTTACCAGGTAATTTATTTTACGTTTTTTTTCAATTTCTCTCTCTAGAAAAAATTAGGAAAAAATAAAAAACATAAAAAATGACAAATACACCTGACACGTATTTATATTTGGAAAATGAAAATATTACATAGAGGTCTGAGGCTGCTGAAACTTTGGTTTCTCCAGTCGTCTCAACCCAAAGTTCTAAAAAACAAAAAACTAGGATGACTTCTGTAGTTTGAACTCATTTTAAAATCATAACACAAAAAAATGTTAGGGGTGAGGAACAAGAAATAGCACAGTGCAAATATTATATGAGACTATTAACATGCAAGAGTTCATTTGGGACTGGACACTTTAAGAGACATGCTGAATTATGCACCAAAAAACATGGACCCTTAGATATTAGACAAACCCAACTTGGCACTATATTTTTTGAGATTGGATCAAGTTCAGTCTCAAAGTTTACTCCCTTCGTATACTCCAGCGAGTTGGGTAGGGACGGCATGGCCAGGCTCATCACATTGATGGGTCTTCCGATCAGATTTTCGGAAGATCCAAGGGTAATGCGCATCATGCAAACTTATTTTCAGCCTTCCTATCGTAGGATTCCTAGGTCCACATCTAGGAATGACATACTAAAGATATATAAGTTAGAAAAACAAAAAATTATTAAGGAATTTATGGCATATAGTGGAGTGGTGTCCGTGACGTCCGATATATGGACAAGTTACGATGATTCTTCTTATGCATGTCTCACGAGTCACTATGTAGATTCTAACTGGACAATCAATAAAAAAATTTTAGGATTCACTGAGATTCTTCATCATCATGATGGCCCGACCATTTTTGAGTGTATGATGAAAATCTTTAGGGAATATAAAATTCAAAATAAAATTTTTAGTGTCACATTCGATAACGCTTCTAATAATGGAGTAGCGATCAATATGTTTGTTAGGAATATTAGAGACGCACCATTAGGAGAGATCTTTCATGTCAGATGCATGTGTCACGTGATTAACCTGATTGTTCAAGCGGGTATGAAAGTGTGTTCCCCCGCGTTAGATAATATACGCAATGCACTAAAGTATATTCGCATTCCTCGCAGACAACAAGAGTTTGGTACTCTCTGTTTGTCTGCGAATCTTAAGAAGAAGAAATTCCAATCGGATGTGAGACATCGTTGGAATTACACATACCTGATGTCGGAATCATGTGTTGGATACGAACACGTGATATCCGACTACGTCAATAGTAAGAGTGCCGAACTTATTATTGATGACACTGACTGGGTTTCAGGAATTTCATTTATGAAATTCCTGAAGATATTTTATGACACGACGAACATGTGTTCGTTGGTTTATACGCCCACCACTTGCATTGCACTCCGGTGCATATGCAACATTAGTAGCATGTTTAGGAAGTATCGAGCTGACCCGACGCTTAGCCATATGGTTGCAGAGATGGAGACCAAGTACTTGAAGTACTGGTCTACCGTTTCATCTCTTTATTGCCTCGCCGCATGCATGGACCCTAGGGTGAAAGTGGAAGGGGTAGAAAACACCCTGACTTTCATTTCCTCGTGCATGAACCTGGAAGAGCCACCTGAAAGGTTCATTCACGAGAAGTTGACTGACATATTCACATACTACGATACTAGGTATGGTGGTGGTGGTAGTGAGACTATGATTATGGACATTGATACCTTGTTCGGAGATGACGATTATTCCATTCAGCTAGCGAGGGGGAAATATAGGGGTGGACTATCACATAGGAGCGAGCTGTCTCGGTACTTAGATACCGATTACTGCTCAATCCTATCACATTCTGATACTAAAAATCTTGATTTATTACAGTGGTGGAAATCATATGAGTCCACCTATCCCGTGCTATCTAGGATGGCACGGGATCTACTGATTCCTCCGGTGTCGAGCGTAGCATCGAGATCTACTTTTTCTCTTGTAGTGAACGTGATTTTGGATAGGAGATCGAGATTACGTCCAGATATGGTTGAGGCCTTGGCATGTTTGAAGGATTGGGAGGAATCGAGATTTAGTATCCATGATCGTGCTGGAGCTGGGACTGAGACAGACACTGCAGTCGCATCCACATCTACTACGATGACGGAGGAGTTGATTGCCGATGATGATGATCCATATGATACTGATCTTGATGTTGCGGCTGATGATTCTCATGATATGCTGATTGACGATTGATGATGATCTGCTGTTTTTTGTTTTCGATGTTTTTTTCATTGATTGTATTTGTACGCTTTGTTTGTACGTTGAGTTGAAACTTATACTTGTTTTGTTCGGACCATCGGTTTCAAATGGATGATTGGTAATTTTTCATTTGTGTTTAATTTTTTTTTTATTTTTAATTTTACTAACATAATGTATTGATTTATTTTTCTTACGATTTAAATTTTATTTTAAAAATTAATAAATTTATTATATAATTAATAAATATAATAAAAATTAAACTAATTTGAATTTGATAAAAAAAAATTTTTAAACTTTGTTTTTTTATTTAATTTTTATTTTTAACATTTTTAAAAATATTTATATTTAATATTGTACTGTATACTTAAGCTGTTAAGCATTACAATATATAAATTTTTTTTTAAAAAAAAAATTCTGCCAATCGAGTCTTGGGTCTGCCTCTGCCCCGGCCTGTATGGACAGGCCAGGCCCGGCTATTTTTAAACCGTGCCGGGCTGGGCCGGGCACGACACGGTACAGGAACCTTGCCGTGCCCGGCCCGACACGGTAGCACGTTCATGCCCTAAAATAGATTTCAAAGCAATGATAATAATTACTTACGAGATACTTTAGATAGATCATGTGCTCGAGAAAATTGAGTATATATATTCTTCTCCAACTATACTTTATTGTAATAGTCAGGTAGGGAGACATATAGTTTTCAATATGATGTTTTACAAGCAGACAAAGCACATAGAAATTGATTCTCTTCCAAAGTGAGAAAATTCATAATGTAGTCATGTATTTAATCTTAAAGTAATTTTATACTCTTTACTTTTTCAAAAAATAAAATTATCTCCAACAAAAGTATATAATTTTATCATAATTCTTCTCTTAGTACATACTAGTGTAGAACTCAAATCAAAGTATCAAGTAAACTAAAAATGTCCGTGATCCTTGAAAGAGATCTCAGCTCCTTGAGATTTCTTCACATATCTCTATATGTAAAAGATTATGTCAAAGTGATTATATCGAAGAGAATCTAAGAAATAAATATTAATACCGATGAATTATGTTATATATGATGTGATCATAGTCAGTAGAGTTAAACTAAAGTTGTCATATCATAAGTGAAGTCAACACTTGGATAAATAAGAATTTTTACTAGAATATAATCAAAAGATCAACTTCTATAAGAGTATCAAATATATATCTTCTTTGTGATAAGATGATGTTTCTTATAAAATAAGAAATCTTTATGCTAAGAAAGAATTTGAGTCTTCAAAGTTTTTTTTTCTGAAATTGTGCATACATGTATTCCTTGAGTTGGGTGATTCCCAACTCATCATCTCTTATAATTAACATGTTATTCTCATAGATAATTAATAAAATTATTTTTTCATCAGGTATTCTCTAGATAAACAAAGAAAATCTGTTAACACATTTGTATAACTTAAATAAGGTAATTATCAATGAAAATCTCATAAATCAGGCTATGAGTAACTATTTCAGTACAAATACATTTCCTCAAGGTCATTTTAAAGAAATATTTTTTTATGTCTAGCTAGTATATTCTCTAACTATAAAATATTGTAAGAGATATAAATCTGTACTGATGCAACTTAGCCATTGGAGAATAAGTTTCTTGTTAATCTATATCAAATACTTGAGTGAACCTTTATTACAAGTTTCATCTTAATATAATCTATTTTTATAGTGAATATATACTTATAGCTAATGTCAAACCTTCTTGAAGTTGTGGTACTAGTTTCAAAGTTTTATGATAGTAGATGGCATATATCTATTCTATCATGATTTAATGTTATCATGAATAAAATATTATATCAGAAGAAGACTTTAGTATTTTAGTATTGTCAAGAGAAATAATAAAAAATTTAAAAGAAGGAACAAAACAAAAATACTATAAAATCTTTGAAATTTGGTGCTGAGTACAAATCATTTGTCCATTCCTAAGAGTGATCACAAGGTGAAGAATAGAGATATTGGTTGCAATATCATTTGGCTATTTAGTAGCTTGGCTTTGATTTGAGTAGGCTGGATATGCCTCTTTCCTGGAATCGACTCTAAGTCGAAGATGATCAAGTCTCTTAGTTGCCGACTCAATATGAGTTTGTACTGGTGAATCATGAATTATTGTATCAACTAGATCAGAAGGAGATCTTCATAGTCAAAAACATTAAATATTTTTTAATTTAATATGATCTGAATTTATTGATAAATATGATAATTTTATGAGATTAATATTATACATACTCTTATATAGTCAACGAATGACTTTCTCTTCTAATTGGTGATCCAAACAGGATTATGAGTAAAACAAAAGGAGATATAAATCTAAGTATAATATTCATACTCATTAAAATTCTACTAGTCTTTGGCAGAAAAAAAACTTATTCCCTCGTTGAATAATAGAGTATCCATGAAAGACACATATCAAGATCCAATATGTCAACTTGTTCCTTCCTAGAGATTAATCGAATATAAAATAAGTGTATCCAAAAATTATAGGAGTTAAAATAAATAATTTTTATCCAGGATATAGGATTTGAAAGGGTATATGTTGAGAAAATAATATAAGAAGGTATCCGATTGATATTGTCTTCAAAAATTAAAAATATTTTAGAGTAGCCTTTCCAATTATGATTGTCAGAGATATCTCAATCAAATATTAATTTTTTTTTCAACGAACTTGATTCTAGTAGAGTATATTGACATAGAAGTTTAGTGTATAATCACACGATCCATACAATAAATATTAAATTAGTATCACGTATATTTTAATATATTACCATTTCAAAATTTTTAATATTTTTACCAATTAATTTTTTATTATTTTATGAAAAAATTTAAAAATAGAAAAAAATTATGATCTATTTTGAAAGTGATATATCTATGTATATCTCGAGTATTCATTAATAAAAGTAATTAAATACATAAATTTCCTTCTGGTTATATTTTTACTTGGTTTTTATATGTTTAAATGTATTAGATTGAAAGAGTTTCTACTCAAACTAGATTGACATGTATGATAAGAAACTCTAAGCTTTTATAACTGATATGTTATGTATTCTAGGATTAAATATTCTTAATATTATGGTAAATTATTCTCAACTTGGCTAATAGTGGGTGATCAAGCTGGAGATGCACAAGAAAAAAGTCAAACATACTCAAATATTTAGAAGGAAATAATACCATCAAAGAGTTTTCAACTATCCTTAATTTTAAATAGTATCTTTCTTAAAGTCTTATGATCCTACAAATAAATATTAGTTGAAGTAAAAATAAATTGTGAGTTGAGTTATTTGGAAAAATAACTTCCAGAGAGTAAGCTAACAAAATAATCAGAAACAAGTAAATCATATGTAAGTAACAAAGACGTAAGCTAGATATTATCATATTTAATATCTTTTGAATATAAGGCATTAGCTATAAAATATTTTCAAAGCAAAAAAAAAATAGTGAAATGTGTGATTATTATTAATATGATTTTTAGTTACTCTGTCAAAAATATAGGAATCTAATTATATGAAAAAAATAACTATTTATACCTGAAAGAAGAAAATAATTTATTGTTGTCTTAGAGTGAAGTTATTTTACTCATCTCTAGTAAGTATAAATGTTATTATGGATAAACTATATGAGTATCTTTGATTGGCTTTGGTAGTCAACATGTTTTTTTCAATGTAATGTAAAACTCATAGTCTTTTATCTGGATATAATTTTCAATAACTATCTCTAATATGATTCATCATATTGTAAAGAATATATTGAATTGATGTTCTCCTCCATTTATCTTTATTATAATAAAAGTACTCCATACCATGTCATAAAATTATGGTTCATGTAAACAAAAAAAAATCAGATTAAATTATACTTTTTGAAATCCCTATTTTTTATTTTTTAAAATTCTGCCAAAATCCTAATTAAGATTTTTTCTCCAAATTACCATCGTGCATCATTGTGGGTCACTGTGCGTCACCATGCGTCACCATCCCATGCAATAAGGGTTATTGCTAAAAAAACTACTGTGCCATTTTGCACCATCATGCGCCACCAAGTGTCACTACTATGCGCCTTCTATTGTTAATCTCTGCACCCCTCTACTACCACCACCATATGTGCATGTTGCTATTGTTCTTGTGAATTTGTTTTATTTTAATTATTTTCTAATACTATGTTAGAAAAATATTACTAAACACATAATTATAAATAACACTAATAAAACTAATATATCAAATACCTTTATATAATAAGAAAAAGTTAATGAGACAATTCACATATTAGGTGTTATCTTTAAAAGTATAAAAAAACAAAAAAAAATATAAGTATCATCATATTGTAAATCAACAAATTTAGATATAGCAGACGAGTAATTCTCTCTCCTAGTAGGAGGTCCAAGTGGGACTACTAAGTGATAATGAAAAGTAATAATTCCAGAAGCCTCACTTGGACTCTTACTCTTTGTAGGCTCACTAAAAATAATTCATGCTCGAAAAAGATAATATCAGTGCAAACTAAAATTTCATCATTTTCTAATAAAAAAATACTATATCTTCTTTGGGTATTAAAGTATTCAAGAAAGATACATCTCAAGTCTTTAGGTATCAATTCGTCTCATCTTGAAGAAAAATCTTAAATAAAAGCAAATACTCTCAAAATTTTCATGAGACAAGTTAGATGATATTTTTTTAGGATGTAAGAACTGAAATGACATACATTAAAAAGATATGGGTTATTTTAATTAAATATTTATTCTTTTTTTTAGTCATTCTTTTTCTTGGGGGTATGGCGACACAAAATTTGGTGAATAATTATGTGATCCATATAGTAAGTGTGGAATTTATTTGACATATATTTTAATACATTATCACTTTTTATTTTTTTATTATTTTTATCATATTGATTTTTTTATTATTTTATGAAATACCTAAAAAATAGAAAATATCCATGACCTAACATGAAATAGAAATATCAATGTAATTAATGAGTAATCATTAAAAAATATAATCAAACATCTAAAATTCCTTTGGGGCTTATCTCTACAAGATTATTATATGTCTGAATGTATCAGATTAAATGAATTATTAATCACACTAGCTAGATGCTAAATTTGAAAGCTCTACTATACTTTACTAATTGATATGCTTCATATTCTAGGATAGAGATATCATTAAGAATAAGATAATATTTTCAATTTGATTAGTGATAAGTGACAAAACTAAAAATATAAGTAAAAAGTTTAACATACTCAAATATCTATCATGAAATCTTAATGTAGGAGAGTATATACTCGATCATACTTAGTCTCAAATGAAACCTTTTTTAGAGTTTTCTGATCCTACATATAAATATTAAAAGAGAAATATAAAATTAAAATTAAATTGTATGCTATTGAAGTTTGTTTTTTGTTAGAGATTACTATTTTTATTGTTTATTTATTTATTTTTTGTTCGATAAAAAACCCAACTCATATGGGCTTTTCAAATTAATTGCATCCCATACAAAGAGCTTTATGCATGTTGTTTATAAATTGAAGTTGTATGAAGTGTAAATTATTTTATTGCAAAGTATGTTAAATTAATTTCTATTGTTTATTTATTTATTTTCTGCATTCAATTTGTAATATACCATCAAAGTTATACCCTAGGAAACAAGAGCATATGCGAGTGTGTATGTAAGTTAGGGTTATAAACTTGGGAGAGTTTATGACACCCAATTGTTGAACATCACATTGTGCAGCAAAAAAAATAGAATAGAAAAAAAAAAACAAAAACAAAATTAAAAACAAAATAAAAATAAAATAAACACAAAATAAAAATAATAATAATAAATAAAATAAAAACAAAATAATAATAAAATATAATCAAAATAAAATATAAACATAATCAAAACAAAAATTGAAAATGTAGTACTTTCTTTGCATGCCGCTTGCCGATGATTTGGTGTGTCGAAACCCTAGGCGCCCTGCTGATTGAAGGATTTCAGCTATAGTAAATAAAAAAAAAAGAGAGAATTATGAATTTGGAAACCTTATTTCTTTGCTATTCTGTTCAACTAAGGGGTGATTCTATTTTTTTTTTTTTTTTGATTTTATCAGTAGTAATTTAGCATCCCACAAATTCTAATTCAGAGTAAAAAATTCAGATTTGGGTTTCATAATCATATGTAGTAAATTCGGGGTACAAAACTCAAATCTGACAGAAATTAAATTCAATTTTGTTGACATAATTTGAAACAATTCTAATTATAAGATCCTAATTTGATTTTATATCCAAATCAGGGTTTCAATTCAAGAAATGATAATTTCTGATTTGCGAGACCTTAATTTATCTCTCTTTCTAGAAGTTTTCAATATGGTCAAATGATACAGAATTTAAACAAAAATTTATTCAAACTATTAGTTATATTGCCAATGTAACATCTACTATGAAAAAATGATATCATGTTTTCAAATATATCAAATTAAGTATGAGAAAAATTAAATAGTTTAATGCAATATCACTATAGAGTATATTTATCTTAATTAAAACATGGTAGATAATAGATAAATTTTTGAAAAATTTCAATGTCGATATCAAATTATATGTTGCTTGTATTTGTGAAATAATGAGAATAACAACGCATGACCCACCATATGATGATAACACAATGAAGATAATTATTTGGCTCTAAAAATTTTAGCAAAAGTAAGATGATGTATACTAATACTATCTTGGATGTAACTCCATATTTGATACAATGCTCTTATATTTTTTAAATGACATAAAAAAGTATTATTTAGTGTAATTTTTTTATTTATAGAGTTAATTATATCACTAATTTTTGAAGAGTGATGA
Organism: Sapria himalayana; assembly: GCA_029783825.1. Lineage (NCBI taxonomy): Eukaryota > Viridiplantae > Streptophyta > Magnoliopsida > Malpighiales > Rafflesiaceae > Sapria > Sapria himalayana. Next base: position 748,092 of record JAREIK010001382.1, on the reverse strand, counting down.
TATCTAATTTACTCATTTGGTGAATATACTAAATATATATAATAGATGTTAGTCACTAACTGATCAGAAGTTATTAGGGAGGATTCTTAAATTCTTGGACTATTCTATTATTACTCATTTCAAATGCCAACAAGTTATAGTCTTTGTTGCATTGAAAGATAGATCCACATCTTTCATGTATAAAACATCACCTAATCATGTAGAAGGACCAATCACCTACTTATATGAAGATGATGTACCCTTTACTTACAACCCTATTGGTGATATATAATTGGTGGTTTTAGATGTTATGGAAAATCTATTGAAAAAGAGAATATAATTGGTATTGATATTTAAAATTATAGCTAATCTAACAAAGTTGATAATGCTCACAAAGAGAATTCTGTATTATAACTTGAACTTGATGTGAATTTGTAACTTATTTTTGATGTTTATGGAGGCAGTTCAAATTCTGATGGTTCTCTTGCTTTAGGGTTAACTGCAACATTATTGTATTTTTCATTTAGGTAACCAATGGCCATCTATTGCTATATAGTTTGGGAAAATATTTTTTTAAGTTTTTTAGTTTGGTTCTTACCCAAACTAACTTGTTTTTCCTCAAATCTTGATTTTTGGAATTTTCATGCACTAGTTTGAGGGCCTTGTTGGAGTTTGCTCTTTGTTAGAGGGGTACTTATTTTTATTATTTTATAATTTATTTTTGTTTGATGGGACCATTCAATTCATGTGGGCTGTCTCAATCAATTTGCCCCTTATGTTATAAGTTTTATGTGTGTTATAAGTTGAAGTTGTATGAAGTATACATTATTTTATTTCTAAGTATGTTAAGTTAATATCTAATGTTTGTTTATTTGTTTTTTGTATTCAATTCGTAATGCCTAGAAAGGTAAATACTAGGAATAAAACTAATTAGACAATCAATACTAGGTAAAACATGCAGAAGAAATAAAAAACTAAGTTGATGTTATCATATCCAATGAATTTTGATAGATTACCATTGACTATGATAATATTCAAAGAAAAAAATAAAAAAAAATAAAAAAAAATAAAAAAAAATAAAAAAAAATAAAAAAAATAAAAAAAAATAAAAAAAGAGAATTATCACTTCTAATATGACTATTTGCCACTAATTCAACAATTTAGGATTTTGAAGTAGAGGAACGAGATACAAAACTGTTGTACCTGATGAAAATGAAGGATTTGTTGCTACCCACCTGGAAGGAATCCCAAATAACTCTTTTCACTGGGAGTTACAGTGGAAAAACTTTGTGAGGGCTCCAAGATGGATCTGATAGTCGACCTATCTTGCTCAATTATTTGTAGTACGTTTGGCTCTCTCTCTCTCTCTCTCTAGATAACAATTATCTTCATATATAGAATGAGATGTCTCTTCATATATATATTAAATTGTTCGATAATGTAATTTGGGTTGATGGGAAATTTCATATCACCTAAAATTTGGTTGTGGAATCTAGAAAATTCACCATGCAATGAATATAGAAATATCATGTATAAATACATATCCAACTATCTCCCTCTTTTCGTAGCATTAATCTCAGTTAGAAAGACTTCTAGAAGCTATGTAGCCAATTAGGAAAATTATGTAAACTTAAGTAATAACATTCTCGAGTTCACTGATGCTTTTCAGTCTCAGTCTAAGAAGTTGAACAACTGTATATGTGTCATATGAAACGAGTATAATAATACATCAAACTCTACTATTTATTGCAATATGTACTAGACAAAAAATGATGTCGACTCTACCTTAATGCACTGTCATATTGTAACTAAAAATCAGGAATCTGTTTGTTGCCACGTCTTGCTCATATCTCTACTAGGTGATTCATTTGTCTGGTGGTCTAACCTTCCCTAATCAAAGAACCACCTCCTGACTCAGGTGGCCTACCATGGATAATTTTGGTTTCTAAGATTCCATGACATAATGACTAGAATTTTAATTTCATTCATAATTAAACAAAATATTGCGGACTCAAAAAAGGATTTTCTGCTAAATTTTAAACTTATTCCAAAATTAGGATTTTTATCCCAATTTCGGGTTCTGCCCGAGTTACACTGCCACTAAATACAAAATGCAAACAATAGGGTTTGGAAACTTTTAATTACAACAGAATATGATTTGTAAATTATGTCTGGCGTAAACACTTACACAATTCAGAGATTCCTGATTCTGTCCAGTGCAAATGCACTATGAAACACTGTACAAGCACACTGCTCGAGCACGAACACTCTGTTTAGCACAAACACTCTTCAGTGTAAATGCATTGTGCACTTCATGAACGCATACTTCCACTGTGCAGTTTCGGGAACACCTAAAAAATATCCTATTGCACAAACATACATGCATCTCCACTGCACAAACACATTGCACAAGCCCCCATTGCAACCACTCTTTAGCACATAACAATTTGATTCCTACAACCCAAGGTAAAAATCTAGTTGAACTAATAACTGTGGATAAAGTATGCGAACGATATCATTTGTAAAAGAGGTCAGTGTACAAACGTCTTATAAATCCTATTTTTGCACTTGATCTAAAAGTAGTAGTGTAAAATATATGTAGACAAACAATACTAAAATAAAGAATCAAAAGATAGAACATGCATCTTGATTAATAAATGAATGTGTGATTTTGATTCTATTTAATATAGTTATATATTTTAGTTTTTTGCCTATGATTGAGACTATTAGGCAATACGTAGTGGGTTTGAAAACTCATAGTTTTTATGAGGTGGGAATAAATAACCTAAAAGAGAAATTGATTGTTATAAAAAATTTGATGAAAGATTATTTAACAGAGAAAAAAAATAATTATTCTATAATGTTAGATAGATAAAATGATAAGTGAACCAGGAAACTTAATTCTTGATAAGTTTTTTTTTGTTTATTATTTATAATGAATAATATTTATTTAAGAAATTATTATTTTCCATAATAAATAATGAAGAAAAGATATTTGAGTTCCTTGATGACTAGGTAAAGTAAGCTAAAGAAGAAAATATATTCTAAATTAATATATATAATAATTCAAGCAATGCGATAATATTAAATTATTGGAATTTTTATTTTTATTTTTATTTTATGTAAATATTAAATTATTCAAGTTTACTTTTTTTCAAATTTTGGTGTTTGCAATTTTTCTCATGATTATTGGAATGGAAATGACTTTCACATAAGTATATAGTCTAAGTTATGTTGAAAACCTTCCTGCCATAAAGAAGGTATTAGAGAGAATCATCTCACATAATGCACACACACACACACACACACACATAATTGCTTGCAATTGCTCAACATGATGTGATAACTTATTAGGCAAAGGTATGGTTTATAATAGTATTCCTCAAGTTAGCTTAGTTATATAAGTAAATAAATAACTTAAATAAAATGCTCAATAGTTCTAATTAGTTCAACATTCATTGGGTAATAGGTATTGTAGAGTTATTTTACTTAATGCTTGTGTGTGTGTGTGTGTGTGTAATTGCTTGTGATTGCTGAACATAATATTACAACTTACTAGGCAAATGTACAATTTATGATAATCTTCCTCAAGGTAGCTCAGTTGCATATGCATAAAAATAAATTAACTAATATGTTCAATAGTTCTAATTGGTTGAAATTCCTTGGGTAAAAGAATTGAAATGGAAAAAAATGATAAACAATATTATAATATTATAGACTATTTCTTCAAAGTGTTTAATCATCTCGTTTATGTTTACGGCTTGTTGATGGGAAAATAAAATATCAATGGAACACATACGATGTCATGAATAGGAATAAAGTGTTGATTAAGATAAATTTTAATAATTTTGGATAAAAATACAAAGAGGTGATAAGAAGTATCAATTAATATAAGAGATTCAGCTTAATAGGCTATCAAATATAATTCAGTATTTGTTGAACTCATTTTTTTATTTAAAAAATTAATAGTTTGTGCGTCATTATATAAGAATTAACATATAAAATTTTATAAGAATTCTGAAATTAAAAGTGTTTGGGCGAGAATAATACTAGGATGAGTGATCACATGAGAATGTCTTGTGTTACATGCATATATTATATATTATGTCTTGATTCAATGACAAGTGACCTTATCCAAGGTCATTAGGTCTTGGATATTTGTGGATGCAGTTTTTCTGATTTTTGTGAGTAATACTGTTAAGATATTAACTTCTCTTAGACTCACATACTAAATCAATAACTAAGTGGGTACGATCTCTAATTTTTTATGAAAAACTAAAAAATGAAGGATGATGTAGAGGTGATTAGTAATTAATATGAATGTATTATGTTGCTGGATATTTCATAGGCCATGGCTTGTAGCAGGATGTATATGTCAAATTATGAATATGACTAATGAAATGATTTGAGAAATTTCAATAAGATCAAAGAAAAATAAAGAGATGATCAGAATTAGTGATTTTATAGATTTATCTTCATTGGTCATAAAGAAATTGATTGTTTGTATGAATGAATGATGATGTTGAGGTGATTTATGATTTTTTATGAGTGTGTAGAGATGATAAATGGGTTGGGAGGTTGGCCTAGCTCTAGCCCACAACATGGCTTGGTCTGGCACAGTGCACGACAAAGTAGGAGCTTCCTACTTTGGATAATACCTTCATTTTTTTATGAAAAACTAAAAAATGAAACATGATGTATTGGTGATTAGTAATTTATATGAATGTGTTATGTTGTTGGATATTTTATAGGCCATGGCATGTAGTTGGATGTCTATATCAAATTATGAATATGACTAAAGGGATGTTAATTTTTTAGATAATGTTATTGCAGATATTCTAATTAATTCAATTACTCAATTGTATGACTACATATAAGTGAATTATTGGAAAATATTATATTTCATTCTAGCATACAATTATTCTTATAAAGGGTTGTGATCATTTTAATTGACTTTATTAATTATAAGAGAATTGTTGAAAAACATTTATCATTTAATTATGATCAAATCAGATATATTATACACAATCAATATATTAGTCATTTCTTATATTTTATTTGATAAATTCACCTTGTTAAATCTTTTCGCATATTGAGATATGTGAAAAAGTTTTTAGTATTTGAAATCTTTTTTAGGAAAAATAAATATGTATGGTTTGTCGAGTATTCAGATTTGAATTTGACACTAGCATGTGCTGAGATGAGGTCTACGATAAATTTTTGTACTTTTCTTATTGGTAACTTTGTCTTTTGAAAAATCAAGGAAAAATTATTTTGAAATCTAATATAGAGATAGAGTTCAAAGCAATTATGATAGTTGCCTGCGAGTATTATTGTCTGCGACATCTACTTTAGGAGATTATGTATCTACAATCTTTTCTAAATACTTTTTACTTAAATCGTCAAATAATGAAACATATAATGTCAAATCTAGTATTTCAAGAGGGGAACAAAGTACATAGAGGTGGATAACTTCTTTCTTAGGAAAAAAATTCAGGATGAGGTTATTGTACAACATATATTTAAACATCAATGCAACAAGCACCCATCTTTACTAATGTCTTGAATAGATTTTATTATACCTTTCTCTAATTTAAGCTTGACATACTAGACATTTACACACCAATTTGAATGAGGGTATTGTAGTTTTACTTTCTATGCTTATTTTATTTTATTTTATGCTTTTTGATGGGATAACCTACCATGTGGTCTATTTAAATTTTTTTTTGCCTTTTATATAAAATATTTCTTTTATGATATTTTTTATTGAGTATATCTGTGTTTTATTTTTATTATGTGCCCTAAAATTCAATAAAAAAAATGTTGCTAAAGAATACATTGAAGTGGCATTGTTACAAACCCTTTTGCAAGGGTCACAATAGTCAAACACACTTGATACACTAGGATTAATCAACTATGAGATGTGCACTATTTGCTATGTGTCAATTATTATTCATTTATTAATATTAGTTTGATGTGAGTTTTTCAATAATGACCTACATATTATTGGGGCATAAACTACATTTTTATTGATATATCCCAAAGATTTTGAGTGTCAACTGTCAATTGTCAACCCTTAATTTTCATTGGGTTATTCTTAGTGGCCCATATTGATTCTTACCATTCTTATATCTCACAATATGACACACTCTTATACAAAAGAAGAAAAAAATGACTAGATTGCACAAACTCTGATGGTTTTTATAAAAATTTATAAAAATCATAATTTCAACTATTTTAATTTTGACATGCTATCATACCATCAGGTTTGCCGCCATCACCAGAAAAAAGCTTTCTTTCACCCAAAAACCCATCTTTGGATCTTTGAAGCTTTGAATAACAAGAAAACAAGAAGGATACCTATAGCATGTGAGTAGAGGTGGGCAAAAGGGCTGGGTAGCTTGGGCTCGATCCATGTCATGGCCCTTCAAATTTGGTCCAGGGCCCCAGTGTAATGCAAGGCTTTAAAAGGTATTATCTAGGCACACCTTGATGCGTGCCCCATGGCGAGGCATGGAGAAAATGCCTTGAGGCATCTGAAAAAAAACCACACACATGATAGACATAAGCCTTTATCAGTGAAGCGTGTTCGAGGTGCACTTTGTGTTGTTTAATAACAATAATTTCTTGTTAAAACAAAGATTTCTTAAGAACAATAAGCACATAAGAGATGAGTAGAAGAGAAGAAGAAGAGATGAGTAGAAGAGAAGAAGAAGAGATGAGTAGAAGAGAAGAAGAAGAGAGAGTCTCGCAGCAGAAGGAAACCAAGTATCAATCAACAAAAGAAAAATGTTCAGCTCAGTAGGTCAAAAGAAAATTAGAGTTTATATATGACTCTAATAATTGAAGTAAAAAATTTATATAAAAAAACTTTACAGCTGCATGTTTAATAAATGTTCATTAAGGGCATAAGAGTCAATTCACTCTAAGTCCGCTCAACTAATCGAATAGTCCGTCAACAGTCCCCCTCATTTGATGTAGTTAAGATTAGTCCAAGCTTTTCTCTCAAGTAAATCAGTTTTTCTCTAGGCAGTGACTTTATAAATATATCGGCTATTTGTTCTTCAGTTCTGCAAAAAATCAATTTAACTTCATTATACTCAATTGCATCCTTAATGAAGTGATATTTCAAGCCTATATGTTTAGTTCGACTATGCATAACCACATCACTCGCAATAGATATAGTCGATTGATTATCACACTGAATTTTAGTTGGATATTTTTGTGGTTAATTTAAATCACCTAAAAGTTTTCTAAGCCATAGGTCTTGAGAGGTTGCAACTGAAGCTGAAACATATTCAGTTTCAGTAGTAGACAGTGCGACTGTGGATTGTTTCTTGGACTACCAAGAAATAGCCGCAGTTCTTAAGTTAAATACATATCCAGAGGTACTTTTGTAATCCTATGGACTTCCTCCCCAGTCACTATCACAGTAACCAGTAATTTCTGTATGATTAATTTTATTGTATTTCAGACTTAAATTAATTGTGCCTTTAAGATACCTCAATATCCTTTTGGCAGCACTTAAATGTATGTGATTTGGAGCATGCATAAATCATGACAATAAGTGAACAGAATACACAATATCAGGTCTAGTTGCTGATGCATACAGCAAGCTTCCAATTAAGCTTTTGTATGTCTTTCTATTTACTAGTTTTTCCTTGAGCAGAAAGTAACTTTTAATTTACTTCTAAGGAGGTAGAGATAGGTTTACAGTCACTCATTCCAAAACTTTGCAGTAATAGTTTAATGTATGTAACTTGAGAAATGGACACATCACTTGTGTCTTGAGTTATTTCAATGTCCTAAGAATTGCCTTAGATTTTCTAGGTCTGACATTTCATACCTAGTTTCCATTTCTCTCCTAAAGTTATTAATTAACTCAATTTTATTGCTTGTAAAAATAATATCATTTACATATATAGAGATAATTAAAATTCCAGAATACTTATCTCTTTTAATATAGGAGTGTAGGCTCACTCTTACTTCTGCTGAATCCTTGATTCAGAAAGTAAGAATTAATTTGTTGATACCAAGCACGATGAGCTTGTTTCAACCCATACAAAGCCTTATTTAATATATAAACACAGTGTTCACTCCCCTTTTTTTACAAACTCAAGGGGGTTGCTCTATATAGATTTCTTCCTTTAGTTTTCCATTTAGGAAGGCTGACTTTATGTCTAATTTGAATAAATTCCAACCCTTTTGTTCAGCTAATGCTATTAAAAGCCTTATGGTTTTTAACCTTGCTACTGGAGCAAAGGTTTCATTATAATATGTTCCAAGTTTTTGTGAGTAGCCTTTAGCTACTAATCGAGCCTTATATATAGGCTGATTTGAATTCGATTTAGTCTTAATCCTATAGATCCACTTAACACCCTATACTGTAGTTTATTTGGGGGTAAGTCTACTAGAGTCCAAGTGTCATTTTTTTTAATGACAGACATTTCTGTCTACATTGATTTGATCCTAGAATTGATGTTTTATACGTCTCTTCATAGTTGAGTGACTCAACTGAGGCGTAATTACATCTTTGGTAAATATCCGACAAGTCTTTATATTTAACAGGAGTTATTTTATTTGGTTCAGTCATAGATTCAGAATTGGGTTAAGGATTTACAACTATATTCAGAAATAGATTTAGACTTGCATTCAGAACCACATTCATAAGAAAATTTAGAAGAAAAATCAGAGTGAGCTGAAATCATATCTTGGAGCGCTTATTAATTTATTGCTAGCTACAGCAGTTTCTGTATAGCCATTTTTAGTTCCAGAATTTGCTTCATTTAAACTTTCACTCTATTTGCTATTTTCATCAATCAGTATATCTCTACTCACCAGAAATGACTTAGTTTCTGGTGAATACAGTCTGTAACCCTTGGATTGCATACTGTATCCAATTAAGATGCACTTTAGACTCTTTGAGTCTAATTTGGTCCTTTGTGCACTTGGTATATGAGAGTAACACATACTCCGGAATATCCTTAGATATTTGATATTTGGTTTTCTCTCAGTCTAGGCTTGCACTGGAGTAAGATTGTCCAGTGCTTTGGTGGGGCACCTATTGAGCAGATACACTGATGTGTTCACTGCTTCTGCCCAAAAGGTTTTTGGTAAATTTTCTCATTCAAAAGTGATCTGACCATTTTCATTACTGTTTTGTTTTTCCTCTCCACAACTCTATTTTGTTGTGGTGAGTAGGCAGTAGTCAACTGCTTAGCTATACCTTTAAGTTCACAAAAATTTGTGAATTTTTGAGAGAGGAATTCACCTCCTCTATATGTTCTAAGTGTTTTTACACTTAGTCTAGATTGTATTTCGACAAGGGACATGAGCTTCTTGAAGCATTCAAGTGCCTCATATATGGGTGTTCTTCTTGAAGCACAAGTCTGTCTTGTACAATCATCAATAAACAGTAGAAAACAGCTACTGTTACCTAATGATTTCATTGACATTAGATCACATATATCAGCATATAATAGTTCTAAAAGGTTCAGAGGCCTTTCCAGGTACAGTGCTTCGGGAAGCTCTTCCTAGTTTGTTTTCCCAGTGAGCATTCCTCACAAACAGAAGTATGTGTAACAAGGTTTGAAGGCACTCCTTTTATAAAATTATTTTGAAAAATATTTGTTAGGTTTAAATAATCTAAGTGCCCAAACCTTCTGTGCCAAAGAGAAGCTACAGACTAGACATTCATTGATAATGCCCTGTCTGTTTTCTTAGCAAATGTCAGTGGAAAGCTTCTTTCACTTGACATCTTTACTGTCCATGAGGGTTGATCACTCTCATGATCAAATATTTCACATGTGTTATTCTCAAATAATAGTTTATAACATTTTTCAATTAACTGACCAACACTTAATAAATTCTGGTCTAAGGCAGGAACCAGAAGCACATTTTTTATAAATTCGTTCCAGTGCAGGTGGATACTGCCACTCTGTCCTTGGCTTGCGTCTGAACTAATTCACCATTGCCTAATTTAACTTGTGAATTTACTACTGGAAGTAAATCCACAAATATTTCTTTATTTCCAGACATGTGGTTTGAGCAACCACTGTCCAAAAACCAAGTATTTTTTGAAGATATATTTTCTGTTTTATTTACATAAAACAGATGCTCTACAGAGGCTACTCGCTTTGTAAAGCCAGCATTCTGCTTGGAGATGCTTTTACAATTCTTTGAATTATGCCCAAACCTTTTACAGTTTATGCATTGATTCTGTTTTCGAAACCAACACTCAGTCACAGTGTGGTTTGATCTCTTGCATATATTGCAAGAGACATGTTGGTCCTTAAGTGAGTCATTAGAGAGAGTAGAAGAAGAGTCAGGTTTTATTTTATTTTTATTTTTAAACCCATACCTTTGACTGTTTCTTTTAATCCTCATGTCTCTGGATTGAGCTTCATCCTTGTTTGGATTTATCCTCCCACCTTGACTGCATGGTAGTTTCTCCAGAAATTTCTGCCCTCTTCAATAATCGGCTTTCATATGATTTTAATGAACTCAGAACTTGCTGGATTGACAGCTTTGATAAATCTTTGGTTTCCTCTATCACTTCCACAATGACATCAAATTTATCAGACATACAGATTAGTAATTTTTCAACTAATTAAGTCTCAGAGATGTCTTCTCCATGAATCTTAAGTTGATTAACTATATCAAGGAACTGAGTTGAAAACTCAGTAAGAGAATCTGAGTTTTTGTACTCAGATTTTCGAAATCTTTTCTCAATGAGTGCAGAAGAGCTCATCGAACCTTCTTATCTCCTTGATATTCCTCGATTAGGAGGTCTCAAGCCTCATTGGCTTGGGTACAGCTAAGTAATCGGGGAAATATAGTATTACTTACACCATGTTGGATGAAAAGTAATGCTTTAGCATTTAATTTTCTTAATTCTTTCTCTTGTAATAATTCTTTACCTTCAGAATAGAGAAATTTGGGCCTTCTATATATCCAGAAACCATAATTTTCCATATATCTTGGGAGATAAATAATGTTCGCATTTTAACAAGCCAGTAATTAAAATTTTCACCATCAAACATGGGAATAGGAATCAATCCTGAGTTTGATGAGATTTGACCTTTTGAAAACATATTTATTTTAAAGATCAACTTGAAAAAACTTGAACAGAATTGTTAGGGTTTTGTAAAAAATAAGTTTTAAAAACCACAAAACCTTTCAGATCTTAGTAGATTTGGTCAAATCTATGCTAGATCTTAAGAAATTCGTGAAAATAGTTAGGTTTTTTCAGAGATCGCCTAATATGGAGAAATTAAATTTGAATAATGTTCAAAGATAATCTCAATCTCAGGTAGGAACAATGCTCTGATACCAGAATATTGTTTAATATATGACTCAGTTAGGAGAAATTAATTATTATAATGTTCTGATACAAGGATTTCTTAAGAACAATAAGCACATAAGAGATGTGTAGAAGAGAAGAAGAAGAGAGAGTCTCGCATCAAAAGGAAACCAAGTATCAATCAACAAAATAAAAATGTTCAGCTCAGTAGGTCAAAAAAAATTAGAGTTTATATATGACTCTAATAATTGAAGTAAAAAATTTATATAAAAAATTTTACAGCTGCATGTTTAATAAATATTCATTAAGGGCATAAGAGTCAATTCACTCTAAGCCCGCTCAACTAATTGAATTGCCCGTCAACACTTTGATCGTGCCTTTCACACCTTGAAGAGGGATGTGTACGCTTTGGAGGAGTTTATCTGGCTTTCAAAAAGGAAAAAAACATAAAATAGTCAAACTTATAACTGTGTCGATCATATTTTTTGGCACTGCTCGATATTTTTAATGACGGAAATATTGATATTTTTCAGCACTACTCGATCACTGTGGAAGCATTTCTCTAGGCATGTTTGACGCTCTCCTCTTCTTCATCTCGTCTCTCTTCATGTTCTTCATCTCATCTCTCTTCATGTTCTTCATCTCATCTCTCTTCATGTTCTTCATCTCATCTCTCTTCATGTTCTTCATCTCATCTCTTTTCATGCTTTTCATCCCCCCCATCTCATCCGACTGCAGAAGCACTTTTCCAGATATGAGAAAGATAATGTGAAAAATGACATGAAAATAAATAATTTAAGTAATTTATGAACAAAGTTGAATCATCCTAAAAAATATATATGAATACTCATATATATTAGCATTCATAATCAATTCGTTGAAATCTTATAAGTTTATTTTTTTGATTAATATTTCTTAACATTGTAATTAATGTTACCAATTAATGCGAAAGATAAAATTTTATTAACACTCAACAATAAAATTCAAACAAACATGTTATTATAAAATGAGCAAAAAAATTTATGTAATTCACAGGTTGGGCACTTCCATCAAAATCATAAAACAAAAATATAAACATAAAGAACAAGTTACAATAATTTTATAATGAAATGAAATTTAGAATTTAATTGGTTTAAAGGCATTTTCTAGGGCGCACATTCTCTTTTTTAGATTTAAACTAATTAAATTCTGATTTTTATTTTTAAATTCCTTTAAATATGTTTTGTTATTATTTTTTAGTCAAATATATTGTTATATAGAATTGTGAATAACTAAATATTATTATTGGTATTTTTTTCAAAATGAGTTTCTCCTGATTCGAAGAATTCAAGAAAAAAAGTTTTATGTGGATATATGTTATTGAAGTTTTCGGGAGAGCAATATTTGAGATGTAAATTTTGCAATCAAAGATACGTGGAAAGGATGAATAAACTTAAGCATCACTTAGTTAGAACTCATCATGATATGAAATAATGCCCCAAAATCAGTGAAGATATTAGATTGGAATACAAAGATGTATTAACTAATTTTAAGGATCAAAAAATGAAAAGAAATAAATTACTCCAAGAAATCGATATGAGTTCAACTTCAATAGATTAAAGTGTCTTGTCAAAAACAATAGATGTCTTAGGGAGTGGGAGTGGGGAACCTACTCCTAGGGGACCCATAAATAAATTTATCACTTCACAACCTCATCAAAGTACTTTGAATTTAAGGTGAAAACAAGAAGAAAGAAGAAGTATGTAGAAAAATTAGTAGGTTTATGTATTCAAAAATTCTCTGATTCAATACTGTGAATGATTCATATTGGATTCCTATAATGGATGATATTGTAAAATTTGGGCCCAGGTTTAAGTATCCATTTATGCACGAATTGAGGATATAAATTATTAAAGAATAGGTGAATAACCTAAGTATTATTATGAAATATCATAAAAATACTTGGAAACAATATGAATATTCTATTATGTCAGATAATCGAACATATAGAAAGAATATGTGTCTTATCAATTTTTTGGTGAATACTCATACTGACACTTGGTTTATGAAATTAATTTATGCCTCTGATACAATAAAGAATGAGGAATTAATGTTAAAATATCTTGATGACGTAGTTGAAGAAATTGGGGAGGAGAATATTATGCAAGTCATCATTGATAATGTATCTAAATATGTGAATACTAGAATTAGGCTTATGAAAAAAAAGAGAAGATTATGGTGGACTCTTTGTGCTGTATATTATATTGATTTGATATTGGAGGATATTGGAAAGGTAAATATTCATGATGCTACACTTACTCGAGCTAGACAAGTAGTCTAGTTTATATATGATCATACTTGGGTTTAAAAGTATTAAACTGGCCGGACCAGCCCGGCCTGGCACGAGGCACGACATGATTCAGTCGTGTCTGGCCCAACACGACACGGGAATAATTCATGCCCACGTAGAGCTTGTGCATGGCATCCTCGTGCAATGCCATGTCAAGAACAACTTGGCCTCGTGTTGGGCTAGGCACAGCTCGATTCTGAGGCCCATGGGCATGATTTCTCAGCACGAGCCGAGAATCGCTCGACCCAGCCAGCACGATGGCTTGACCCGAATCAAAATCCCGAGGCCTGACAGATCTAGAATTTCTATCGGGCCCAAAATTGAATCCGCAATCTTTTTCGACTCAAGTCCGAGTCCACCCCAACGGCTATTCTAGAAGCCGAAGCTTCTGGAATGGACCATTTGGGTCGGTTTGACGGTCGAACCGACCCAAATGGTAAAAAAATAAAAAATTTAAATTTAAGCAGTTGGATTTCACCTCCAATGGCTATGGGGCAGAATCCGGTGGCCTTATGGATTCTGCCCCTTTTTTATTTATTAAAAATTAAAAAAAATCATTTAAAAAAACCTTTTTTTAAAAAAAAATTATTAATCTATAAAACTCTTTCCACCTTTCTCTATGATTTATGTTTTTTAAAAACATAAATCATATCTTTTTCATTCTTTTGTTTTGAAAGCTTGCTCTTCTCTCACTCCCTCTCTTAATTTTTCTCTAAAGATTTCGGTTTAGCTTTTCGGAATTCACAACTCAGCTTTGGTATTTGGATTTGTGGTGCGCATGCTCTGGCCCGTGAGAATTTAAAAAAGCTATAGTATATGGCTATATGCTTTTTAGTTTATGCTTTACACTTATTTCATATTTTGTTTTATTAGTTAGTTGTTTTCTTACTTAACTAGTCTTTCTCTCACTCTACTCTACTCAATAGTCTAAAAAAATTTAAAAAATAACAAATAGTAATTTAAATAATGAAAATGAAATTAATTTAAATTTAGAAAATAAAAATCTTACGCAAATGTCCGAGGTTGTCAAAACTTTGGTTTCTCGGCTTGTCTCGATCCAAACATCTAAAAAATAAAAAATTAAAAGGACTTCAGTAGGTTGGACTCATTTTAATATAATAAGACAAAAAATTTTAGAAGTGTCGAAGAAGAATCGTTACAGTGCAAATATAATAAGAAAATTTTAAGTTGTAAGAGTTAGTGTGAGACTGGGCACCTTAAGAGGCATGCCGAACTATACATCAAAAAACATGATGTATTAGATCATAGGTAAACCCTACTCGGTGGTGGGTTTTTCCCTTCATATAATGCAGTGAGTTGGGAAGGGAGGACATGATCAAACTGATCACCACGATAGGTCTTCCAATTAAATTTTTAGAGGATCCAAGGGTAGTCAATATCATGCAGACATATTTTCAACTTGTATATCGTAGGATTCCTAGGTTCACATCTAGCAACGACATACTAAAATATTATAAGTTTAAAAAATAAAAAATAATTAATAAATTTAGGGATTATAGTGGAGTGATGTTCGTGAAATTCGATATCTGGACTAGTCACGATGATGCATCTTATACATGCCTCACCACCTACTATGTAGATTCAAAATAGATTTTAAATAAAAAAATTATAGGATTCTCTGAGATTTTCCATCCTCATGATGACCTGCATATTATTGAGTGCATGATGATGATCTTAAAAGAATATAAAATTCAAAATAAAATTTTTAGTATCACATTCGATAACACATCTAATAATTGAGTAGCAATTAACATGTTTGTTAGGAATATTAGACAAACTATTAACACATCTAATAAAATTTACCCCTACTTTAGTAAATATACGTAAATCACTAAAATATATTCGCATGCCTCGCAGACAACAAAAGTTTGATAGTCTCTATTTGTCTGTGAATTTTAAGAAGAAAAAATTCTAATCGGACCATTGAAATTATATTTACCTGATATTGGAGTCATGTGTTTGATATGAATACGTGATATCTAACTACGTCAATAGTAAGAGTGACTCACTTATTATTAAATATACTGATTGGGCTACAGGAATTCTATTTATAAAATTCTTGAATATTTTTTATGACACAATGGGTGTTTATTCGTCAATTTATATTTTCATGACTTGTATTATACTAAGGTGCATATGCAACATTAGTAGCATATTTAGGAAGTATCGAGATGACCCAACAGTTAGCGATATGGTTGTAGAGATGGAAACCAAGTACTTAATATACTGGTTCACTATTCAATCTTTTTATTGTCTGGCTGCTTGTATGAATCTTAGGGTTAATGTAGAAGGGGTAGAGAATATTTTGACTTATTTCTTCGTGCATAAACCTGAAATATCCACCTGAAGGGTTCATTCATGAGAAGTTGACTGAGCTTTTTACATACTATGATATTAGGTATTGTTATAATAGTAGTGAGGCTCCAAAATACGGATATGGATACCATATTCGGAGACGATGACTTTTCCATTAAATTAGTGAGGGAAAAATGACGGGGTGGACCATTGAATAGGAGCATGCTGTCTCGGTACTTAGATATCAATTACTGTTTAATCTTATCATCACATAGTATCGGAGTCTACTTTTTCTATTGCAGTGAATGTGATTTTGGATATGAGGTCGAGATTACGTCCAGATGTTGTTGAGGCTTTATTTTGTATGAAGGATTGGGAGGATTCGAGCTTGGGCATCCAAGATTTGTGCTAGTACTACTGCAAAAGTTGAGAAGTTGATTATTGTTGATGATCCATATGATGATTGTGATATAGATATTGAGGATGATAATGATATGACGATTGATGACGTTCATGTTTGACGATTGTCTGATTACAACACTTATGTGTTATGTATGTCTGATTTTTTTTTTCGATTTACTCATGTTTATTTATATTATATTTGTCTTTGTCATTTGTATTTATTTAATTTTTGGTTGTGACTTGTGATGTTTGAAAGTTTAAACTTTAATATTTAATTTTTTTTTTTCATTTTGCATTGGTTTTAATTTTTTTTTCAATATCTAAGTTATAATGTATTTTAATTCTTATTTAAATATTTAATACACTTACACTGATGTGTGATGTCTGATACACATAGCACATATACTGAACTACTGATACACATATTTATAAATTTTAAAGTATTAAATTAAAATTTATAAATTCTTAAACTTTAAGTAAATCTTTAACTAAAGTCTAAATGTCTAATTCTAATTTTCTAAATAATGAATACATAAATAATTAAATATAAAATAACAATATCTTTAAAAAAATTATTAAAATTTAAAAACCAGCCCATACGTACTCGACCTGGCATGGTTTTTCAATCGGCTAGGTCTACTGCTGTGTTGTGCCTGGCGTGAAGAAGTCGTGCCAGGCCAGGTACTATACGGTTACTGTATCGTGCCGGGCTAGGCACGACACGGAAGCACTGTTGAGCATCCAAAAATAGGGCCGGACTGGCCCAGTCCGGCCCATTTGACTTATCTACTTGGGTCCTTAGCTTGATGAAAATATTTACAAACAATCATGAACTTTTTCGTCTAGTAATTACTTGGTTTGCTATTTTATTTCTTACTCTCTAAAGATTTTATAAGCAAAAGCAAGTTTTTGTAGTAATGTTCTCCTCATAAAAATGATGTTCAAGCAAATGAGCTAAAAAGATAGAAGGTATGAAAACTCGAAGTACAATATTGTTTGATCTAAGTTTTTTGGCCTCATGTTGCTTTTTGCATAAAGATCATTATTTCATTAGTTAATTGAGAAATGTTGATTCAGAGAAAAGACCAGTCATTGATTATATTTATGAGCTGATAGATTCTACTAAGAAAAAGATTACATTTAATTGTGGGGGTAATGAAGTGAAAATATAGCCCAATTTGAAAAAAAATAATGCAAGATGGACTTCGCAACTTCATCGACCTTTACATACGGTTGGTTACTATTTTAATCCTCAATTGCGGTATGAGGATGAGTTCTCTGATATTGTTGAGGTTAGGAAATGATTATTTGAATGCATATATAAGATGTTGAATTATTAAGAATGTTTAAAAGCTGATATTTAGTTAGACTCCTTTGACCAAGCAATAGGTGAATTTATGAGTCGTATTGCAATTGGTTCTTTAACATCAAGAAAAACTATAAGTTGGTGGAATTGTTTTTGGGGTTCAACACTAGAGTTTCAAAAGTTTGTTATTCGAGTCCTTAATCTTGCTTATAGTACTTTATGATATAAAAAAAATTAGAGCACATATGAATCGGTAATATTTAGAGGTGTCAACAGGGCTGGCCCGGTCCGACACTAGGCACGGCACGATTCTGCTGTGCCTGGGCCGGCACGGCATGGGAATTTCTCGTGCCCGTGCCTGGCTCAGCACCGTTTCATGGCCCGTTGGTACAGTACCTCGGCTCGAGCCAAGAAATCGCCCCAGTGGCAGAAGCTGAGCCCGACGTGCAAGACTCATCGAGCTTTGAAGTAAAGAAAAATCACGGTGGTTCACGATTCGATTTATGATTCATTGGGTAAATAATCCTACTCTTTAAAAGAATCAAAATATTCATGAATCGAAGACTGAATCGCTGGATCGCGAATTAATTCATATGAATCGATTTAACACCGATCATTAAGGGGCCAAGATCATAAAAAAGTCACAAAAATAAAATCTAAAATATTTAAAAAAAAGTGTCAACTTTAGGAATTAATTAATGTGAAAAAAAAAAACAACTCGAACCTTTGGTATTGCGAATTTAACTTAAAAAGTAACAAAATATTAAAAAATTCATAAAAATAAAAACTAAAATATCAAAAAAAAAAATCAACGGTAGGTAATATGAATTAATTAACGTGAAAAAATCACACAAATTTGATTTCGATTCTTGATTTTTGATTCATCAATCAAGCATTCTAATTCTTGATTTTAATCTGGATTTAACAATTATGATTATTACTTAGTTGTTAGTGTACAAATTAACTGATCAAGATGAGATCTCACAGTGTAACGTGGACACAGCTGTGAGGCATGATTGTTGGTGTGATATTGATGAGCATGTTTGTAATATTTTTTACAGGTATTTATTATGAAAGCAATGCATTATTTTGATGACACATTATCAAGGAAGTATATCAAAGAGTAACTCGGATAGTTACAGTTAGCGAATGCTATTGTATCAGTCACTTAACACTGCATGATCAAAACCATCAGAGGCAACAGTCACAAAAATACAGAAGCAACCCTGAGGCATCCACACAACTGAAAATGCATCCTCAAAAATACAGTAGAGTAGGAAATGCAGTTGGACCTGAAGGCAACGAGCAGAACAAAAAATTAGTAGCCTCAAAAATACAGGAACAGCAGCCCCTGAAGCACAATTTCCATGCAACCTCACATACTGCATGACTGCATCCGTATCCATAGCTTAGGATCTTGCCTGCGCAGGTTCCGATCCGGTCATCCACGCCGGGGTAGAGCACAATTGCACGATGTCGGTAACAATGCGAACCTAATACGATACTACTGCACACACTCTGCACTGCATGCCAACAACCACACCAGCAATAACACACGACGTCTGAAAGTATGTGAATGCCATGTGTTCGTTCCACGCTCATCGCACCACTACACACTGTTGCACGCCCTATACTTTTTGTCGCACACCTAACTCCTAAGTCCATTCTGCACTCTGCAGGTGATTTACAGTTGCTGCACATGCAACTACAAATTTTGCACGTGCATCACCCATTGCATGCCTGCACATCTACACCATACCACTGTACTACACACATGCTGTATGCCAATGCACACACTATATCCTATAAGTATAGTTTTGGGTAATTCACATTTGAGTTGACACTCTCCTATGTGTTTTTGAAATAGTCTTGAGTTTTCCTTTGTTTTTTCAGCTGGAATAAACTCATTGTCGGCTTATTCTCAATCATGTTTGAGAAATATCCAACTAGTTTTCTGATCAAAATAAAAATTAAGTTGTTTTCTCATGTTTTTTTTTTTCTGAAACTCTATTTTTTTTTATTTATATTGTTGATCATATAAATTTGTATTTGTTCTTGCCCCACATGTTCTTTTTTATTATAGCAGAGTTGAATAATCACTAGTTGTAATACGCCAACTTTGGATATATCTGTTGTTGCACGATACATTGGTAATAATAGCAAGCCATATATCTCTATTCTAAAATGTCTAAATTTTGATCAGACAAATGCTTGTTGTCAGGTTTCCAGTTGCGCAAAATTTTGAGATGGCCCAGGCCACTGCCGTTGGAAGATGAACGAATTCGCCTGCTTCATGAGGTTTGCTTGGCACTGAGTCACTAATATATCTAATTAAACTTTCTGATTGGTGCTTGATGTTTTTGTTGTTAATGAGAAAATGTATCTGAGCATATCCCCAGTAGACCATACTGACAATACTATACTAACACAATTAACAACTAAGCAAATAACAACAAGAGCTTGTATATTAGTCCTGGCTTACATGGTGAAGATATATTCCATCTAGCTTACGTAGATGTGAATAGTAATATTTAGAAGAGCCCTGAGTTTGTGTTTCAGACACCAATGCAACTCGTAAATGCATGACCATGATCTTGCACGTGATATTTTTCTTATAAAATAATGATCAAATTTATCATGATTATTTGATTTTGAAATAATTTTTTTTTTTTTTTTTTTTGGATAACCAAGAGGTTCAGAGCCCACTTACGTGGGCCCCTACATCCCCTTGGGCCCCGGAGAACCGAGCAGGTAAGAATTCCCCAGTAACCCCCCCCCCCCCCCCCCTGGTGAGACTTGAACTCGTGACCTCCCGGTCATTGCCTGAGAGTCTTCACCAGCCAGCTCCCTTATGAGAAGGGTGATTTTGAAATAATTGATTGATTGTCATGTGAATACTTGCCTTGCTATTTCAAATGAGAGGAATTGGTGTTTGGAACATAGGCTCTAACTCTTCTAAATGTTTCAACTATATAAGGTGATACGTGGTTTATGCACTGATTCTACTAGCACCACATTTTAAAATAATCTTAGAAATTGATAAAATCAAGCCAAAAAATCATCCAAATATCAATCAGAAACTCAATACCAAATAATGTACAAGGGGTCTCCTTATATAATGAGCCAATTGGACCGAGCAGCTCTCATATTGGGTGTTCTCATTATAATGAAATAAAAGATAGAAGAAATAATATTTAACCAAAATAAGCTGATAATTAAAATTGTATTATCTCGTCTCAAGCTGGTGCATAAAGATTAAGAATATTACGCTTGGAGAAAAAAATATATACTGAGTTTTTTTTTTATTTTTATTAAAATATTAATTGATTGATATGTTGCAGGGATATAAATTATAACAATAGTTTTATCTTGAATATTTTTCTTAAGGAAGAATTCGTCCACCTCTATGAGCTTGTAGAGATGGTAAATGGGTTGGGCAGCCTGGGAATAATGAGCAAACATGCTCTTGCATGGTTAAATTCATGTTTGGAACCAATGTTGGCAAGCACGGAGGGGTGGCTTGCATAACCTAAAAGGGTGGTCCACTCATGTTAGATTTAGCTCGGGTCAAAATTTATGCTCAGGTCATGCCTCCAGTCGAGTTGAAATCATGAATGGAGTGGATATGGCACATGCATCCCATGTGTCATTTAAAAAAAAACATGGCTTGGCCATTTCTGAATGGGCTCGACAGTTGTGCCATGTTCGACCTAACATGATCATTGTCTTTTCACCGAGCTAGTGCTTGCTATTAGCTCAAGTCATAACTAGCCTAGATTGAACTCAAGCTAGCTTTTTGATATGACTCGTGTCTAGAGCCTGAGTCATGTCGCATTCCAACATGATCTACGTAGAACAGATTGGTATGCCCAGTAGAACACTTCATTGGGCCTCGTTGGGCTTAAATATTTTGTTGTGTTGGCTTGATATGACTCATTTACCACATATGTGCTTCATTTTGTTTGTTAGTAAAATATTGGATAAAATATTATATGCATTATAGCATGATTATCATAGTAAAAATTAATGAGAGAAAAAAGTGAATTTTTGATCCCATCAAGTAGATATTATATTCAAAGTATGTTGCATCTGACTATTATCATTATATTGAATTTTATCTCTGTGTTGAATCTTAAAATAATTATTTATTTCTTATTTTTTTAGGAGATTTTTTTCAAAAAAATTATAAAAACCTGTGTTAGATAATATCTCAATATATGTTCATGCCCAATTCAAATTTAAATATTTAACTAATTATAAATATTTATAATTATTGAAAAAAATTTTATGTTTTGATGATTTTTCACTTATCTCAATATTCGAAAAATTATGTTTGTGTGATTTTATTATAAAAAATTTAAAAAATAATTAATTATATTGAATGCATAAGTTATATTAAATTTGGTAATAATCAGATAATTAATTATTTATATTATTTTTTATAAATAATATAGTCAATTGAATAAGTAATTGTAAGCAAGAAATTATTATCTCGGTTATTCAAAATATTTTATAGAATACAACTTAAAATAACAATCTCAATAATAGTATCAATCCAATATATTTTATAAGACAAACCAGTCTCACTCCTGAATTAAGTCTTTTCTATTTCAAGAAAATATCTCAATTTCTTAAAGTTTTGTGTAAAATTATAATTAAATGTACTTATTGTCATTGAGTTGAATAATTTTTAATTTATCATTTTTCATAATAAGAATTAATTTTGATATATACGTCTGTATGCCAAAATAAGTGATTGCTCATGAAAAATCTAATTATTTTTATCTTTTTTGTGATTGTTTCATGACATATTATGTCTAGAGATGACAAATGGCTATGTCGGTCAATGTGTTTGGCTCACGTGCTACAAAACATGCAACACAACACAACCAAACATGGCGGCCTTTGTGGATTGATTTCAATATGAGTGACCAAACTAGGTTGGCTTGGACCTGATCTAGGCTAGCTTCGATTGAACCTCCTTAGGCTAGTCCATGGGTTTTGTAGTGTTTTGGTTCATACTAACTTGGTCAAGCATGACTCTACATGATGTGAACAACCTATTGGCCAATGGGCCATACCTAATTGATCAATTTTTGTATATATATACTATCAACGTCACATACTCATCTCATGATTTATGTCGTTGAAATATTAATAGTCCGACACTTATATGCTAAGATCAAATATATTAAGTATTGAAGAAATTCTACTAAACTGTCTTAAGAGACTATTTTTGGTTATAAAGTATCTTCCACAATCTATATATCATAATTATGTTCACATAAACAATGAGTTCTAGTGGTTGCATTAATATTTCTTTTTCTTGATTATTATGAAGAAATATATTTTTTACATATAATTGATACATAGTTATCTTATACAATGATGCAATAAAAAATAAGAACATAATGGTGGTCATTTTGGTCGCGCAAGATAAATTGTTTTAATAGTCATTGCTATTTGTTTGCCTAAAGTTGGAGGTGTCCAACGGGCCTTACTGGCCTGAATTTTTTAGGCCTAGGTGGACTACATTGTCGTGCCAATCATGCCGCAATCCATCCCCTCGGGGCATGTCATGCTGAAATAGCGACAAGGAAGTGAGGCTCAACATGACTTGGCCAAGCACTATTCCGTGCTTGGTTTGGCCTGTGATTAACCTAGATTAGTTTGGGTTAGTCGCCTAGTGCTGGAAGCCTAGTCTAGGCCCTAGTTAGCAACCAAAAAGTAGTAGCCCCTCCCCTGTGGCCTAGGCTTAGTTAGGGTAGTTGCCACTAGCTGTAGGTCCCTTTCTCCTATCTTAATTCTTAATCTATAATTATGTATATATATAAATAAAATTTTCAAAACACCGAATTATTTTCAAAATTATAACTTTATATGTAATATGTATGAAAATAAATGTAAATAAATGCAATAAAAAAATATACCCAAATATGTATTAAAAATATAAATCTATATTTATATGCATAAAAAATATAAAAAAACTAAAATGAAATACATGCAAATGCAATTCCAATAGTAGTAACATAAACATAATGTCTTTTTATCTAGTTTGGATTATCACAATTTTAAATCTCGATATTATTTTTGTATATGTGATGGTTAATTTGTAATCTTTTGATTTTATCTTAAAAACTTATTTGGGTATATTCTTTATTTCTCAAGTATGATAAAGTTTCAATAATATATGAATATGGTATATCACTCATTTCTGAAATCATATTCATAATCATATAAAAAATTGACTCTAATTTTTTGTAAAATATTAGAGAGTTTATTTAATCAGGTGATATTTTAGAGTATGGGAAATATGAATTAGAATGATTTTTACCAATTCAATATGTTAAATATCAAATGGATTAGTAGAATCTTGTTTTTTCTTAATATCATAGAAAATATTGATTAGTATAATTTGTACCAACTCAATATGCTTATGTTGCCCATATTACTTGAAAAATGTTAGAATAATAATCAGTGACTAAGTACTCGATCACTCAATCTTTTTTAATGGACACCCATATCCTTTATTCTTACCTAAATGAATGAAAAATTATCGTCTCTGAATATAATATTATTTTCGTACTCGAAGATTCGCTAAAACTATCAAAAAATTATTTTTATATTATTTAAATAATTTATTTTATTTTTTTCATCTTAACCTTATGATCAATACAGATAATTAAGTAATAAAAAGATAAAATAGATTATTAATTTTTTAAATATTTCATTTACATTTAATTGTCATATCATTAACATATGAATATTTTTTATATTGGTTAAAAAAATACTATTATTATATTTGTACCTAAGTATAATGCTGGTCATGATAGTATATATTTATAAATACATGTTTGTTGTATCATAAAAAAATATATGAATTTTTAATTAAGTTTTTTCATTAAAACAATATACTTTATTATGCTAAATATCAAATGGATTAGTAGAATCTTGTTTTTTCTTAATATCATAGAAAATATTGATTAGTATAATTTGTACCAACTCAATATGCTTATGTTGTCCATATTACTTGAAAAATGTTAGAATAATAATCAGTGACTAAGTACTCGATCACTCAATCTTTTTTAATGGACACCCATATCCTTTATTCTTACCTAAATGAATGAAAAATTATCGTCTCTGAATATAATATTATTTTCGTACTCGAAGATTCGCTAAAACTATCAAAAAATTATTTTTATATTATTTAAATAATTTATTTTATTTTTTTCATCTTAACCTTATGATCAATACAGATAATTAAGTAATAAAAAGATAAAATAGATTATTAATTTTTTAAATATTTCATTTACATTTAATTGTCATATCATTAACATATGAATATTTTTTATATTGGTTAAAAAACTACTATTATTATATTTGTACCTAAGTATAATGCTGGTCATGATAGTATATATTTATAAATACATGTTTGTTGTATCATAAAAAAATATATGAATTTTTAAAATAAAAATTTTATATCACGATCTGATAATTATTAGTTCATCAATTTTACTATTTTATTATTGAATATCACTTGTTAATAGTAAATACATAAATCTAATATTAGATATATAAAATTTTAATGATATCTGATTTTTATTTGGAATTTTTTTAATGCTTGATGACTTAATTAACATGTAATATAAAAGTTTCGTAATTTGTTAGATATTTTTAATATAATTTAATATATTATGTATTTTTTCTAATGAGCGAGAAATAATTTTAAAGCTAGCTTTTACTATTAAGATTAATATGCGATATATATACCTAATGTAAAAAATTTGAGCTAAAACATTATCTATAATAGTTCTCATAAAAATATTTATTATGATATTATAATTTGAAGTATTATCAAATACTATATTAAATATTTTATTTTGTATCTCGTATTTCTTTAAGATCATATCCAAGTATTTGCTCATATATAACATGATCATTATGAGGGTTGATGATTTCATGGAATTATAATATTTTTTTTTTAATTTTCAATTATAATTGAACAAAATAAATAGTGATGTTGCCCACTTTGTTAATCATTACTGGAAACTAAAGTGGGCAATGATGTGCATGTTAGCCTAGATATCCATGGTTATCAAAAAAAAGTGGATAGTTATGAATGCAAATATTTTATCATCATGATTAGTCTAAATATTGAACATCTTAAGATCATTCAACTTTGTGTTTTAGGTTCGTTAATGACTAATTATGTTTTTATTTTATAATTTTTTATTGTCACTCATATATGTTGTCCTAGGAATCTTATTATAGGCAGGCTAAAAATATATTTGTATTAAATGAACTAGGCTAGTATCTTTTAAAAATCTAAGCGAAAGACTCATGCTAATAATACACCTAGTCATATCTTCTCTTGCAAACTTATCACGGCAAATAAAGTAAGTTAATGAATTTGAAATTGATTTAAATTTAATAATGTAATCACTTAATTTTGTTTGTCTAATATCTAATATATTATATTTTTTGGTATATTATTCAATATGTTCATTAAGATATCAAATCTTACTAGTGGTTTTACAAGTATAAATTTTTTAATTATATATATATATATATTTATTGTGTTAAATCAATTTTGATGTTTCTATAATTTTTATATTTAATAATCATAAAAGTAGATTCATATTAAAGTTATTCATTTATTCTTAGGTTTTTAGGTATAGGAGTCAAGACCAACTTATTATTAGGGGATAATGCAATCTCGGATCTTTCTATCTAGTTGTCTTTACTATATATCTATATATATATATATATATATATTATTTTTATACTATTAACGATTATTTTTTGTTTTTTAAATATTATAGAGGTGTCAAACGGGCCGGGCCAGCCCATTTTTTTAGGGCACGGTCGTGCTACCGTGCCTGGCCCGGCATGGTTTAAAAACAGTCGGGCCCAGCACGGCCCGTAGGCACGGCAGGCCGTGCCGGCCTGCTCGGGTCCTGCCTGGCCATACAGGCCAGGGCAGAGGCAAACCCAAGACTCGAGAGGCATAAATTTTTTTTTTTTTAAATTTTATATATTGTAATGCTTAAGTGTATAGACATACAGTATTAAATATAAATATTTTTAAAAATGTTAAAAATAAAAATTATATAAAAAAACAAAGTTTAGAAATTTTTTTTTATCAAATTCAATTTAGTTTAACTTTTATTATATTTATTAATTATATATTAAAGTTATTAATTTTTAAAATAAAATTTAAATCGTAAAAAAAATGAATCAATACATTATGTTAGTAAAAATAAAAATTAAAAAAAAATTAAACTACACAAATGAAAAATTAGCAATCATCCATTTGAAAACGAAGGTTCGAACAAAACAAGTATCAGTTTCAAGTTTCAACACAACGTACAAACAAAGCGTACAAATACAATCAATAAAAAAAACATCGAAAATAAAAAACAGCATATCATCATCAATCGTCAATTGGCATATCATGAGAATCATCAGCCGTAACATCAAGATCAGTATCATATGTATCATCATCATCGGCAATCAACTCCTCCGCCATCGTAGTGGATGTGGATGCGACTGCAGTGTCTTCCTCCCAATCCTTCAAACATGTCAAAGCCTCAACCATATCTGGACGTAATTTCGATCTTCTATCCGAAATCATGTTCACTACAACAGAAAAAGTAGACTCCGATGCTACGCTCGACACCGGAGGAGTCAGTAGATCCCGTGCCATCCTAGATAGCACGTGAAAGGTGGACTCATATGATTTCCACCACTGTAATAAATCAAGATTCTTAGTATCAGAATGTGATAGGATTGAGCAATAATCGGTATCTAGTACCGAGATAGCTCGCTTCAATGTGATGGTCCACCCCTACGGTTCTCCCTCGCTAGCTGAATGGAATAATCGTCATCTCCGAACAAGGTATCAATGTCCGTAATCACAGTTTCACTATCACCACCACCATACCTAGTATCGTAGTATGTGAATATGTCAGTCAGCTTCTCGTGAATGAACCCTTCAAGTGGCTCTTCCAGGTTTATGCACGAGGAAATGAAAGTCAGAGTGTTTTCTACCCCTTCCACCTTAGCCCTAGGGTCCATGCATGCAGCGAGGCAATAAAGAGATGGAATGGTGGACCAGTACTTCAAGTACTTGGTCTCTATCTCTGCAACCATATGGCTAAGTGTCGGGTCAGCTCGATACTTCCTAAGCATGCTACTAATGTTGCATATGCACCGGAGTGCAATGCAAGTGGTGGGCGTATAAACCGACGAATACATGTTCGTCGTGTCATAAAAAATCTTCATGAATTTCATAAATGAAATTTCTGAAGCCCAGTCAGTGTCGTCAATAATAAGTTCGTCACTCTTACTATTGACGTAGTCGGATATCACGTGTTTGTATCCAACACATGATTCCAACATCAGGTACGTGTAATTCCAACGATGTCTCACATCCGATTGGAATTTCTTCTTCTTAAGATTTGCAGACAAACAGAGACTACCAAACTCTCGTTGTCTGCGAGGAGTGCGAATATATTTTAGTGCATTGCGTATATTATCCAACGCGGGGGAACACACCTTTATACCCGCTTGAACAATCAGGTTAATCACGTGGCACATGCATCTGACATGAAAGATCTCTCCTAATGGTGCATCTCTAATATTCCTAACAAACATATTGATCGCTACTCCATTATTAGAAGCGTTATCGAATGTGTTACTAAAAATTATAATATTGAATTTAATATTCCCTAAAGATTTTCATTATACACTCAAAAATAGCCGGGCCATCATGAGGATGAAGAATCTCAGTGAATCCTAAAATTTTTTTATTGATTGTCCAGTTAGAATCTACATAGTGACTCGTGAGACATGCATAAGAAGAATCATCGTGACTTGTCCATATATCGGACGTCACGGACACCACTCCACTATATGCCATAAATTCCTTAATTATTTTTTATTTTTCTAACTTATATATTTTTAGTATGTCATTCCTAGATGTGGACCTAGGAATCCTACAATAAGAAGGCTGAAAATAAGTTTGCATGATACGCAATATCCTTGAATCTTTTGAAAATCTGATCGGAAGACCCATCAATGTGATGAGCCTGGTCATGCCGTCCCTACCCAACTCCCTGGAGTATACGAATGGAGTAAACTTTGAGACTGAATTCGATCCAGTCTCAAAAAATATAGTACCAAGTTGTGTTTGCCTAGGATCTAAGGGTTCATGTTTTTTGGTGCATAATTCGGCATGCCTCTTAAGGTGCCCAGTCCCAAATGAATTCTTGCATGTTAATAGTCTCATACAATATTTGCACTGTGTCATTTCTTGTTCCTCACCCCAAATATTTTTTTGTGTTATGATTTTAAAATGAGTCTAAACTACATAAGTCCTCCTAGTTTTTTGTTTTTTAGAATTTTGGGTTGAGACGACTGGAGAAACCAAAGTTTCAGCAGCCTCAGACCTCTGTGTAATATTTTCATTTTTCAAATTTAAATACGTGTCAGGTGTATTTGTCATTTTTTATGATTTTTATTTTTTCATAATTTTTTTTCTAGAGATAGAAACTATAGAGAGAGAAAGTAAAAAAAAAAGCGTAAAATAAATTACCCGGTAAAAGCAGTGAGGTCGGTCACGTGCACGGTGCACCGCAGCAAGCTCTAATGTTCAAAACTCAAGTCGAGTTTCACGAAAATCCAAGCCGAAAGCAAAATCCCGAGGCCCGAGAGAGATGCACGGTTTATGTGAGAGAAAGAGAAAGTTTTGAGAGGATATATATTTTTGAAAAACATAAATGTTATAGGGAGGGGGACAGAATTTATAGATTAAAGATATTAATTTTTTATAAAAAAATATATTTTTTTATATTTTATTGAATTTTTAATAATTATTTAGGGGGCAGAATCACGAGGACCGTTGGATTCTGCCCCATAGCAGTTGGAGGCAAATCCAACGGCTGAAATTAATACTATTTGATTAATTTTTATTTTCCCGTTGGGATTGGGTCGGGTCCAACCAGACCCGACCCGCGGTCTTTTTTTTCAGGAGGGGTCGGGTCACGCCCATGCGTGGCCGCATGAAACCGGCACGGGAAGAACCCGTGCCGGCGTGCCGTGCCACGGGCCGAGCCGTGCCGGGTCAGGCACAGCACAACTCGAGCCAGGCACGGCACGGCACGGTTTTTTAACCTGCCGGGCCGGGCCGGCCCGGCTTGTTTGACACCTCTAAACGGGACGTGCCGTGCCGGCCCGACCCTTTTTTTTGCACTTCCGTGCTTTCATGCCTGCATGGTTTATCAAAGCCATGCCCGACACGGCCCGCCTGCCTGGTGGTAAAAGTATCATGCCGGGTCAGGCCCGTACGGGCCTGATTAAAAAAAATAAATCTTTTTTAAAAAAAAATAAATCTTTTTTAAAAAAAAAATTTTAAAGTATTTTATTAAGTTATATATAAAATATATATTATATTATATATAGATACCATTTAAAATATTAAATTTGTAACTTAAAAATTGTTAAAATTTTAATAAATTACAAAGTTTAAAATTTAAATTAGTAACTTGAATATTATTAAAAATTTATAACTTGAAAATATTAATAAAGTTTATATTTTTTTTATTAAATTTTAATAAATTTAGATTATAATTTAATAGAATTAAATTAAACAAGAAATTTCGTTAAAAAAATATCAAAGTCACAAAAATAAAAGCAAACCAAATATCTAGTCGGCTTATAAATACTGAACCAAAGCAAATACAACGTAACGTAAAAAAAAACATATAATCAGTAAAAACAAAACATAGAAATCAAAAAGCAAAATCAAGAATAAATCACACAAATCAACTGTGTTCGTGACCGTGAGACATCAAAAATCAAAATCAAATGACAATGACAAATGATATGTGGCGTGACGTACTGGGGTGGGGTGGCATTGGCAACTGGTGTCTGGCAACGGGCAGGGGAAACCGACAACCACGACAATCGTCAATCGACATATCATGAGCATGATCAACCGCAACATCAAAATTACTATCATATGGATCATCATCATTAGCAATCAACTCCTCCGCTTTCACAGTAGATGTAGTCTTTGTCCCAACTCCAGCACGATTTTGGATATTAAATCTTGAATCATCATAATCCTTCAAACAGGCCAAGGCCTCAACAATATCTGGACGTAATCTTGATCTTATATTCGAAATCACGTTCACTACAACAGAAAAATTAGACTCCGATACTATGCTCGACACCGGATGAGTCAGTAGATTCCATACCATCATAGATAGCACGGGAAAGGTGAACTCATGATTTTTACCATTATAATATATTAAGATTCTTAGTATCATAATGTGATGAGATTGAGCAGTATTCGGTATCTAAGTACCAAGAAAACTCACTCCTATGTGATGGTTCACCCCGTCATTTTCTCCTAGCTAACTGAATGGAAAAATCGTTATCTCCGAAAAAAGTATCTATGTCCGTAATCACAGTCTCACAACTACTACTATCATACCTAGTATTGTAGTATGTGAACAGGTCATTCAACTTCTCATGAATGAATCCTTCAGGTGGGTTTTCCAGGTTCATGCACGAGGAAATGTAAGTCAGAGTGTTATCTATCCCTTCCACTTTAATCCTAGAGTCCATGCATGCAGTGAGATAATAAAGAGATGGAACGGTAGACCAGTACTTTAAGTACTTGGTTTTTATCTCTGCAATCATATGGTAAAGTATCGAGTCAGCTCAATACTTTCTAAATATGCTACTAATGTTGCATATGCACCTGAGTATAATGCAAGTCGTGAGAGTAAAAACCATCGAACACATATTCGTCGTGTCATAAAAAATCTTAATGAATTTCATAAATGAAATTTCTAAAGCTTAGTCAGTGTCGCCAATAATAAGTTTGTCACTCTTATTATTGACGTAGTCGGATATCATGTGTTCATATCTAACACATGACTTTAATATCAGGTACGTGTAATTCTAATGGTATCTCATATTCAATTAGAATTTCTTCTTCTTAAGATTTGCAGACAAACAGAGATTACCAAACTCTTATTATCTGCGAGGAGTGCAAATATATTTTAGTATATTACGTATATTATCCAATGCGGGGGAACACACCTTCATACTCGCTTGTACAATCAGGTTAATCATGTAACACATACATCTGACATAAAAAATATATCATAATGGTGCGTCTCTAATATTCCTAACAAATATGTTAATCGCTAATCCATTATTATATGCGTTATTGAATGCGGTACTAAAAATTTAATTTTTAATTTTATATTCTCTAAAGATTTTAATCATACACTCAAAAATAGTCGGGCTATCATGAGGATGAAGAATCTTTGAGAATCCTAAATTTTTTTTATTCATTGTTCAGTTAGAATCTAAATAATGGCCGGTGAGACGTGCATAAGATGATTCATCGTGACTTGTCCAGATATCGGACGTCACGGATACCACTCCACTATATGCTATAAACTCATTAATTATTTTTTATTTTTCTAACTTATAAAATTTTAGTATGTCATTCCTATATGTGGACCTAGGAATCCTACGATAAGCAGACTGAAAATATGACTGCATAATGCTCACTTTCCTTGGATCTTCCAAAAATCTGATTAGAAGACACATCAATGTGATCAGTTTGGTCATGTCTTCCCTATCCAACTCGTTGCTGTATATTAATGGTGTAAACTTTGTTACTGAACTGAATCCGGTGCCAATCTCAAAAAATTTAGTGCTAAGTTGGGTTTGCCTAGGATTTAATGCACCATGTTTTTTGGTACATAATTCGGCATGTCTCTTAAGGTCCCCAGTCCAAAATGAATTTTTACAAGTTAAATTTCTCATATAATTGTATTGTGCTATTTCTTTTTCTTTCGCCCCTAATAATTTTTTGTTTTATTATATTAAAATGAGTCTAAACTATAGAAGTCTTCCTAGTTTTTTGTTTTTTAGATATTTGGGTTGAGACGACAGGAGAAACCAAAGTTTCAGCAACCTCAGACCTCTGTGTAAGATTTTAATTTTCTAAATTTGAAAGTTTTATTAGTAGTAGTCATTTTTTATGATTTTTGTTAAATATGAGGTAGAGCCTAGATGATAGATTTTAGATTTTAGGATTAGAGAAAGAGACTAGATAGTAGAGAGAAAGTAAACAAAAAAAACTTAAAATACCCGATAAAGTAATGAAGTAGATTACATACACGGTGCACCATAATCTAGTTCAAATTTTCAAACTCGAGTTGAGAATCCCGTAAAGTCAAGTCAAATGACGAAATCCTGTGTCCCGGAAGAGATAAGAGTAAGAGTTTTGAGAGAGTGAGATTTGAGAATAAATATTTATGAAAAACATAAGTGTTATAGAGAGGTGAAGGATTTTATAGATTAAAGAAAAATTCTATTTTAAAAAAAGTATTTTTTATATTTTTTTTAATTTTTTATTGAATTTTAGGGGGCAGAATCATGAGGGCCGTCAGATTTTGCTCTCTAGTCATTGGAGGCTAAATCTAATGGCTGATATTCAAATTCTTTTTAACCATTGAGGGGGGATTCGGGTCGGGCGGGACCGCGGGTCGGGTCGGAGTAGACCCATGCCCGTGTGTTTTCCCTATCCACACTGAATGGCACCGGCGTGTCGATGGGGTGGGGTGGGGACGTGAGTTGTAGGGTGCGGGTCTGCGGGACATGTTTCGTGCCGATGGGTTGTGCCATGGGCCACCGAACTGTGCCAGGTCAGGCACGGCACGAGGCTTAGTTGGCCATGGCATGAGCCCGGGCACGAGAAATTTTCGTGGCGGGCCGGCCCAGGCACGGCCGAATCATGCCGTGCCTCGGGCCGAACTTGGTCGGGCCAACTGGGTTGCCACCTCTAATAATATATGAGTTTTAGAGAATGAGAAAATTTTATATTTTTAGTTTTATAATTGTAATAAAAAAATAATTGAAATAAAAAGTCGTGTATATCTTGCAAAATGTTCAGCTTCTTTTAGCCGAAGAATAGTAGTAAGATGCAAGCTAACGATTAATTGAAATATTAGAGGTTCTTACACTCATCGAAGATTGATTCTGTGCAAGCTGCAACTTTTAACGCATAGAGCTATACTATGCATGAGTTTCTCATTCCATAGCACAATATAAAAAGAGAGAGATCTATAAGACTCATTCGTGAAAGATATCATTGTTGTTGCTGAGAAAAATTGTTAATGATTTCACATTGGAACGAATGACTTCGACTCTACGGAGAACTACTCCTTCTCATTAGACTCGACTCATTCAAATATAAAGATGAGAAACAATAAGTGCTCCATCCTATAATCGCAAGACTTGCATGACAATATTAATTTATATGATAATATTATTGTTTGCATATCATAATTTAGAGAAATTTAGTGTATTTATATTTTGAGAGAGAATTTATTATGGGTTGAGTGTTAAAAATTATAAATATTAAATTTCTATTTATAGTAATTTTTTTATCAAACAAATTATTTTTAAATTTATTCTGTTTGAACAGAACTTAAATAGTCATTAGATTTCTGCCAATAGCCTTTGGAGTGAAATTTAATGGTAGATGTTATATGTTTTTTTAACTTTTTTTGTTATTATTTGATTCAATTCTGATCGGACAATGATGTTCGTTGCGGTCACAATCAGCCACCGAAGGCCATCCGTTGCAAATACAATAATCATTTTTTTAAGGAAAAATTATCAATAAGGCTGAGTGGAATAGAAAATGGGGATTTGTGTTTTGGTATATTAAACATAAAATATTTATGTTTTGGTGTACTAAATTTATAAGAGACAAAAATGAGCACATTTAGTAACAATTTCGGATGAAAGATTATCTTGTCATATAATAGGTATGAGGTTGATATTCAAATAGAGTTTGACCTCTTTGGGTTATTCTCCAACATATACTTTTGTTGATCTAGGTGTAAATTTTTTATAATATGAGATTATTCAATTGATTGTACTACTTAACAAGAAAATCATAAGAGAGATAAATTATTTGATTATTTTTAAATCCAACTAATGCAATCAGTTTAATTAGTTATTTTCTAATTTTATTTTGCCAAATTCACTTAGGCACCACTTTTTGCATACTGAGTTATGTGAAGAAGGTTCAAGGACTTGATATCTCTTTGAGGGATTACCGATATTCATAACTAGTTGGATATTCATATTATAGTTAGACATCAACTTGTACTGACATGAGATTTATAATAATTTATCTATTTTTTAGAGATAATATTTTTTTATGGAAAAAAAGAGTAAAATGATTATTTTGAAATCTAGTGTAAAAATATCATTTATGCAATAATAATTATAATTGGTAAATTTGATGCTTATTTGTGTAGATCCATCGGTTAATGAACAATGATGAAGTACATAGATGTGAGTATATAATCTCTAATTCATTGGTTAATGGATGGATGAGGTACATAGATGTGAAATACTTTCTCATAACAAAACCATATGATGAAAACAATACTATAGACTATAGTATATATCCATATAATGAACAATGAACATCTTCACCAAGGCCTTGAAAAGGCTTAACTTTTTTTTTTCTTATAAATTTGATTTTTTGGACCTCTACGCACTAGCTTATAGGAGATGTTGTAGTTTGTTATTTTATTTTATTTATTTTTCTTTTATTTTTGCATTATGGATTAGAGTATATAATTTGTGGGATTTTTTCAATTTGACTAGCCTCTTATATAGTGGCTAGCATGTATACATTTTCATTAAAGTGTGATTTTTATAAATGTTATTTTGTTTGTTTTCTAACAAGTAATAAGTTTAGATATATTTTTAGACTTTTATTGTTTCCTAGACTCACTAAAAAATGAGCCTCTCAAAAAATATATAATATTAATATTCACTACTATTATACAAGGTTTAGACGATAAATATTCGTACTATTTCTGAGTATTAGAGTAATTAAGAAATACACATTTTAAAGTCATAGGTGTGATCCTATCTCAACTTTGGAAAAGATCCTTGACAAGATAAGTATTCTTAAAAATTTTGGTAGATAGTCTAGATAATCTCATTCTAGGGTGTAAGATTTAAAATGACACGTGGTGAGACATGACAATAAGAAAATATTTGATTGATGATGTAGTTTTCAATTAATACCATATTTTTTCAAGAATATTCCAAAACACTCCTACCAAAGAGAAGTATATGTGCTATCTTATTTAAATGTATTTTTTTCACAGCCTCATTCTATGGGGTGTGCCATCATAATAAGTATGATATATGATTTCATGATTAATACATCGTGTGATGAAGCTTCAGACATATACTATATTTGTTTTTTTAATACTAATTTTATATTTTTTTTTAAATAGATAAAAAATAGAAAAAATATGTGATCCAAAGAACGTAAAAACTCAACTATGTAAAGCATGCATAATTACCAATAAGGAGATCATACTTTGTGTACAAGGCTCAAACTTTAGCACCAGGTCTTGGAGAAGTTAATATATCAATAACCTTACTTTTAAAAGTCGGAGGATTTATGTTAAATGAATCTCAAACTTGAGACCTATCACATCTGGACGGATGTTTTTTTCATCACACCAAGGCATGCCCTCAAATAGATGCATGCAACACAAATATTTCATAGGTGATTAATCATATCGGTGTTATTCTCGCTCAAATATATTTAACTTTAGACTTTTTATGAGATTCACTTTGTTAATGTTAGTGTGATCATACATCATAATCATTTATAAACATGATAAAATATTTAAATTTTTCTTGCGTATTATCTCTATCATGTTCTTATATGTTTGAGTGTATCAAATCGAATGAATCTATGCTCACACAAGTCTAAGATGAAGGATATAAAATTTTGATATTTTTTTATTAACTGACACATCTCACACTTTAGTGTAGATATATTTCTATCACTATGATTAAATATTCTCGGCTTGACTAGAGATGAGTAACAAAGTTGAGAATAAACAAGTAGTGAATCAACAACATTAAAATATTTTTTGTGATTTCTTTTGATGTAAGTAAAATCTAAAGACATATAGAGCACTCTGTTCAATTCCAAATGAAATATTTCTCGAAATCTTCTGATCTCGAAAATAAAAATCAATGAAAAAAAAGTATAAAATCACTCTTGAGTTGCCTAGAAAGATAAAGTGGATAGTTAGCAATAGATAAAGCTCATGAAAGTGATAATGAATCAAGATGAACATAATCATAACTAACAATTGCATGTGGAAAGTCATTGCCTATTACAACATTCAACAAACAAGAGAAAAACATAGAGAAAAGAGAATAGTTCCCTTAATGTAACTATTGGCTTCCGAGTCCATAGCTCTTCAATTGGAATTAGAGAGATGAGTCATGAGATCAGTAATACTTGAAGATCATATGTTAGCTCCCGATTATATTGCTACCTTACTATGAAGAAATTTTGTGTATTCCTCTCCAATAAGGATCTTAGTGGGCAGAATTTGTATGAACTCCCGAATGACTCTGGTAGTCTACTTGTATTTCTTAATTGTCTGTAATGTTGTCAGTCAGTCTTTATTCAAATAACTCTCAAAAATTCTTCTCGGTGTGACCCATCATCAAGTATTTTATATATATATATATATATTATTTTTATTTTTTTTATTTTTTTTATTTTTTTTATTTTTTTATTTCTTTATTTCTTTATTTCTTTATTTCTTTAAAATATTTATTTCTTTATTTCTTTATTTCTTTATTTCTTTAAAATATTTATTTCTTTATTTCTTTATTTTTTTATTTTTTTTATTTTTTCATTTTTCTCTTTTCGCTTTTTGCTTTTCATTTTTTTTTATTTTTATTTTTAAATTTTTTTATTTTTATTTTTTTATTTTTTTATTTTTTTATTTTTTTATTTTTTTTTTATTTTTTTTCTTTTTTTTTTTTTTAAAGATCTCATGTAGTATCTATATTGAATAAAGATCTCATGACTTTGTCTATGTTATGATTGATACTTTCTTGACTATCAATATATGTTGAATGAGGTGCTTTTAGTAAGTCTAAGTGTGTATTATATATTTAATTGACCAATATTGTAACTCTGGTTTGATAGGAAATTCTCAATCACCTAGGACCTTATAGAGAAAACCCAAGAATTTGTCTAGTAGTGAGTATAAATATCAAGTATTCTTCCAAGAAGTTGCTCAATTTGTCTCTCACGGACACAACAATCTTTGCTGACATAATCTCAAAAAAATCTTATACTAATTTGAATAGAAATTAGTGTAATGAGTGGTAACTTACTCTAGTGTGGCAACCTCTTCTAGTCACAATCCCATGACTAGAAAATTTAATATAATAATATTGCTCACTCTTATAATATTTTGTGTAAAGTACAAGTTTGAGAAAATTGATGTCAACTCTAACTTAATAGACTATCACATGACAATTAAAAGTTGGAAGCCAATTTGTTGACACCTTTCTCTCTTCTCATTGCTGAGTAAATTATTTGTCACGTGGTCATCCATAGAGAAATTAATAGAATCTTGACTTCCTTCGTATAATAATTTAACACACATATAACAACTAATAAATTAAGTACATCCATTGCACATTTGACTAACATTTTGTTCACTGTGCACCAATACTGCACCACTGCAACCCAGCACTAAAAAACTTTACGCCACACTGCACCAATGACGCACCAATGGTTCGCCAACTGTGCATCACACCCTACCACTGGTCATCCATAAAAACATGGTCAATCAACGATGCCAAAGAATTTAGGATAATGAAATGTTAGTTTTGATAATTTTACTTTTTGTTTCGAGTACACATATTTTGAGGTATATGCATTATGTATTCACTTGTGCATGGTTAATTAATACTTGTTAGACTTCTTTTTTCAAGTATGTGTGTGTGTTTATACGTGAGCAGTTAAAATAGTACACATCATGAGTCTTATTGTAAAAAAAGCAAATAAATACAAGAAACATATATCAAGCAATAAAATTTTAGTAATTATGAAATTGGGTCATATTAGTGTAGTTTTGGGAAGAGGAGTAAGATGAGGTGAGAATCATAAGAGAAGAAAAATTAATGTTATTATTGAACTCTGTAAAATATGAAAATACAATCACACACACACACACATACTTTTCATATATATATATATATATATAGTTTGGGACAACCCACATGTTTGGTGCTCCCAAATTATAAAAAATAAAAAATTAAATCAATAATTAATACTTTCTTATAAGTTGGTGCACACATGTCACTAACACTTAACTTGGAAAAGATGAAAGAAATATGTGATCCTCTGAGTCTTCGTGAAGATATTTGTAATTTGCTCGCTGATAGGTATGTTGAAAATGACTATCAAACTATCTTAAATTTTTTTACGTATTAAATAACAATCAATCTTAATATGTTATGTTTACTCTTGAAATACTATGTTGCCAATAAAGTGCTAATCTATTTGGATATTATAATAAAACATTTTTGGTATCTAAACTAGTAAGTATAACTCTTCTAAGAAGTGAATGATTCATTAAAACTCATAAGTAATTAATGCTATAATTTTATACTCTGTTTATCATTTATTTGGAAATTGTTGGAATTTTTTTTATTGTGAACGTTATTTTTTATTATTTTTTGTGATTAATGGATGGATTTATTTTATTATTCTTTTAATTTACAATGAGTTGAGATTGTATAAAAAAAAGATATACATGTATCTTTTATTCTACATAATAGATGATTTGATACGTAGAATTTAACTTATGCATAGAAGATCAAATCATCATTTCTTGTAGAATATAAGTTTAGTGTTCGAAATCTAGATTGAGTTGGATACTCTATTAGTAAAATTATAGTACAAGATTTTAGTAGTTTTATCTTAGCTATGAAGAATAGTAAAATTTTAATTTCTTGTGCTAGTGGACTAATGTGTGTTGAATGAGATTACATAGTGTAATTATTTTATATTAACATATAAAATAAAAATATATCATTATTATTACAAATATTATTATTCTTAATTTTGAGATAATTAATAAAAATATATATTTATTAATAATTATTTTGATTCATAAAGAATAAGATTTATATATAGATTAATAAATTCGGTAGGTTAGCTAATTATATTAATTATATGATAAATAGTAATTATTGATGAAATCCATGTTTTGTAAAATGGATTGATAATATCTCATTTGAAGATACTTATAAATTTTAATATTGCTAAATCATACAGATTATTTTTGATATGACATATTAAATAAGTTAAGTAGAAGATCTTAAGAAAATATTAAAAGAGATTGATTGGGTTAAATTGTTAGTTGTTTTGTTTATTTGATGGGTATTTATAATTTTAACTTGTGAAATTAAATAAATATTAAATAACAAAAGATATGAGTTGTATTAAATAAGTAAGAGAGTGTAATAATAATTCTATAATAAAATAAATTATAATTTATGTAAATTATGGTGCATATAATTTATATTGTGAGCTTAAAATCTTATTTCAGCCAAAGTCTTTTTCGTAGCCTTGTCTAATGTCATTAGAAATATTTAAATTATAATTAAAATTTAGTTTATGTATTTAGAATATATATGTGTATAATATCAATATAATTAATTTGATTGAAATTATATTAATTTAATTTATTAATTGTTATAAATATGAATTAATTATATATATATATATATATATATATATATATATATATATATATATTAATAAATTAACATAATCTTTAATATGATAATTTGAATAAAATAAATAAGAAACATGTCACTTTTCTTTTGAAAAGTGATGTGATGTATGGTTTATTTTTTTCTTAACATTTTGGATATATTGGCAAAAAGAAAACCCTAACATCACATGATTTCGAGGTATGTGTTGAGCAATCTTACATTGATTTTCGTCATAGAACATAAAAACTAAAATGAATCAATTTACACGTCCATGATAATGCATTTAGATGATTCAGGTTTTTAATATGAATAGAGGGATAAATAATTATCTTTGATTAAACAGAGCTGCTGTAATCTCTGTTGAGCGAACAAAACTGCCTAGCTATTTAGGTCTTTTATCTGAGTGGATCTGTTAATGTTCATTACTTTTAGGGTTGTAATTCTGAATATAATTTGTGTATTTTTGTGATCACACTAGGTGTAATATTAACTAGTCTCCGCGAATAAGTTAGATGATTTTGTGGCGAACTCCTTTCGAGGAGCCATAGACTTGTGAAAATAAGAAAAACGACCATGGTGAAGCTTGCAGTGGCGAATGATAACTATGATGGAGCTTGCTGTGGTTTACGACAATTGCAGAAAAGCTCTTGGTGGCAAAAATCAACTGTGACAGAAATTATGAAAATAAGAAACTCTGGTATTAAAAACAACACGAGTCAACAAAAAGAACAAACCTTGATAATGTTATGTCTTATGAATCACACAATAGTGTCATTAATTACGACAAAAATTCTAGATTTTATAGAGAAAATAAAAAGAGTGGGTTTTTGTTCCATGGGCATAAATTTTTGAATTTTTCATCCCATAGTCTTGAGTGAGGTAGTGATAGAGGTGTTAAACGGGACGTGCCCGGCCCATTTTTTTCAGGCATGACCGTGCTTTCGTGCCGGGCCAGGCACGGAACGGTTTTGTGGGGGTTCAGCTCGGCACGGGCCTGCGGCACGATTCGTCGGGTTCGGCACCTTCGGGCCGAACCCTAAATTAAAAATAAAGGAGGGTTTCAGCGCTCCCGAAACCCTAATTTAAAAAAAAATTTAGTAATTGGGCCCGCCCGAAACCCTAATTTTAAAAAAAATTAGTAATTGGGCGCGCCCGAAACCCTAATTTTAAAAAAAAATTAGTAATTAGGCTCGCCCGAAATCCTAATTTAAAAAAAAATTAGTAATTAGGCTCGCTCGAAATCCTAATTTTTTTTAAAAAATTGATTTTGGCATGGTACCGTGCCAACGGGCCACGGTACCTTGCCGGGCCAGGCATGACACGAGACTTGGTTGGCCTCGGCACGACACTGCACGATTGTGTCGTGGTCGGGCACGGCACGAGCCCGGGCACGGGAAATTCCCATGCCGGGCCTGCCCAGGCATGGCCGAATATTGCCGGGCCTGCCCAGGCACGTCCGAATCATGCCGTGCCTTGTGCCGGACCGGGCCGGTTGGCACTCTAGGTAGTGACAAGAAAGAGTAGTTGATGTGGTAGTATCCTAGCATTAGCCAATAATACTCAAAGAGAGAAGTCTGAAATATTCCTCCTAAGTAAATATAACAAGACTAATACAAATATCATCTTATATGACAAATCACACATGTAAAGAATTCTACAAATCTAATTGCTTAATCTTTTCAGTGTAGTCTGTTCTGTCAATACAAATATCACTCCAACATTGCTTCATAGAATTATGTCCAAGTCGCATAGTGAGTCATCTTGTGCCGAGTTGCCAGTCTGCGTGTTAACAACTGAGTAATATCATCTTATATGACAAATAATCGTAGTATTGAAATCTTCGAAATATGGAAATACAATCACACTACATATAGCTTGGGGAATCCCACGTGGCGGGTCCTCCCAATTAATTATAAAAAAAAAAAAAAGAAAATATATAAAAAATCAAATCAAACCTCTACCAGTATATTTATCATGAAACAATTATAGCAAAAAAGTTGATCAAAATTCTTAATTTTTAAAATATTTTTTTATTATTTTTTGAAAATTGAGCACTCCTAAAAGTTTTTGGGTGATATATGTGTGATCGCACAAATACTGACGTACAGGTGTATTTGCCAAAGGGTAGTAGATCTCAGGTTCAGGACTATCAGACCCAATCTCTCTGATTCTTGAGGTGTAAAATTGCCAGGATATTAACTTCACTCAGACTTGTGCACTTGATGATATACGTTTGATATTTTCAAAATTTATTTTTTCTCATCGGCAGCTAATTGCTGCCCACGACAACCACGGCCCATTATCTAGCCGTGCCAGGGCGAGTTGACCTAGAACAGATTCATTTTTAGGTTGGTTTTGAACTGGAAAGAAGCTTTGGAGGCAGAGCATCCAATCTGGTGGAGTCGTGTGGAAAATCTGTTGCGAATCTTGTTGCCACCATAACAAGTCACTTTCCAGGTGTTCCTGTATTTTTTTTTTTTTTTGTTCTAGTGTGAATTTCACGAAGTTGCTGAGATATTGACTCTGTCGGCACAAAATGCCTAGGGTTTCAGGATCATTCTGTTTATCAGGGCCACCAAGTATTCTTCTATAAAAGAGCTCAGATATTTGCAGCAGACCTACACGGTGCATTTAAAGGCCAGGGATATGGAGAATTTAAAGACATTGGTTCGGTCACTATGTTTGCAGACTACATTGTTCCTGCTGCGCTCAGGCATCTCGGGGTGCTGGTACATAGTCCAGCCCTTTCTAGCATGATTGAATCTCACTGTGAAATAGCTTCGGGCAGCGAGGAGGAAGTTGAACTGCGTGCGTGTTCCATATGTGCTGTGGAGAAGATGAAGGACCTTCTTCATGTAAAGTATGGAAAACAGGTATGGCTTGCTGCTCTTCTCCTTTCCCTAGTGCTTGTTGCTTGGAAAATATCAGCGCGCCTCTGCCAAATGCTAAGCCATTTGGCATTGCATGACTCTAGAGGATGCTCCCATGCGCCCAAGGGGTGACCCTTGGCATATTCACTTTTAAGTGCACCAATTTTTTGCATAGAGTATCTCTATCATTATATAATGACTCTAAAGGATCCTTAACGATCTATATGTTAAGGGTTGTCACCATCATAGTACAAAATTAAAGATCAAAGTAAAAAGAACTAAGCTAAGGATTGTTATCATCATAATCTATTTGTAAATATGTGAGCTAATTGATATGTTGTAGGGATATATATATATATATATGCGCGCGCGCGCGCGCGTGTGTGTGTTATGACAATAATTATATTTTAGATTTTCTCTTTGATGAGTAAATAGATAATTTCTATGTGTTTTGTTTGTCTGTGAATATTGAATTAGAGGCTATATATATCTCATTGCTTGATCATTATAGCAGAGTAAAGAGAGAGAAGTGACTAGAAACTTGCCGAGTGCTAGGGATTGCGGTGATAGTTAGGGATTTGAGATTTTTGAGGAATGATCATTTAATACAAATAGAATTCTCATAGAGGAAGCACATATATCACAATAAGATAACTCATAGATAAAAAATACACGTGCCAGAAAAGGTCATGACTTGAGTTTTCTGACTTCCAGTTGTAACAATAGAAAACTATGTGACAACTCTATTTATCCTCATCAACATGAGCAACGCAAGCCTTTACAAAATGTAAATCTCTACCAGTGGATGACTCTTTGATTGCCAGGCTAGCTAACTCTTGATTCTGACTTTAATACATGACGTCGCAACCTGAGTTGGTATGTT
Organism: Sapria himalayana; assembly: GCA_029783825.1. Classification (NCBI taxonomy): domain Eukaryota; kingdom Viridiplantae; phylum Streptophyta; class Magnoliopsida; order Malpighiales; family Rafflesiaceae; genus Sapria; species Sapria himalayana. The sequence continues at coordinate 704,028 of JAREIK010001382.1, read as the reverse complement.
TTCAAATCTGTGGCAGTCCCTCTTGAATTGCTCAAATGTATTGTATCTTTAGCAATTCAGCTTTGGCTTGTCTAAACTCATCGATCTTCCTCTTAACTTATACTTCCTTTCAGATCGGCTCATCATTCGGCCTCCACGTCTCCCCTCTCACACACTATGCATCATTTGATTGTAGAATTGTAATTATCTCATTGGATAACTCTTTTACACTACTATCGATGGTGATAATTAAATTATCATATGGATCAGGCAGTAAGCAATTGAGGATCATAATTTTATAATTATTATTGATATCATAGCCAATAGATGACAATTAGATGAACAGTGTGTAAATTCATGTAGAAATGCAACAAAAATAGCAACTTATGTCATGCACAACATATAAAGTTTTTTCTTATGGAATAGCTTACCAATCAATGACTTGTTTTAATAAACCATCTTAAGTTTTATCTACAAATATTTCACCATACTCTTATCATAAATATCCACTAAGATTTCATTTATCAAACATAGTAGGGTCAGGCCTTGCGTTCTCCGATCAATGCCTATAATTGCGATCATTAATTCTAATTGACGAGCATATCTTTAATCTTTAGCTTTCATGACTCAATTATTTTTTGTAAATTTCTCCACCTCAATCTTAGATGTTATTTAACTCATCATGCTCTGATCGAAATGCATATCTTGTTCATGCACTCTATTGAATTGAACTGTGGCTATGATATCAAATGTTAGATCTCCAAGTACCAAAGATAATTATTCTAATACTAAGTATTAGATTCGACATAACATGTATAACCTCTATTTGATACCAAATGTTAGGAATTGTTGTGGTAGTTGTGATTTAGGATTTTCGAGGAGTGATAATTCAACAAAACCAAAACTTTCATAGAAGAAAAACACATTTTATAACAAGAGAACTTATAAAAGTACACATGCACCAGAGGAGAAGGAAGGAGACAGAGAGAGAATAGCATAGGAGAGAAATTTTTTTTCATTACTTATGCTTTGTTGTTGATCGCTATTTAAATATTCATAATAGTGATGTAACTATTTCATTGAACCTTATTATTTTTCTATTGTTTTTCTTTTGTTTTTCTCTTGTTTTTCACTAGAGGAGAAGAAAGGGGACAGAGAGAGAATAGCATAGGAGAGAAATTTCTTTTTCATTACTTATGCTTTGTTGTTGATCGCTAGTTAAATATTCATAATAGTAATGTAACTATTTCATTGAACCTTATTATTTTTCTCTTGTTTTTCTATTATTTTGCACTAGAGGAGAAGGAAGGGGACAGAGAGAGAATAGCATAGGAGAGAAATTTCTTTTTCATTACTTATGCTTTGTTGTTGATCGCTAATTAAATATTAATAATAGTGATGTAACTATTTCATTGAACCTTATTATTTTTCTCTTGTTTTTCTCTTGTTTTGCACTAGAGGAGAAGGAAGGGGACAAAGAGAGAATATCATAGGAGAGAAATTTCTTTTTCATTACTTATGCTTTGTTGTTGATCGCTAATTAAATATTCATAATAGTGATGTAACTATTTCATTGAACCTTATTAATTTTCTCTTGTTTTTCTCTTGTTTTGCACTAGAGGAGAAGGAAGGGGACAGAGAGAGAATAGCATAGGAGAGAAATTTCTTTTTCATTACATATGCTTTGTTGTTGATCGCTAGTTAAATATTCATAATAGTGATGTAACTATTTCATTGAACCTTTTAATTTTCTCTTGTTTTTTTCTTATTTTGCACTAGAGGAGAAGGAATGGGACAGAGAGAGAATAGCATAGGAGAGAATTTTCTTTTTCATTACTTATTCTTTGTTGTTGATCGCTAGTTAAATATTCATAATAGTGATGTAACTATTTCATTAAACCTTATTATTTTTCTCTTATTTTTCTCTTGTTTTTCTCTTGTTTTTCTCTTGTTTTTCTCTTGCTTTCTCTTTTTTTTCTCTTGTTTTTATTTTTTTTTTATTTTCTTTTTATTTTTTTATTTTCTTATTTTTTTATATTTTTCTTATTTTTTTTTATTTTTATTATATTTTTCGTATTTTTCGTATTTTTCGTATTTTTCGTATTTTTCGTATTTTCTTATTTTTCTTATTTTCCTTATTTTTCTTATTTTCCTTATTTTTCTTATTTTCTTATTTTCGTATTTTTTTTATTTTTATTTTTTTTAATTTTTATAATTTATTTGGTAATTTGCATTGAAACTTGGGTTGAGTTATAATAACTTGGGTTAATTATTTTTTTAATTTGGGTTGGGTTTGGGTTGGGTTTGGGTTGGGTTTGGGTTGGGTTTGGGTTGATTCTCAACCTATCTGATTGCCACCCTAGACCTAAGTTAGCCTGGATCACAATAGGGTTAGTTGGGCTCGAGCCTCATTTATCTAGCACGAACCCAGGCTAGTCTCGGTTGTAGTCATTTCAGGCTAGAAATTGCCCGGTCCTACTTGTGCTTGGGTCGTGCCTAGTATTGGTGTTACTCAACCTGTATCGGCACGACTCAGTAGGACAAATATTGTCATTGAGTTGTGTTGCACTACCTTCTTTTAGGTGCTTGCCGGTGCAATACGACACATTTGACACCTCTAAGCACATAGAGATATATTATGTATATCTCGTTGAGAAAATTTAGGATCAAATTATTATTGCAACATATATTCAGATAGCTGAACAATCTCTAAGATCTTAAGGAGACTTTAGCTTCTCAATCTCTCCTCTAGTCTGTGTTCTAGATTTTTACGTAACGACTTGATGGAGAGTGTTGTGGCTCACATCATTTTAACTTTTTTTATTGTTTGTTTTTTTTTTTTTTTTTTGTTGTTGTTGATAAAGTACATGAATTGAGTTTTTTCAATTATATTTTTATATGAAATAAGAGTATTATTTGTATATTTATTATCATGAGTATGATTATCTTATATATATATAACTTAAAATTTAGCATGCCTTTAGGTTAATTCATAATCTTTATATAGCCCACCCACATCATAATTCATAGTCTTTAGGGACAATTAGAGTTTGAATACCAATCATCTATTATCAAATTTTATTATTTTCTTTGCTTTTCATGTTGAAAACACATGCGATGAAAATTATAATCAATTTGGCCGCAACTTATAATAAAATAAATGGTAAGTTAAAGATGTGACCTCAGCATATAATAAAATAGACTATAAAATTAAATCAAAAATTTTGCCCATCTCACAATAAAGACTGGTGGTCTATCCATCAGTTAGTTTAGTTTTGCTTGGCAAATGTGAATGACTTCCTCCAAAAAGAATTCTACATTTGCCTTGATTTTCTACATCTTTATTTTTTGTGTGTTTAGTTGTTGTTTTGATGTTGTGATTTGTAGTGCAGGTGACGAGTATTGAGTTGGACCTTTGGCTCTGGGCTTTTGGCGTCCAATCCCTTCTTCCACATCATAGGGTACTCACAGTGTATTATTGATTTTACAGTTTGCTAGAATAGCTTTTCATGTATGCATTCCATTGCTATCATTGCAATATATATATATATATATATATGTATGTATGTATGTATGTATATATATGCAATGTTTTAGTGCAATATATAGATCTGACAAGAACTTCTCTGGGTTCAAAAGGAATATATTTAATAGCGAGTATCCCATGGGGAAAATGAATGATGCTATTGCATGTGTGGGTGTGGTGCTTTTTATATGTTACATGCTTGTTTTATGAGACATTATATTGCATGTGTTTTAGTTTAATTAAGTTCATATGACCAATTCTTATTATTTAAGGAATGTGTTCAAAGATAATGATGGTGATATATACATGCTTCATGGAGTTTTTGTTTCTAATGTGTTTGTGTGTTTCAATTGATGAAAGATAGGCTATATTTATTATGACCTTTGTGGAGTTTTTGTTTATTTTTTATTATTTTATTTTTATTTTTCTTTGTTTGGAATCACCTCACTTATGGGATGCCTCAATGCGTGCACGTGCACGCGTGGATGCGCGCGTGCGGCTTGTGTTGTAATTTCAAATTTGGTTTTTATTTTTACATAGTACCATGATAGTTTATGCAAATTTTATTTTTAATTAATCTTTGTTTAAGTGTGTTGGACTAAGATTAAAAAAAAAAGAGAGAAAATGGGTTAGAATTAGTTTAAGACTATTAGGGATAACTTAATAGAATTAGTGTAAGACAAAATATGTTTCTTCTTCTTTCTATTCTTCTTCCTCTTTTTTTTTTCTTCCTCTTTTTTTTTCTTCCTCTTTTTTTTTTCTTATTCCTCTTCTTCTTATTCTTTTTCCTCTCTTTTTTTTCTTGTTCCTCTTCTTCTTATTCTTATTCCTCTTCTTATTCTTCTTCTTGTTCTTCTTCTTATTTTCTTTTCTTGTTCTTCTTCTTATTTTTCTTGTTCTTCTTCTTCTTTTTCTTCTTCTTCGTCTTCTTCTTTATCCTCTTCTTCTTCTTTTTCTTCCTCTTCCTCTTCTTCTTTATTCTCTTCTTCTTCTTCTTCTTCTTCTTCTTCTTCTTCTTCTTCTTTTTCTTCCTTTTTTTCTTCATCTTCTTCTTATTCTTCTTCTCCTTCTTCTTCCTTTATTTCACTTTTTCTTCTTCACCTCTGTAATGGATTACTTGATGGATTCCTTGCAAAGCATAGTATAAAACATATGAAAGAAATTTAATGTCTTTGACAAACTAATGGATAAGTTGATATTTCAAATCAAGAGATCAAAATATATTGGAGAAAACAAAAAAAAATAAAAAATCTATCAAGAAAAAAAAATAAAAACAAAAAATAATAATATAATCATAAACTATAAATCTATCAAGAAAATATTGGGCATCATTTTAGAAAGTCTGTATGAAAGGGAGATAGGCTTTCTTTGCTTAAGGATCATCAAAAATGTAAGTATGAGGATTTGATCTGCACTAAAAGTACTATTATTTTGTGGTTTTTAGTTCATGTTTTCTATGGATATTGTATAAGATTCTTAGACAAATGACAGAAACTTCGCTAAAATCAAAATTTATAGGTTTTGTAATAAAGAGGAGTAAATTAGGTACAAATCATTTACCATAAACACAATTGACAAACAATGATATAAAGTGCAGTAGAGCAAGGCGAAGTCATCGCACTATTTATAACGACATCCCTCTTACAAACCGCAATCACATCGCTAAATGACTTTTTATTAATATGTGACATTCTTTTCTTGGTCATGACTTTACTTCTTGGTCACAATACTCATCATACATCGTGACTATTATTTGGTCATAATATTTTTTTTTCGTTGTAACATTTTATATGTAGTGGTACCAACATTTCTTAGTTACGACATCCTCTAACAAATTTTACTGGAGCCATGACATTTTTCTCAATTTTCATGACAGACATAAGTCACGATAATAGAATTGATGTTGCGACATTTTCCATGTCGCAACCTCGAAGATAAAAGTTATATTGTAGAATGGATTAAAAAGGCACAACTATGACACTTTATAAGTAATCATTCTTTCTGTTGATCCTTCATTAATAGAGTTTGTTTATTTAGAAAAAAACACACCATATAGATTTCTCAGACCAGACTCAGTCCATGCTAGGATTGAGCTAGTTGTGCAACTCTTAGAACTACTGTGCTAGGTGAATAAGAAAGCACATTGAGGTTGGGGGGACTCATGTAGGTGCCGTGCCAGGTGATTGATGGTTTTTCTTTAGCACTATACGGCCACCCATAGCATTGTGTGACCTCTAGAGATACTGAGACTGGTGAATAGTGACACACTCAATTGAGACAATCAAGCAACCATCAAGGAGAGTTGATGATCTGTTTCAAAGGTAAGTTGTATCGTTGGTAGATGATGATAAGTAAACCAATGGAAAAATCACAAGACATTCTCTTATGGTTGTGACAGGCCAAAGATGAGTGACTCTTGAAAGCTAACAGAGAAATTAGAGGCCTGGGATCTTCATACCCTCTGTCTAGCAATCATAGGCCAAAATAAATCCAAAGTACAATATGTTCTTTATCTTGAGAAGTGGTAGAGAATTAGAAAGGTAAAAGATTAAAAAAAAAAAAAAGTTAGCTGCAAAGCTTGATAAAAAAGAGGGCAACAGTAAAACAACTAGAGGTAGTTGTACAACTGATAGAAACGAAAGAAGAAAATTGTGCATAAGCAGAAGTAGAGAAGAGGAAGGATAAACCATGCCAATGCTGGACCGTGTCATATCGGGTCAGGCACGGCTAAACCATGCTATGCCGCAGGCCATGCCCGACCCACTCTGCCTTGTTGACACCTTTGGTTCGCCTATCTTTAAATATTGTATGACAGTCATATTTGTGGATTTGCTCAATGATGATCATGCTGGGCCGGCATGAGCTATGCCTCGTGTTGGGCCAAGCATGACCCACGGCACCGCACTGACTCAAAGGGTTCATTGTGCCTGGTCCTGTACCGTACTGCCACATGGTATGGCTCATGCTATGGTATATCGGCACGAGGTACGACTCGTGCTGAGCCAAGCACGACCCATGTGCATGGCCCGGTGGCACGGTCCAGTGTCTACTGGCACCTTAGCTGCAAAGACGTCAAGAATTTCAAGGTTGTTTACTATGCAAGTTGGGCCTAGAATAAAGTCCATTAAGACCACTTGAACTTAGAGGTGTCAAACGGGCTGGCCCGGCACGGCTCGACCCGTTTTAAACCGGCACGATCGTACCACCGTGCCGTTTAAATATAGGCGAGCCCGGCCTGGCCATACAGGCCATGACAGAGGCTGATCCGAGCGGTCGAGCACGAGTCCTGAGAGAGACTGAGAGTGAGAGAGAGGGATGAGAGGCAGGGCAGGCTGGCAGGGGCAGGCCGGAGGCCGTACGGACATGCAGAATATTGTTTTTTTTTTAAAAAAAATTTATATAATGTAAATTGTATTGCTTAAGAATTAAGTGTAGAGTATTAATTAATAAATATAAATTTTTTTAAAAATGTTAAAAATAAAAATTAAATAAAAAAACAAATTTTAGAAAAGTATTTTTTTTTCAAATTCAAATTAGTTTAACTTTTATTATATTTATTAATTATATATTAAAGTTATTAATTTTTAAAATAAAATTTAAATCGTAAAAAAAATAAATCAATACATTATGTTAGTATAAATAAAATTTTAAAAAAAATTAAACAACAGAAATAAAAAATTACCAATCATGCATTTGAAACCGATGGTCCGAATAAAACAAGTATAAGTTTCAACACAACGTACAAACAAAGCGTACAAATACAATGAATAAAAAAATATCGAAAAAAAACTGCAGATCATCATCAATCGTCAATCAACTCCTCCGCCATCGTAGTGGATGTGGATGCGACTGCAGTGCCTGTCCCAGTCCCAGCTCCAGCACGATCATGGATGCTAAACCTTGAATCCTCCCAATCCTTCAAACAAGCCAATGCCTCAACCATATCTGGACGTAATCTCGATCTCCTATCCGAAATCACGTTCACTGCAACAGAAAAAGCAGACTCCGATGCGACGCTCGACACCGGAGGAGTCAGTAGATCCCGTGCCATCCTAGATAGCACGGGATAGGTGGACTCATGATTTCCACCACTATAATAAATCAAGATTCTTAGTATCAGAATGTAATAGGATTAAGTAGTAATCGGTATCTTAGTACCGAGACAGCTCGCTCCTATGTGATGGTCCACCCCTACGTTTCCACCTCGCTAGCTGAATGGAATAATCGTCATCTCCGAACAAGGTATCAATGTCCGTAATCACAGTCTCACTACTACCACCACCATACCTAGTATCATAGTATGTGAATAGGTCAGTCAACTTCTCGTGAATGAACCCTTCAGGTGGCTCTTCCAGGTTCATGCACGAGGAAATGAAAGTCAGGGTATTTTCTACCCTTTCCACCTTAACCCTAGGGTCCATGCATGCAGCGAGGCAATAAAGAGATGGAACGGTGGACCAGTACTTCAAGTACTTGGTCTCCATCTCTGCAACCATATGGCTAAGCGTCGGGTCAGCTCGATACTTCCTAAATATGCTACTAATGTTGCATATGTACCAGAGTGCAATGCAAGTGGTGGGCGGATAAACCGACGAACACATGTTCGTCGTGTCATAAAATATCTTCAGGAATTTCATAAATGAAATTCCTGAAGCCCAGTCAGTATCGTCAATAATAAGTTCGTCACTCTTATTATTGACGTAGTCGGATATCACGTGTTCGTATCCAACACATGATTCCAACATCAGTTACGTGTAATTCCAACGATGTCTCACATCCGATTGGAATTTCTTCTTCTTAAGATTCGCAGACAAACAGAGACTGTCAAACTCTTGTTGTCTGCGAGGAGTGCGAATATATTTTAGTGCATTGCGTATATTATCCAACGCAGGGGAACACACCTTTTACCCGCTTGAACAATCAGGTTAATCACGTGATACATGCATCTGACATGAAAGATCTCTCCTAATGGTGCGTCTCTAATATTCCTAACAAACATATTGATCGCTACTCCATTATTAGAAGCGTTATCGAATGTGACACTAAAAATTTTATTTTGAATTTTATATTCCCTAAATATTTTTATCATACACTCAAAAATGGCCGGGCCATCATGAGGATGAAGAATCTCAGTGAATCCTAAAATTTTTTTATTGATTGTCCAGTTAGAATCTACATAGTGACTCGTGAGACATGCATAAGAAGAATCATCGTGACTTGTCCATATATCGGACGTCACGGACACCGCTCCACTATATACCATAAATTCCTTAATAATTTTTTGTTTTTCTAACTTATATATCTTTAGTATGTCACTCCTGGATGTGGACCTAGGAATCCTACAATAGGAAGGCTGAAAATAAGTCTGCATGATGCGCACTACCTTCGGATCTTCCGAAAATCTGATATGAAGACCCATCAATGTGATGAGTCTGGCCATGCCGTCCCTACCCAACTCGCTGGAGTATACGAAGGGAGTAAACTTTGAGACTGAACTCGATCTAGTCTCAAAAAATGTAGTGTCAAGTTGGGTTTGCCTAGGATCTAATGGTCCATGTTTTTTGGTGCATAATTCAGCATACCTCTTAAGGTGTCCAGTCTCACATGAACTCTTGCATGTTAAAAGTCCCATACAATATTTGCATTGTGTCATTTCTAATTCCTCACTCCTAATATTTTTTTTGTGTTATGATTTTAAAATGAGTCTAAACTATAGAAGTCCTAGTTTTTTGTTTTTTAGAACTTTGGGTTGAGACGACTGGAGAAACCAAAGTTTCAGCAACCGCATACGTCTGTGTAACACTAACATTTTCATTTTCCAAATTTAAATACGTGTCAGGTGTGATTGTCATTTTTTATGTTTTTTTATTTTTTCCTAAGTATTTTTAGAGAGAGAAGCTTTAGAGAGAAAAAGTAAATAAAAAAGTAAAATATATTACCCGGTAAAAGCAATGAGGTCAGTCACGTGCAAGGTGCACCGCAGGAAGCTCTGATGTTCAAAACTCAAGTCGAGTTTCACGAAAATCCAAGCCGAAAGCAAATCCCGAGGCCCGAGAGAGAGATGCAATGTTTATGTGAGAGAGAAAGTTTTGAGAGGTTATATGTTTTTGAAAAATATAATTGTTATAGGGAGGGGGGTAAAATTTATAGATTAAAGATATTAATTTTTTATAAAAAAAGATATTTTTTTATATTTTTTTGATTTTTTAATATAAAATAAGGGGGCAGAATCACGAGGATCGTTGTATTCTGCCCCCTAGCCGTTGGAGTCGAATCCAACGGCTAAAATTCAATCTGATTTGAATTTTTTTTTTCCCGTTGGGATTGGGTCAAAATGTCGGGACCGCGGGTCGGGTCCATTCAGACCCGACCCGCAGGCTTTATTTCGGGAGGGACGGAGGGTCTGGGTCACGCCCACGCGTGCGGCGTGCCCGCGTGAAACCTAACCGGCACGGGCCAGGCACGGCACGGCATGGCCCGTGCCTGACCTGGGCACGGCACGGCTCGTGCCTGACCAGGGCACGGCACGGGCCCGGGCAGGGTTAAAAAATGTGCCGGGCCGGCCAAGGCACGACCAAACCGTGCCGGGCCGTGCCGGCCCGGCCCGTTTGACACCTCTACTTGAACTTAAAAAAAGATAACAGTTGTGGGCCTCCAATGAAGCTCTAGCACGTACTATTTTATTGTTATTGAGATAATATAATATTTTTTATTTTGTGATATTTTTGATTGTCCATTTTTTAAAAATACAGAAATTAAGATTATTTTTGTTTTTTTAATATTTTCAAAATAGAGTACCAAAAAGTAATTTTTTATTATTTTATACAGTATCCAAAATACTAATATTCATGTTTAGGTTGATGAACATTTTCACATATACTATATATGTTGAAACATGTACTATATGTGCACCATATGTGTTTCTACAAATGTATGTTTTTTATTCTTTTTTTATTTTTTCATTTATGGTGCACGACATGTGTGACAGTTTTTTTAATAAAGTCGGGTAATTTTTGGCTTTAGAAATATAATTGATCCAAAGATTCAATATTTTAAGTTTTGAGATATTTTTTAAAATTTTGCTATTTTATAATCAGGATTTCCTTTTGTCTCTGTCCTAAGCTGATGCGTCATTGTCGTAACCATGGCTATGGCTGGCTTGCCGTTGTTCGTGACAGCTAATGTCACACTCTCACACTCGCTCGCGACTCGACCGTCATCCTCATCTCAGCGATCCCCGGCGGCTGCGGCTCAAACATGTCGTCAGAGATTTGTGTGTCGATCGGGGACTTGTACAAACGACGCTTGCGTATCTTGCGGTTGTTCTGAAGTTGACAGTGGAATCCACGGTCAAACTAGCACTGACGGCCTTAGCCTCACGTATAAGGATGCCGGCGTTGATATTGATGCCGGCTCCGATCTCGTTAAGAGGATTGCTAAGATGGTTCCAGGGATTGGAGGGTTTGGCGGCCTTTTCCCCCTCGGTATGCTTCACCATCTCTCTTCTTCTCGTGTATACTCTCATCTAATGGCACTTGGACCTGCGACACGCGTTGGTTCATGAGCGTCCGAACTTGCTAACAAGCCACTTATTGAAGATGATCTCCCTAGATCTAATTTGATATCTGGTTGGGGTAACAGTTGATTAATGGTGCTGGGAATAGCTCTTGGCATCACTTAATTACGTCTTCATTTTCTATCAAGATGCTCGGTGGTGGCTGATTACAAGTTTTGATTCGGCATGGTGGGAAATTTGTGTTGAGCGGACTTGTTCGATTAGGTCTCAACCACGGACCGTAGCTGTGCTGCTGAACTTTTTTGTTCTTGTGGTCTTTACTGGGTTCTCTATCTCCTTCCCAGGGGATTCCTACCTTGTTGCAGGTACCGATGGTGTTGGCACCAAACTGAAACTTGCCTTCGAAACTGGAATCCATGATACTATCGGGATTGATCTGGTAATATACCAAAGCAATTGTGTTGATGCGTTTTGACTCTTTTTTCTCTCTTAAACGATGCGTAACATTGCAGCTAGCTATGAGCGTCAATGACATAGTAACTTCTGGTGCAAAACCACTATTTTTTCTTGATTACTTTGCGACGAGTCGTCTAGATGTTGATCTTGCTGAGAAGGTGCTGTTGGTTGCTTCATGGTTAGGCTGATAACTTGATTTCAGCCAAACCCATACCTCCAGCTACTTCATTTTCCTCTTTCTTTCAGGTTATAAAAGGAATCGTTGATGGTTGTCGCCAGTCAGATTGCACCCTTCTAGGAGGAGAGGTATTTATATTTTGTAGTTCTTCTTTCCATGGCATTTCTTAGTGATGGATCATGGAGGTTTAATGTTACCTTGCCCCTGCCCTGCCCCGCCCTTGCTTTCTTTTTCAAATTCTTACTGTAGATATGAAGGAAATGTCGCACAAATGCCATTGATTTCTTCGTGATTGTTTTTAGACAGCAGAGATGCCAGATTTCTATGCAGCTGGCGAGTATGATCTCAGCGGCTTTGCAGTCGGTATCGTTAAAAAGGATTCATTAATTGATGGAAAGGGTGTGACTGTTGGTGATGTTCTTATTGGTTTGCCATCTAGTGGGTTCCATTCTAATGGTTTCTCTCTTGTTAGACGGTTCGTGCTCATTTTAACACATTTTTCTTTTTTTTTTTTCTACCCATCATATGTCCGAATGCCTCTAGTGCTGCAACTCGGGCGGATTGGGTCTTGTTTATAGCCAGCCCAAAGCCCTAGCCCAAAGCCAAACCCAACCCAAATCTGATATGTGTCAATATGAGATATGACCCAACTCGAGTTTCGACCCAAATCAAAATTATGAAACTTGGGTTGCACTCGAGCAAGGCTAGGTTAGTAATTAATAGTCTTGTTTCAAAGAAAAATAATAAAAATTACATATGATCTAGGTATTTTCTTTAAAATATAAGAAAATTGAACAAAACCATATTAATCTCTTGATTTTATGATAATAAAATATAAAAATATTAAATTTGTAATTTACGGATATGGGTTTCTGGTGACCTAGATCATGGACATCAATGTGAAGAGAATTTTTTTTAGGTTTGGACCTGCTTTGTTTTCCCATAGCTTCAGGCCCAAACCCAAACCGAATTTAGGTTGGGTTACAAATTTTCAATCCGACCCTCCTTTTTTTCTCAAAATGGGTTTGGGTTTCTCCGGTTGACCCAACCCGAGTTGTAGCCCTACATATGTTAAGTCCATCTTTCAATCTTTTTTTTTTTTTTTTCCTAAAAAGGCTTCTCTGTAGGGTTTTGGCCCAACATTGTCTTTCCCTAACTAACCAACTTCCTGGCGAGACCACTACCTTGGGTGAAGCGTTCATGGCTCCTACTGTTATATACGTCAGACAGGTTTTTTTATTTTGTTGTTTTTTTGTTTTTTCTTTTTTGTTTTTTTCTTTTTTGTTTTTTGTTCTCTCTCCTCCCAATCAAACTCATATTATCTCTTGCCCTCCCATATATTTGCCTTGGGCCCCTGGGGTCCTAGTAGATAAGGGGTCCCCTTCCTAGCAGTATGAGTGGAGCAGCTGACCACGATACTTTGGGAAGTATATCTGGCATCCATGGGGATTGAACTTAAAACGTTTCTTTGTCAATCAAACTGTCATATTGATGATCATATGTTTTTGACTCTTTTCACAAGCAGGTGCTTGATTTGATTAGCAAAGGAGGTGTGAGGGGCATAGCACACATTACTGGAGGTGGCCTCACAGATAACATACCCCGGATTCTTCCCCAGGGCCTTGGAGTTTCCATAGATAGCAACTCTTGGCAAGTCCCAAACATCTTCAAGTGGATCCAACAGGTAGGCCACGTTGATTGGCTGTGATTTCTTGTGATTCTCAGGTTATATTACATGCATTAGGTCGGAAGAATTGAAGATCATGAAATGAGACGAACATTCAACATGGGCATTGGGATGGTCCTGGTGGTGACTCAAGAAGCGGCTCAGAGGGTTCTCAGAGATCAACATTATAATGCTCACCGTATTGGTGAAGTTGTGGTTGGGGAAGGAGTGCGCTATTACTGACACGGCACAGCCGTGTGTGCGCCTGCTTCTGTGTGTGTGTGTGTGTGTGTGTGTCAGTTCAGATGATTTTATAAGAAATTCGATTGAACTTTTTAGAGAGCTCATCAATAATAAACTCCTCTCATTAACTATTTTAGATAGTTTTTCCCTAAAAATTTACTTCAAAATACTAACTTTTTGGCTAACTATTTTTCATAGCCCTCATTTGGCAATGGAAAATAAATAGCTAACTAGGTAGCTAGTCTTTTAGAGTGAATTTTTAGAGCATTTCCAGCAATACTATCTAAAATAGCAACTCAAAATATAATAAAATATTTTTTATCAATTTTAGCTATTAACTTTTTTAAGCTATCTCCAGTAATGCTTTTTATTATAGCTGTCTACAACTAATTTTAACAAATTTTTAAAAATAAAATCTAAAATAATATATATGAAATGATGACAATGCTATAAAATAAAATCTATTATAGCATCTCCATCATTAATTTTCCTCATTTGTCAATTTCTCCTTCTTCTTTGGTAAGCCACTTGGAGATTGGTGATTATCCTTTTCTTCCAGAACATGGTAAACAGCACGAGTTATTCTATCTGGCATAGATGGGCATGAAGTACAGGTCGATGAATTGTCAGTGAGGAGCGATGACCCCAAATCTGGCATTCGTCCCGCATAGAAAGTTGAAGAACAAGATCTTGCTAAACTTGCATAGAAGCTGCTTACATTAAAATCAAAGCCAAGGCAAGGGAAACACAGGCCCGTGGTTGTGAAGTTGGGCGAAGAAGATGGAGAATCCATAGTGACATCATCGCACGATAGTATTGAATTAGTTTGCAGTTCATGTGTTTGGAGAAAAATTTGATGATAGAAATCCAAGCTCGGGAAGAAATCACGAAAGCCATGGCAATGGCGATAGCAAAAGAAACCCACAAGGTACGCATGAAAATCAAATGGACAATGATGAGAGTAAAGAAGCACCGTCACAGGCACAAACACCGACAAAGATTTGGTGAGCTCCCTAAAAAATATGATTTCGCATTAAAATCATGTTTTCACTCAAAGGTAGTTGAGCGAAATGACGGATATGTGGGGTAGATAGCTGAATGACGAGCTTGTTGGAGTTGTTTTTTAAGATTTAACTCTTTAAAATAACTAAACGGAAGGAGATAACGATAATAGCCTCTTGGAGATGCTATTATAAGAAAAACTATCTAGGGTATCTAATAGTATTTCCAACAATACTATCTAAAGTAGCTACTCAAAATATATTAAAATATTATATTATTTACTTTAGCTAATCACTTTTTCAAAATAACTACAATAATGTTATCTATTTTAACTATCCATTTTTACTAACTTTACTAAGAGCATCTCAGAGAGTCTCAATAAATCCCTTCCCTTAGCTATTTCTCATAACTTTCGTTTCGGTATCTATTTTTCATAGCCAAATAATTGATATGTGAAATGGTTAGTCAAATAGGTAGTCTTTTGAAGTGAAATTTTTGGAAAAAAATTATCTAAAATAGCTAAGTTTAGGGGTTTATTGAGACTCTTGGAGATACTCAAGGAGAGGGGTTTATTGAGACTATTGGAGATGCTCAAGGGAAGGGGTTTATTGAGCCACTTGGAGATGCTCATTAAAAATATGCAACACCACACCCAGAGAAAAAAGGAAAAACCAACTTATAACCCACAAACCATCTTTAATGCACATTAAAAGAAAAAGACATGAAGATGAATAAGCAAAGGAGATCAAGAAAAGAATTTAACAGCTAATAAGCAAAGCACACAAATCAAAATCTCCTAGTTTGATTGCCCAGAAAACTGTCCCAATGATTCACCTCTCTCGCATGCATAGTGTCACCGAAATTTATTCATATGAGTGAATAAAGCTAATTGCATAAGCTACTTTCTCATGACAAAAATTGCAGAAATTGCAGAAATCGATCCAGTTTTTGATTTGCTTTGATCAAGGCAAAGCAAGTACTTGACTCTAATTACGGAAATAATTTGCTTGGAGAAAAACAGTAAGTACATGGAAAAAAATTGAAACCAAGGGCTATAGAGAACGAAGAACAGCATCTTGCTTGTGCATGGTCGTGTGCAAGATTGTGGTGAAGTTTGAGAATCTTTCAGAATCAAACACACCTTCATGCGAGAGGAAGAGAATGAGGTGTCGAGTATTTTCTATAGCCAAAGCAAGGCCTATAGCATGGCACAATTTAGCCATGCTAGGTCTCACATGGCTCAGGTCGTGAAGTGTTGGGGATGTAAAGGCCCCATGTTGTGCCAAGAATGGCTCATAAGCTTGGCACACGATACACAAGATGTGGTCACGATATTATCTTTGAGTTTTAGTCGTATTAGTTCTGAAATATAATTTTGGCTAAGATAATTTTCATATCGTGGTAACTAAGTGTCGCACTAGTATGAAAAGTTGTGGCATTTTTCAGCACTATGACATATTTATTACACGGCTAAAATCATATAACAAGTAATTTTTAGTTGTGACAAACTTTTTTGATCATGATTGTTTATTCTAGAAAGGAATATCCTCAGTCATGATCATTCTTGCCATCATGAGTTTGTATTGTAGACAATAATTTCTTCAGTCACAACATTCTTGTTTCTATAACTTTGTGTTCTAGATAAAAAATTCAATAGTCAAGATATTCTTGTCATTATGAAGATTTATTACAAAGAAGAAGTATCTCAATCATAATATTCATTTGTTGCCACAACATTTTCCTCGAGAGGAGACTCAATAAAAAATGATTGAGTCATGGTCTCAACCTAAATTCACAACTTCAAGCTTGAATAGCCACACAATAGCTCAATGAGACTCGAATGATATAAAAGTGACACTCAGAGGTTTTAACAAAAAAAAAAGAGGAGGGGGGATTTGGATTTCGAGGTCAAAGCCACAAAAGACCTAGGTTATGTGATTTTTTTTAATTTAAAATTTAGAAGTATCAAAGGGGTCATGTTAGACATAATACGAAATGATTGGTTGTGTTGCACCATATTAGCACAATCAAAATTTTTGTCAACCTAGCATAGCTCAATGATATGCCCTATTGAATTAGGCATGTTGAGTCATTTCAAATCAGATTAGGTCATGCCCAATTGGACTAGGTCGTGCTTGGTCAAACTAGATCATGGCGGGTAGGATTAGGACATGATAGGATAGACTAGGTCATGCTGGGTTAGACTAGGTTATGTCGGGTCATGCTAGGTATGCTCAAGATTGATAGGGCATAGGTATTGGCCATTGGCCAGGAGGCCCAGGCTAGTGCTAGTGGAATTGTGGCAGCAAGCAAAGCGAAGGGCTATGGGGCTATGTGGCCTAATGTGTGAGCATTTTGACTGGTAGCATGAAACATTTTAAAATAATTAAAATTACAACAATACACTACAATGTAAATTAAAATAAATTAAATCCATAAGATCACTACTAAATAATATATATATGTGTATATATGTATGTATGTATATGATTGAGTCTAATAAACTTTTACCATTGATCAGTCATCAGTCTATGTTAGTAGTATAGATCAAATCATCACATCTAAATCACAAAGTAGCACTATCTTTGATATCCTCAATGTTGTCTTGTAAGTCATCATCCACAAGTAACCTTTTCACTATATCCTTAATACTCATCTTTGAATCTTCATAATCTATTAAGCATGAAAATACTTTTATGGTATTTAATTGTAGTCTAGATCTCCTATCTAAAATAAATTTATAGTTATATAAAAATAGACTACTATATTATGCTAGATACCAAATAGGTGAGTAAATCATATGACATCTTAGATAGCATGAGATAGGTATATTTTTATAATTTTCATCAATTTTATATATCAAAATGCTTATTATCATAATGTGATTGGATTAAGCAATAATCAATATCTTATGTATCAAGATGACTCGCTCTTATTTGATAGATCATCTCATCATTTACCCCTTACTAACTAAATAGAAAATGCATCATCTTCAAATATGATATTCATGTCTATACTCAGACCCTCATTATAACTACCTTATATAGTATCATAATATACAAATATGTTTGATACCTTTTCATGAATCAAACCTTAAAGTTCTTGATTCATATGTGTGGAAATGTATCTTATAATACTTTCTACACCATCCACATAAATTCTAGAATTTATATAGGCAACCAAATAATAAAGAGATAGAAAAGAAGACTAGTATTTTAAATACTAGGTTTCCAACTCAACAACCATGAAACTAAAATTAGTGTGTCCTCTATATGTGCTAAACATATTACTAATATTGTATTTGTATTTGAGCACAATGCAAATGATGAAAGTGTAGATAGACAAATATATGTTCATCATATCATTAAAAAAATCTCTAGTAATTTCAAAAATGAAATGCTTGTCTCTTAGTCTAAGTCATCAATAATAAGTTGACCACACTTACCATTAATATAATCTAATATAATATTTTGATAGCCAACATATGAATCCAGGATTAGGCAGATATAATTTTAATAGTATCTCATATCCATTTGAATTTTTTAAGCCAATTGACAAACATTGTGTATGGAACTTATGTTGTATGCTAGCTATCATAATGTATTTTAGTAAAAGTCTTACATTTTTAATACATAAAAAATAACTTTAATTCCCACTTGCAGTATTATGATAATTATATGACACATGTGCCTAACATGAAAAATATCAACTAAGAGTTCATTTATAATAGTTCTAATAAAACATGTTAATAGTAATATCATTTTTTGATGTATTATCAAATATAATATTAAAATTTTTATCTTGAATGTCATATTCTCTACATTTCATTTTCAAACACACATATATGGTGAGACCATCATGAGGATGTATGATCTTGATAAATCTTAAAATTTTTTTATTTAGTTTCAATTATAAATATACATAGTAGGAGGCAAGATATGTGAATGATGCATTTTCGTAAATAGTCTAGATATTGGATATCAGAGAAATTATTCCACTAAATTTCCTAAGTTTATTAAAGACTAATTATTTTTTTTATTTAAAATATTTGAATTTTGATTATGTCATTCCTACTAGTAGACCTATGAATTTTTTTATAAGCATGTTTGAAGTAAGTCTGCATAATATTAACTATACTAGAGTTTTCTAAAAATTTAACTAGAATACTCATGATAATAATTAATTTTGTTGTCTTCTTTTCTAAATTCATTGTGGTAAAAAAAATGGGTCAATAAACCTTAGATCTATTATATCATATTTTTTAGTGTATTGTTTGGCAGGTCTGTTAATATGGTCCGTCCTTAGAGTATTTTTACATGTATATATTTTTTAATATATATATAATGTGTAGAATCCTCTTCGATACCCCTTAATTTTTTTTAATTATATTAAAGTATGTCCAAACTTCTAAAGTTTACATATTTTTATGTTTTTATATAAATGAGTTGAGACTATGGAAGAGAATATAGTTTCAGATTTAAACATTTCAATTGGGTTATCATTATTATTTAAGTCTATGTCTAATTCATTTTCACATAAATTAAATGAATAACCTCATGGATATAATATTGCTCCCATAATCGAAATATCTATTTTACTAATATTGAATAACTAAACTACTAATATAATCTGTGTGATTAATATATGAACAAAAGTCATTTTTACTACTTGTATGATCCATGTATTCGTGGATCTCTATTGATATGATATTTTTGCTAATTAGCTATTGAGACACTATATAACTAATAAAATTAGTTGGCATAACAAAGTCATAAAAAGTTTTTGATATTATTGTAGGAAATCATTTAGTTTAGTTAATTTAACATGAGTCTCAGTAATTATCCTTTTAAATGGATAATTCATTTTAAGTAGTTTAAATTGCATTAAATTTGATAAATTATTTTGAATTTAAATGCTAAGTCTTATTAACTTATTTGGAAGGTGGATAATTATATTTTTATATTTAGCTTGTATCTTTTCCTTATTTTTGTAGCCACCAATCTGTAAAATCAATATATTTATCCAATCCTTCCATGAATACCTAATGAAATTTTTTAAGGAGCTATGAAAGAAGAATGAAGTAGATAAAATTCATTTTGAGAAATGTGAGAGAAAGGTGAGAGAGAATATTTCAGACTATCAGTACAAGTAGACTTATTATGCACAGAGTAGTGATTTTTTTATGAACCTTATGACAATCATTATCAGTGCTACTATTAGTTGGAAGAGAGTTATGGAGGCTTGGAATATGAAATCCATGAGAATAGTATATTTCATAATTCTCACCCATCTTGCAAAATTTCATTCACAATTAAGCTTGAAGAAATAATAAATGAATCAAGAAGATCCAATGTTGTTGTAGAAGAAAGGGTAAGATAACTAGAGGAGGAATGTAAAGTCATAGATTTGATTAAGTCCAGATAAAGTGTTGCATCATAAATTCATGTGACTAAAACAAAGATTCTTAGAGGTGACAATTTAAAAAAGAAAATTGAAGAAATAACCTCAATCAGTCAAGAAGAAGATGATGAAGTGAATGTTGAAACTTTCGTAGATAATACAATGACATTTTTGGTATGGAATCTAGAAGAGAAAATTCAAAAATATATTCTCAATTACTCATAAAAAAGAAGATGAAGCAAGTGATAAAATTTCTGTGGCTAATACTAAAATTATAGTGATAGAGAATCTAGAAGTTGAAATTAAAGATATAGCATCAATTACTCAAGAAGAAGATGCAATGAATAATGATATTTTGGTAGCTAGTATGAAAAAAGTTGTAGAGTAAAAGTGTGAGGAAGAAGATAAAAAGGCACATGAAAAAAGGCAGAAGAATATATGCTATGTGAGCGGCATTTTAGTACATTTTGATATGAGAATAATTAATGAGTTCTTGAATTCATGGGAACTTAGGATTAAATGGATTTTAATTTCTTCCATAGGCAATATGAATTTTTAGTTATCACTAGTTTGTTGATGAATAAAAAAGACACGTAAATGATGAATTTGAAGAGTGCATATGGATATTTAATGTTGGGAGAACTTTTAGAGATGAGTAAGGTTTAGTTATATTTCATATGCTTATTTATATTATTGACTGTTCATATCTCGATGATCATTCTAGAGAGAGTAATATTATTGTAAACCATCCTCATTGGGTACCATTTTTATTTGAGAAATATTTTAGAGAAATCGATTCAAGGGTTTCCTTGAGGAAGAATTTTTTTGACAACTAATTCACTATTCCCTTAACTTTACTATGTTTAGTTGAGGGTGGCCCTACGGATGAGCAAGTCAATACAATATGTCTGATGGTATCCTTCCTAATATTGTTAGGTGTAAAAAAAATATAATGAAATAAAAAAGGGAAGAACCAAAATAAATAATGACGAACTAAAAAATGAGATCGATTCCTTACACACAATAGTAGCAAAAAAAGTTGGAAAATATGATATAATATGAGAAAAGCACCTCCATCAAAAAAGAGATGTCTTTTATTGCCTCATAAGAAAAGTTTAAAGATGCGATCTACAAATTATTGGGGGAAGGAATATGATATGCGAATATTAGATTGATGAGAGTGCTGACTCATTTGGAATTCTATACAAGGCCATCATAGTAGATTGGAAAAAAGCAATGGAGAAGAGAAATTAAAAATAGAGATGGAATAAAATATTAGGTGTATTAGTGGATAAAGAAAATAGGAAAATATAGAACAAATCAAAAGGAATTGTATGTTACACTGAGATCATTTAAAGATGTACTAAATTTGATTGAGCAAAGACAAGATATTTTGTAAAATTTTCACAAAGATATTTGATTGGTTAGTTACTTAGTAGGGAGATTCAGAAAGGCCATCCATTTCTATATCATTATTTGAGCAATTAAGTGTTAGGTTTCATAGTTAAGGAGTATGATGAATGATCCTAAGGGTATTTAACTGGCCACCCTCATCACCATGTTATTTTATTATTATTATTTATTTCCAAATTGTGATTATGTTCATAAAGTGTTGAATTGATTGATATTAAATTGTTTTTTTTTTCTATTATGGAGGGGTAAGTTATTGTTCAAGGATGAGTAAATATTTTAGTGTGTGAATTTATTTAGTATTCAAACTACCAAACATTCTTAGATATTTGGTGATTTGTAATAATCTATAGACATAAAAATAGGATAATTATGGATTTATTTCATGACTTGGTTTTTAGAGGTATTTGGCTAAGAAGTAGAGTATGAAGTCTCACATAGTTTTGGCATATATTTTTGGCTAAAACTTTACCTAATTGGTCATTGAATTCTTTGTATGCCAAGACCATACCAATTGATTAGCATCATCCTTTCACTAGGTGACACATTTTTTGTGGTTGTGATATTATCATGAAGTTACATTCATATTTATCTCATAAAATTTAAATACACATAATATTAATTTTATGTCATAGCAACTAAATACCCAACTGGCACTAAAAGATCACAGTCAAGTCCTAGTATTATGACTTTATCTTTTATATGGCTCGAAAATCTAAAATCAGACCCATGACCTTTTCAAAGCCATAGATTTTGAGCTATAAAAAATTTTAGAGTCAAAATTATTCTAAATAATGTCATAGCAATTATTCACCATCATAACTTTTAGGACACAAAATGATAAAAAGAATTTTACTAGAGTATGACTATTCACCAATGCAATAACTTTTTTCCTCAAAAAAACATAAAGTCATGACTTTTATGTTCAGTCTAATTGCAAGTACCAAGACATATTTGTAGTACCATAGTGATATGATAAATGAGAGGAGTAAAGGTTAGTACCATGAACACTCACATTGCTGTTTGACTTGAAACACATGAAAATAAATTTTTGTTTCATGACTATTTCTCAATATCAAAGTCTAGGATGCACATGAAAGGCTTTCTCAATACTATGGTAATTTCTCAGTATCATGACTATATAATGATCAAAAGAGACTAATGCCAATACTATGACCATTATTCAATATCATGGCTATATTATCATAAAAGGATATTCACAACATTGTTAACTTTCCTATCACAATAGTTCTTTATAAAGAATAAGAAATATAAATGCATGAAGTTGCAGCCACTTTATAGTGCTATGACTTTATGTTATAGAGATATTAGTCACAACTCACAAGTCATAGTCAATGCCTAGTGCCACAACTCTGTGTTATAGAAAGATTAGGATATATTTTGGAGTTATGACTATTTTTTAAAGTAATAATCTCAAGCTTAAGAGATGAAAGCTAGAGTTATAGTTTTCTTATTAAAGTTGTGACTTCCTACTTAAAATAATATAAAATTGCTTGAGTATAAAAGAAGAAGATAAAAATTCCAAAATATTTCTTCTTTTCTTCGTCTTCCTTTATGCAACAAACAAAGTCACAGTCTAACTACAAAACCCTCGGGCATATTTTTGAACTCTCTAGAAGCTCTATAAGCAAGAAAGAGATACAATACTTAATACTAATCCCTAGGGTTGGGTGGTGTGACTCTGAAACCCACCCTCTCTAGGATAGATTTGAGAATTTTAATCAAAATAAAATATGTTCTAGTGTTTGTGTAACTTAGCTTATGAGATATGATAGTAATTATATGTTGATGGATGTGTTTGATTTATGCTGAGTTATGGTTATTGATAGATTGATGATTAAATATAACATGAACTATGGTTACTAACACCATTTGGGTTGTTCAAGATTGTCGTGGTGCACAGTAACATGTAGACCATGAAGCTCACTAATATATATAATAGGAAAAAAGTGGCAGCCTTGTTGAGTATGATGCATGAGATAAATCTATGCATTAAAACCCAAATTTAGGTATGTTAATTATTGTGAGTATGGAACTTACGAAGCTAATAGTATGAATACTTGTACATGCCAATCTATTGTACATGTCTTAAAAAATTAGTTCTCAATTAGGATAGATATTATATAGAATATTCTCTTAAGAGTTTTACCTTTAGTTTGAGAGTCTAATCATTATCGAGAAAGATGATGAAAGGCAGTCCTTAGGAAATATGTGAGTATATTGTGACTCATAAAGTAGTGATAATCCTTGTTACTTTCACTTATATGATTCTCACAAGTGAAACTTGAGAGAGTCATATGCTAATTATGTGAGTATAGTGCTTACAAAGTCGAAACTATAAATGTTAAAAAACTATTTTAATTCTTGGACTTAAGATTCTTAAGGCCAAAGAATACTAGTGTAAATATGAAGTAATCATCAAGAGTAGTTAATGAGTTTCCTAAAAGATATAGTATTGTGAAAACTCTCGAGCATTTGTTGTCTTGATGGTGAATTATCGAGGAGATAGCTATGAGAGGACCAACATTAGGATGAGATCAATTGTGATAACTACCTTGTATACCATTAAGACAAGAAGTGATGGCACAATATCTTAACTTCTATTCTATTTCTAAACATAATATAATTCAAGCTAATTTGAATATACATCACTAAAATTAAATAACTAAACTCATTGATCTAAGATTGATCTCATAAATAAAATTTTCATTTTACAAGAATTGAGTTATCTAAACTAGCATGACTCATGCACTTGTATATTTCTATTGATGAGAAAATATCACCAATTAGTTTTTAGGATACTACCTAATTAATAACATTAGGTGATATAACAAAATCATAAATTTTTGTATTAGCCATAGAGATGGCAAATGAGTAATAAAATTCAATTTTGGATGACTATTTTTGTCTTAGCAACTATTTGACACTACATATACTAAGTACATTGTGTGCATATTAGTAAATTTAGAAAACTTATTTGTAATTAGCACAACTATTTGGCACAAATTTGACAAATTTCTATTGATGAAATGTATTTATTATTATAATTGTTCTTATTTGAGTATTTATTCAAAAGATTTTATAAAATATTTATTTTGAAAAATTTTGATGTATATTAGCAAAATCATAATGATTTTGAGTAAATTTAGAAAACTTATAAGAGTGAAGGCTTGGGAGGAGAGAAGTAATGGAGTATCATGATATTTTCTATGTCATGACTTGGGTACACTTCACATGTCTTACTTAGTAGTTAAAGCATCATTTCTTGGTCATAACTCTACAAAACTATTCATGCTCGTGGCTATAATATTTTCATTGTGTATCATGACTCTACCATTGAGCTATAACAATGTTTTCATTATGCAACATAGACTTCATGGCCGTAATATTTTTTTGGCAACACTCTTTGTAAAACATTCAATAGTTATGATATTTTCATCGTGGTAACTAATTACCTCACTGATACAATTAGTCATTATAATTTTCAAAGTCATGACTTATTTATTACAAAGATAAAATACTATGTGTTTTGAGTTGTAATATTATTTTTTTCTAAGACATATTGTTCTAGAGAGCATTTACTCTAGTAATGACATTTCTTATATAATAACTTCATGCTCCAGTAAAAAAATACCTAAGTCATGACCATTCATAGTAATGTGACTTTGTGTTATAAAGAGTAAAAATATCAATCATAGATATTTTGGTACTATGACATATGGCTACAAAGTAAAAGAATTAGTCACAGCCATTTCTAGAGCCTCAACACTCTGTTTCAAAGAGAATTTGTCTCAATCACAGCATTCCTAGTGTTGTAATATCATTCTTTATAGGGGAGTTACTAGATTCATAGTATTCAATACCTCCATGACTTTAATACTTTAGAGAGACTAGAAAGTCATGACCTCAAGCTAGGATTACCACTTCTAGCTTAAAGCATCACATGAATCCTTGAAGTATGATTTTGCAAAAAAAAAGGAAGAGGAGAATTTGATTTCAAGCTAAGAGCAACAATAAACTCCATGCGACATGATACCAACCCCTATATAAAGGAAAATCCAAGGCGAAAGCAATTAATATTTGTTTGACATTAGGTTTTGAAACATATATTATCACTTGGAATTTCATTGAGAATCCTCAATTCCATGAAATTCCTTTTAATACATCTCGCACAAAATCCACCCCAATATTAGGGTAAATTTAGATTAAGTAACTAACTTATGTGTGATGGATACATAATTTTCACTACTAAAATTTACCGAATTACCGACCAATTATTTGGTCACTAATTCGGTATTTTTTTGGTCGGTGTAACAATTTGTAACCATACACCGACCAAAATAATTGGTCGTAATTTTACTCGCTAATTTTTTTACTGACGAAAAATAGTCGGTCGATAATTTACCGACCATTTACCATCATCTACCGACAAACAATATCCGAATATTTTTTGACAAAAAGCATTAGGTCGGTACATGGTCTCTAAATGATCGGTAATTAATGACCATTTGTAGACTATCCACCAACAAAAAATTATCAACTATATTCCAACCATTTTTGGACCAAAAGCATTAGGTCGGTAAACATTCACAAAATGGTCGGTAATAGCCAAAAGAATTACGATAAAAAATTAACCAAAATCTTTTAAAATCATTGGTCGGTAATTGATCTCCAATAGTAATACCGATCATTGATATTGAAAAATTTTGGTTGGTTTGGTCATAATTTAGTCGGTAATTACTGATGAATTTTTTTGTGCAACTTTTCTATAGCTTCTACATAAACTATAGCACATACCACAAAAAAACATCTAATTCACTTCTAGTTTTGATGTAGTTGCTGCAAAAACATTTACAAATAATACAATAAAAAAAATTCAATTAACTGCAGCAAACAACTATATATACGGCATATATATATTAATAACATCAAAAGAAAATAAAATAATTAAATCCAAAATCAAAGTTTAAGACATTGAAAAAAAATGTGTGTAATATACTCAATCGTCCAACCTAGTTTCATAATCGTTATGCTGTGACGTTTCTGGTCCACACGATGAGATATTTGATACTGGGGTAGAGCTGTCTGCTGCTACTAGTCCTGATGTGGTTGCTGAAGGTGTTGCGGTAGATGATGGAGTAGATGCTGTAGCTGGAGCATTACGCCGAACAATCCGAGGTAGATCATCAGGGTCGAACTGATGTCCTCCTTCCTGAAACTTCTTTATAAGTCAATCAAAATGCAGACGCAACTCATTTCTATCATCCTCATACTCGATCATGCGTCGCTGGGTATCAGCCAACTGAAACTGTATCGAATTTCGCATCACGTCCTGAAATTCCTCCATCTTTGAGAACAAATTCGATATTTATCCTGAAACTTCAGCTTCATAGACTGGTCGTCTTTGCGAGTAGAATGATGATGTCGAAGAACCTATGCCATAGACGGGCATCTTCTCCTTGCCATCAATAGCTGCATACCAAATTCAATTCGTATCAACTAGCGGAGCTGCTAAATGAGAACTACCTGTTGTACCATCACATGAACCAGAAGTAGACTGGGAATACACTTGAGTCACAGCAGCTAACATTTCCTCATATATCGCCTAATAAAAATGTACAAAAAGTATACAAACAAAAAAAAAGAAAAGTTAATTTTTTTATTTAAACTTACATTTGCTGCACAAGATCTCTGATCAACGAAAGTCTGATCATCATGAGCCTTTGTGTGCATGTATTTGAATAAGCAAAGAGCATTGGGCTTCTTACCCTCATTGCGTGTCTATAATTACACATAATACATACGTTAATTAAATTGAAAAAAAGATTTCTTATGATAAATGAAATTTAGACATAATTGAACATATTTCACAGAGTAATAAATATAAATAATATAAATTAGAAATAATACCGATGCTCATTCGTGCTCAGGCATATAGCGAGATCCACAAGTGTGCGCAGACATGCCACTACCTTCCCCAGCCCGCTCTGAGTGATGATTGTCGCTCTGTTTATCACACCTCTTCCTATAATCCGGATCTTTCCATCTGCTCCTCCACTATTTGAAAACATGATCCGGGACACTCGAATTTTTTTTCTTCTTCAATCATTTATCTTTAATCTTGTACACTGTGTCTTTATACTGACTGGCAGCATATTTGTAGAATACACTTTTGACCACCTCCTTTGACTATGTCCGCCTATAAACTTTATGCAATTATAAAGAAATAATTTTTAATCAATGAACAAATGAATACATAAAAGATGTAATTATTTTTAGGTAGTAATTTTTACCTTAAATTTTCTCCAAATCATCAATTGGTCTTTATGTGTGAGTGACTTCCAATTATGTCCATTAGGTTTAAAGGACTTCTTGAAAATTGTCCTCAAAACCCTAGAAATGGAACCAGACGGCTCTAACTTCATCCTGTAACCAAAAATTTATTAGCAAGTAAAAAATAAAATAATAAATTGATAAATCATTTATTAAGTTTTATATCTTACGGATTATCAGTTATCGGATCAAACTGAACAAAAGGGAGACTCTCATCTGTAGGGTGCTCTAAGGAAGACTCCAACATCTCCATCCTCTTTCTTCTCTTTTCCCATGTCTCTTGATTATTTATCAAAATCTTAGGACCATTATGTTTATCAGTCAGTTGATGCTGCTACTGTGGTACATTCACAACCATCGCTGTCTACTATGGCAACTCATCCGCCCATGACCCTCTACCAGTTTCGGGCATACCTGAGGACATGCTGCCTATACCATAGCTCGTACGACCTTGCAATGTGCTATCTCTACCTCGTCCACGTGCTATATCTGTAAAAAATACATAAGGCAATGAAAATAAACAAAAATGATTAACAATTAAAATAATTTAAAACTCACTATCTACTCATTTAAATCAGAATCATCAAAATTTGGTTCGTCTTCTTCTTCAGATGTAGTAACATCATTTTCAAACTCCTGTTCATCACTCATTTTTTCCTCATTATCAATTAAATTTTCATCAATATCTACATCCCCACTTGTATCCATCTCAGAAGATGCAACTAAAAGGATGTCTTCGTATCCCATCATAACTTCGATTATAACATCATTGTCATCATTTTGAAAAGCTAGTTATATCAAATTAGTACTTGGTGATGCGAGGATGTCAATTTGAGCCCTTACTTTTATCTTGCACACAGCTTTCCAATCATTTCTAAGACTGGTCCTACCCGGATATTCATAATAATAAACCTGTGATGCCTATACTGCTAAGACAAAAGGTTCATACTTTTTAAATTGTTTTTTATCATGCACATTGACAAGTTTATATTGAGGATGGACAACAATACTAACATTTGGTGGTGGGCCTAACCATTCACATTTGAATAAAATAGTTTTTTTTACCAGGAGAGCTTCAAATTCTAACTTGATCACTTCGACCAAAGTCTCGTAATCATTATATTCAGTTTCATTGTGGACGGATCCTTTAATGCATACCCTTGTATTGTCTGTTGCCCGATAGCTACCATACAATTTAGTGTGAAATTTAAAACCATTCACACAGTAACCATTATACATTTTTCTTAAGGGACCTCGTGCTATACTTCGAAGATAATGATTGGAAATTTTATTTGCATGATTATGAACCTGTAATCAAAATTAAGTAGATTATTTAGATTAAAATTATAAATTTTTATTAGAACAAAACAATACTTTTATGATTTACATTATAAGTAAACATACGTATTTTTCAAAAAAAGATGGAAATTTTTGCTCCATCATGGCATTGATAGCTTCTTCATCCATATTTGGAAACTCGTTATATTTATATGTAATAAAATCACTAAAAAAAGAAATTAAAAATTATTGATAAATCAATAGGAAATACTAAATTATAATGCTTAATAGATGTCATTTGACTATTAAAAAATACTTACTCAATGAATGGTTTCACCTCTAGATAATTCATTAGGACATATAGATGAGATGATGTATATTCATAGTCTACTAGATACCTTTTTTCTTTAGCACCAATTTCTTTACCCGGAGGCTTGAAAATTTCAAACATATCATTATCCACATTGTCATAATGATAAACCTCATTCCACTTTTCCTTAAGTGGAAGAGTTGGATCTCCTTCTTTGAAATAGAATGATGTGAAGTTTGCAGCCTCATCCATAATATAGCCTATTGATATAGAACCATCCACCAGAGCCTTATTCATTATTGTATGCTTTACTTTCCTCAAGTATCTACCAAAAAATTATTGAAAATTACAAGTCATTTTTATGTAATTATAAATATATATATATAGGAAAAGAATTAGTTTAGTGAATTAATATTACCTTTCTGGAGGATATATCCAACGATAATGAACAGGACTAGGGGCCCTAGCTTCGTAAGTCAAGTACATTGGAAGATGTTCCATTGAGTCAAAAAAACTAAGAGGAAAGATTTTCTCAAGATTGCATAAGATAACAGAAATTTATTCATCCAGATTTTTCAATTCCTTATCAGTCAATGAAAATGAAGTCAGTTACTTGAAGAATAAAGAAATCTCAGTTATCGGTTCCCATATTCTATTAGGCAGGAATTCTTGAAGATCAATTGATAATAACCTTTGCATGAATACATGACAATCATGAGTTCATGACTCTTCAATTCAAATATCTTAGGTTTTTTTTGCATCCACACATCTCCCCAGATTAGAAGCATACCCATGTGGAAATCATAATTTTTTTTACCTACTCTAACACAACCTTCTTCTGTGATTTATTAAGAACAAATAGCACATCATGGTATTTATTGGTGACAAAATTTTTTATAAATTGAGGACGACGATAATATTTATTCAACTCATCTCTTGACTTGAAAGTGTCCTTAGTTTTCTTTGGAATATTATACAGTGTATTGAAAATATTGTCAAACACATTCTTCTCGCTATGCATAACATAAAGATTGTGCCTAAGCAAGTGTTCATGATACTAGGGCATATCTCATAAAATACTTATTTTATTCCACCCATAGGTCTTAGATATAGCTGCATTCCCAACCTCAACATCAACATCTATCACCTTCCTCAAGCCTCTGTTATTCATTTCCTACAGAATATCATCCCTAAATTTAACCCCCGAGAATTATTTAGTAACCTTTTTATTCTTAATAAAGTCTTTGGTGTTATGTCGATACGGATGATTAATGGGCAAAAACTTCCGATGATTATCAAACCATGACTGTTTTCCGCTCTTAATTACTCTAATAGCATCAGAATCTTTCATACAATGTGGATATTCAAACATTCCAGTTGTACTCCACCTAGACATCATATAATATGCTGGAAAGTCATTGATGGTCCACATAAGGACAGCATGCATCTGAAAATTTTTCCATTTGAAAATATTATAAGTTTGAACCCCAACACCCCAAAGACATTTCAACTCTTCTATCAATGGCTGCAAAAAAATATATTTCTTTCCTTTTGGATTCGTATGCCCGGGCATTAACACAGTCAAAAACATAAAGTCCTCCTTCATACATAAGTCTGGAGGCAAATTATACAGGGTCACCACCACAGGCCACAAATAATATTATTGTCCATATTGACCTAACGGCTGAAAACTATCAACAAATAAACTCAACCTAACATTTCGAACTTTAAAAGAAAAATCAGGAAAATATCCATCAAAATATTTCCAAGTATGGGTATCAGAAGGGTGACACATCTTACCATCCTTCATATGATGCTCTGAATATCACCTCATTTTATTAGTAGTTGTGGTTGATACATACAATCTCTGAAACCTAGGTATTATTGGAAAATAGTGCATCTTCTTATACGACACCTTCAATTTATGTATATACAATCTATTTCCAAAACCCCTTACCTTTTGCTTGTACCGAGCATGCCCACATATTTTATAATTGTTAAGATCACTATCATCATCTCATTATATCATACAGTTGGTCACACAGTAATGAATGACATATACAGGTAATCCTAAGCTTCTAACTAACTTCTTTGTGCTGTAGAAATCCAATGGCATCAGATTATCTTTTGGCAACAATTCTTGAATACATTTAGACATATCATTAAACCATGCCTGTGAACACCTGTGTCTGCACTTTATTTCTAATATCCTTACGGCTGCAGAAAGTTGAGTATGCTTAGTAATTCCCTCATATACAGGTTTGTTACATGTGGTTATACATATAGGTACACATATAGTTAAATATATATTTATACATGTAGGTATATATATTTGTTCATTTAATTTTATATATTTATATATTTAGTAATGTATAGATATAGATATAATAAAAAACTATTTTATATACTATTATATACAAATATATATTAAATATAAGCTGTAAATTTAATATTTATATATAATTATGCATAAAACTTTTATAATTATGCAGATATTATGTGTATATACATTTTCAAAAAAAACATATACATAGAAAGTGAATATTGTGTATATATTTTTTTTTTCAAAAAATGTTTGTAATCATCATTAAAAAAACAAAAAAAAAATTACTTTTTTTGATAAGTATTGAGTATACGAAAACTATATATATGTTTTTGAAAAACATATATGAAAAGTATATTTATATATTTTTTGAAAAAAAAAATATAATTAATATAGTGTTTTGTGTATATATACCTACATAGTAAATGTAACCACAATATATATATATATATATATATTAAAAATGTTTATACATATAATATTTTATAGGTTTTCAAATATATATATATACTTTATATGTTTTTTGAAAACATATTATATGTATATATATATATGTTTTTGAAAAAAATATTTGCACATAGAAAAAGGATATTGTGTAAATATGTTTTTTCAAAAATGTATACACAACATATTGTATATGTTTTCAAAAAGTATATACCATATATATTTATTAAAAACATATTTGTGTATTCACATATTTGAAAAAACATATATAAGTAGAAAATGGATGCTATGTATATATGTTTTTTGAAAAATATATAAACACATAATATTGTAAAGTTTTCAAAAAAATATATACAAGATATATTCTTTGCTAAACATATTAAGTGTATACATTTTGAAAAATATATTTTTACATATAATGTATGCTATATATATGTTTATTTTAAAAACTATTCAAAAATATTCTTTAATATTTATTTTATTTTTTTAATGATTATGTGATAGGGAGGGGTGGAGTTCTTTTAATGACTGGAGATGTAATTCTGAATTTTACTACCTAAGAGCTCTAGAACATAATTATTTTTAATTTTGGGGTATGCTTTAATAAAAATTTTTTAAAAGGGAGATTTTTTTTAAATATTTTTTTTGAGGTATCTTAATATATCAAGTGAAAATGTGGAGTATATTCCATACCACATAAAATTATTATATTATTTTTATAAAAAAACAGTCTTTATTGTTTCCATATGGAAAACTATGTAATGCCCTTGCATGAATGAGTAACCATAATACTAGTAATTTGTGTAAATATCATGTACATATTTTAATGATCATTAAATTATAGTAACACAAAATTATTATTTATCAGCAAGCAGTACAAAGAGAGAGACTATGCAATAAATTATGGATACATGGATACTACAAGTTTTACCCAAGTGAAATATTTATATATAGTGTTATAGACATTTAAGATTAACATTATATAAATGTTCAATTTAACATTAATCATTATATATATTAAAGTATAGACATTTATACATAATGTCATACTAATATATAAATATAAACCATTAACATTAAGATTAATCGGAATCCAAACATCATGTAATTAAAATCAAAATCACTTAAACCCTAAAAATATAAATAGTAGATGAACAAATTATAAAAAATGATAAATTACAGTTTAATTAATTTTGTTGAGTCAAAATCATGTTATGTTGAATGAAATTGAAGCAAAAATTAAGAAATTAGGAGGAGAAAAAAAACATAATACCCGAATATACTGAAAAACAAAATTCCGAAAATCTATATATAATTCAGAGAGATGAAGATGTGTATAAGCATTTTGAAGGAGAAGAACAAAGAAAAACTTACATGAATTCAGGAAGAAAAATCAAATTGCATTTTCGTGCTTATAGTTAGCTCAGATTCGGAAAATCGACAAAGTTGTGAGGAATTATGGTTAAATGACTTAGCAAATGATTTTCAAATCAAAAAATTAAAACAATGAATTACTGACCAAAATTATGGTCGGTAAAAAGTCGATAAGAAAAAATCTATAAGTAGCTGGAAGTCTAATTTCTTAAATTAGTCGGTAATTTTTATTTGTTATTTCCATCCTAATTCACTAACCAATTTCCGACCAAAAATATTTGGTCGTGAGTTATGGTCGGTATTCGGTTGTGAAAATGTTAGTAATTACCGACCTAAATATTTGGTCGGTAGTTTGGTCGGTAGTTTGGTCGGTAGTTTGGTCGGTAAGTATGACTGTATAAATATATTGGATAACTACTATATCGACTATTTTTAATGGTTATATATTTTTTGTCGTTAAATAGTCAGTAATCTTTCGGGAATATTTTTCGCTTATTCCCTCCTTATTTACAGACCATATTTCCGACCAAATATATTTGGTCAGTAATATATGATCAGTAGTTGGTCGAAAATTTGGTCAGAAGTATTTTTCTCCTATTCGTCTATTTGGATCTCTAAATTGGTCATGAAATGGTCAGTAATTACTGACAAATTATAATGATAGGTCGTTAAATGGTTGGTACTATATTCGATAAATACACTACAGACCATTTCCCGACCAAAAACCTTTAGTCAGTAATTATGGTTGGTATTTGGTCGGAATTTTGGTAGAAAATATTTTTTTTTGTGCAACCCTTTTTTGGTCGCTAACTGGTCGTGTTTTGGACAACAATTACCGACTGAATTTTATGGTCGGTACTTTGTGTATCAATTAGAACTAAAATTTAGTATTTTTAATATCATAGGTTTACAGATGTTAACTATAGCAGATGATGATAAGTATATTATGGAATACACTCACAAAATACAAAAAGAAGTAAGTGATAACCCTTCTAATTATAACACATGAGATAAACCAAATTGTGAAAATCTAATACTAGGATAAGTTCAATCATTGAATGTATGACACTTATGAAGCTTAAAGCACAAATAAACTTATGACCAAATATTGGATATTTTTTAGAAGATATGACCTCGAGTGATATGTGCATTTAGCATAACATGTAACCCCAGGAGTTTCACTATAGTGTTAATGTCATGTGTTAGTCATGTATTGGTCGTGATAGATAGTGATAGGTAAGTCTTAAGGCATATACTAGAGAAGGTACTTCAGATGATGGTAATAATCATGTAAGTCAATTACTCTTGTATGATTTCCATATATGTGATTCATGGGAAGATATATGTTAATTTTTATGAGTGATGGTTTTGAAGTTGGAAGTATAAATATATTTATTACCATGTCATATAACATATTTATGATAATAGGAGTTGCGAATATAAATATATATTGAAAGCAATGGTCAATGATAGTTGAAATATTATCTAAAAGGAGTAGATGTGTTGATGATCCATGAATGGAATAACATGTTGCTTTGGTGGTGAAATAGTAAGGGGAAAATTATGAGGGAATCATCCTTGGTAGTCTAGAGAAGAAAAAAACTTAGTTTTCCAAGAGAGCATTAGGGCATTTTCACATTAATCTACCTTTCATCCAAAAATAAAATACAACATTGATAAAATCTTTATCTACTTAACTTGGATAGCTAATTAGTTCACTATTGGTTGATTGAACTACCAATAAAATCTCTATTAAATTGATATATAGACTTATATCTATTTTACTACTTATACAACATATGTATTTGTGTGACTATATCAGACGAGTGACAATTACTTAATGAGGTTTAGGAATCATGTTAACAAACACCTAGTTTTTTATATCCTCACACAATTACAATAATTTTTTAGCATCGATGTCGATAATTATTTGATTATAGTTTGATTAGTTAACTTAAGTTGACATAACTATCCTTGCAAAAAATATTTATATTTCAAGTTTTTTGGATACATTTATTTTTTAGTATTTGTATTGCATTTATATTTTATTTTCTTTATTTATTTGTTTGTTTTGTAGCTACAATACTTACATGTATAAAAATGCTGGGACTGAGTTAACACCTATGGACATAGAAATTAAGAGAACTATTGAGGTAGAAAGCTAATAGAGAATATATGCAAAAAACTAGTGATAATAAATAATACCAAGGTAGTAAAGGACATGTTCTCAAACAACCCAATTCTCATAGTACATTGGGAGATTATTGGTAGCTGACTATGATTGATAACTATTCTAGGATATGATTACAAATATAACCTATACAACTAAATTATTTTGAGTTGAAGGTGAATTTGATAACTATGATACAACATCATTATAGTTGAAGAAATTCAAAAGATTAGAATAGCCACATCACAACTTTCTTGGAGTTTTGCAGCATAGTAAAGATGAACATGGTTAGCCTGGATACAATATGATTATAACTTTTTTAATTTTTTTTGAGAGACAAAGCCCATAGCTGGTTCTAGTATTTATCTTGATATTTAATTAAAAGTGATATAAGTAATTTTTACCTCAGACACCTCTCAACTATAAGGAGAAATAAGCCAGTTTGGGTAAAAGGAGCAAAAGATGCTAAATGATACTTGGGATGAATTCAATGAGTTATTGAAAAGATGCCTAAAATATGAATTTGAATTGTTGTTCTAACCTTAAACTGTATACAATGGAATGAACTACATGATAAGATGCATGATTGATGTTGCTTCAAATGAACAAATCTATCGAGAAAGTATATTATCTATTTGAAGAACTTGTAATAAATAATAACATCAAACTTTTAATGATTGAGTATTTGGAAGGAAGAAAGTTAGAGTAAATAAGTTAGATAGATTGAACACAATAGAAGTCATGATGGGCTATATTTCAACAAGTTTGAAGTCCAAAAGGATAAATAGTTGAGTGTGAGAGAAATTTCTATTTTGTAATAGTATAAAATAGTAAATTTCAACTATATATATTGAGTGAAAAATGATAATATTTTGTGTTGCAACTTTATTATATTATCGAATTTCTATGATTAGGCAATGTCAAAAAATCTTGATGGGCGAGAGTCTCTTATGCAACTATTCTAACAAGTATATGATTTATATAGGTAATAAAGTAGACTTTAATCCAAATATTGATCACATAATAATTATGTAGGAAGTTCATTCAACCAATGATAACTCAACTATTACTTTAATTCAAAGGATAAGACTAAGTTTTTAGTAAGACTCATAAAAATTATGGCTTGTCAATTTTATTATACTTGATGACATATCTAAATAGGTTGGATGCTATTATGCTTGGTTATAGAATAAAAAATTGGACTATTGTGAAAATGTCCTAGTTCCCTATTGACATATAAGTCAGTTGTCAACTATTTGGTCCTCCCCATTGCAGGTGCCCTCATAATTTTCCACTCGCTATTTTACCACACAAATGATAAATTATTTTTTCTCGAGGATCATTCATAAGTTCATACTTTTTAGGTAATTTATCAATTGCCCTTATAGTTATTTATATATGCATTCTTATTTTATGATCTTATGTATCATAAAGACATGAACAAGTATGATATTAAAAGTATTTGTACTTTTAGCTTTGTAAGCATCATATTTATATAATTAACATACATTTTTTCTCAAACATCACTGTTAGAATTCATGCAATATAAAGTAACTCATAAGATTATCACTACATTACGAGTCACCTTTAATCACGTGTATCTCATGGCTTACCTATCACCATAAACTATGACAAAATATTACTCTCACTCTAAATATAAAATTATTAGGAAAATATTCTATAAAATTTACACATCAATTGAGGGTAGTTCTTCTAAGATGTGTATAATAGATTGACTAATAAAAGAATTCATTCTTTAGGCTTCCTAAGTGACATACTTGCATAATTAAATTTATCTTAATGTCGGGTTTTGGAGTATAAATTTGTTTCATGCATTATGATTGGAGTGACTATCACTTCCTTCCTACTAATTAATAAGGTTAATGATGTGTAAAATGTTCTTAGACAATAAATATTGTAAATTTACTTAATATTTTGATCCCCTCCTCAACAAATACACAAA
The DNA here is from genome assembly GCA_029783825.1 of Sapria himalayana. Classification (NCBI taxonomy): domain Eukaryota; kingdom Viridiplantae; phylum Streptophyta; class Magnoliopsida; order Malpighiales; family Rafflesiaceae; genus Sapria; species Sapria himalayana. The sequence continues at coordinate 666,436 of JAREIK010001382.1, read as the reverse complement.
GTCTCATATTTCACACAAAACTACATAATTTCATTAATATTCATTATAATCCACAAAACTATAATTTAGTGAAATAGTTTTATTTAAAGTTTGTTTTAATGCAAAAATATCATGCATAGTCACTAAAATAACAAGTATGATTCAGTATTTGGCAATATGAACATTTTGCATAATAAATGATATATATTCTAACATAGCAATAATAACCCTATACACTAACATTCAGATTTTATAAATCAAGAAAACCTGTTGTTTGAAAGTTATAAAAATTTAAACTATCCTGAGAGAGTAAAAAAACCAAAGGAAGTAGAAAAATCGCCACTCAAAGACAATATACTTGTTTTGCTCATGCAGACAAAGAAAAGAAATGAAGTTCAAGATAAATAAAATAAAATGGATTGAAATGAGACTAAAACACATGAACATAGAATTGAATATCATTGAGAATCAACTTCAAAAACTAGCATTATTAATAAAGGAGAAAAGCATTAATAGACTACCACACAATAGAGAAACAAATCTAAATAAATTCCAATCCATTATACATTTACACTAATAAATAATAAAGAATCAGAGGGGGAACAAATAGAAATTGAAGTCAAAAGGATAACTAAAATAAAAGACATGGATTGGAATTGGGAGCAATTATGCACACACATGAAATGAGGGAATGTATCTCTTATTAGAGAATTTTACTCTAATTTAAAAGACATGCAAGATAAGAGGTACTATATACAAAAAAATTGGGTATGATTTAATAATGAATTTATAAACAAATTATTTGGATTGTAAGGAACAAGGTTGGTGTTTGATTTTTAAACTACTAAATTTTCTTATATATTTTGGTGATTTATGATGATGTATATGCATGGAAATGAAATAATTATGGATCAATTTCACAACTTTATAATTTTGATGAAGTTTGATGAAATTTCCATGAAATCAATATGTTAGAGGTGTTTGGTTGAGGGGTGGAGTATAATATTCTTACTTAGTTTTGATATTTATTCTTGAACAAAACTCTACTAAATTAGTCATGACAATCTTTGTATGCCACAACCATATCAACTCTTTAGCATAATTCTATAAATATGAAATATATTCTTTGTAGTTATAATATTATCATAAAGTCACAATCATACTCATCTCGTAAAATTTAAATAGCTATAATATTTATTTTATGCGATATCAACCAAGTATTACATTAGTGCTAAAATTCATAGCCCTAACCTACCACTTTGATTTTATCTTTAATATGTTTCAGTAGTCTCAAGTCAGAGCTATAATATTTTTACAAAGCTTTAACTTTTGAGCGATGAAAAATTATAGAGTCAAAACTATTTAGGCCATGACAATGACAATTATTCAATATCACAACTTTTGGGAGATAAAATCTTATAGAGAATAATAACTCGGGTATGACTATTCCCTAAAGATGTGACCCTTATCCTCAAATAAAGACAAAATAATGACTTTTATGTTCAGAATAATTGTCAATATTGTTGATTCTTTGCAGTATCATGGTGATATGATATATGAGAGAAGTGAAGGCCAATGTCATACTCACTCATTATACAGTAGGCACTTGAGACACATGAATAGCTAATTTTTGTATCGCATCCATTTCACAATGTCATGGCAATATGATACATATGAGAGGCCTTCTTAGTGACATAGCCACATCATGGCCATTTAAGGATCAAGAGCATCCAATGCCAACATATTGTCCATTACCCAACACCATGTTAATATTATGATAAAGAGGCATTCTTTGTGCCATAGTCATTCACAATGTTATGACATTTCCTAGTGTCATGATCTTTTATGAAAAATAAGAAAGACAAACACATGAAGTCATGGGCACTTCATAGTTCTTCACATTTGTATTATAGAGATATTAGGCCCGAGTCATGATTAATTGCTAACATCATGATACTATGTTATAGAAAGCTTAGGATACATTCCAGAGTCACAACTATTTGCTTGAGTCACAACTTCAAGCTTAAGAGATGAAAGCCAAACTTATAGTTTTTTATTTAAAGTCACAACTTCTTACTTAAAGCAACACATAATTGTTTGTATAAAAGATATATATAGAGAATTTCCAAATCATCTCTCTATTTCTTCTTCTTCTTCCTCCTCCATATAAAAAATAAAGCCATGATATAGCTATTAAATCTTAGGAAGAGATTTTGCACTCCCTAGAAACTCTACAAGCAAGTAGTGGATGCAAGACATAATATTAATCCATAAAGACATGAGGCATGACTCTCAAACCCCTTTTTAGGATAAGTTCATAAATTTCTATCATAATAGTATGTAGTCTAAGATTTTTGTAACTTGATTATGTGATGTGATATTGGTTTTATATTGATAGATGTATTTTGAATTATGTTATGTTCTGGATATTGATGGATTGGTGGTTAAATAAAACTTAAACTATGATTTTGACTTTTGGTAGGTTTGTGTGAGATTATTGTGGTGAATGGTTATATGTAAATCATGAGGCTTACTCATACATATAGTAGGAATGAAGTGATATTTTTTCTAATAGTAATACAAGAGATAAACCTATAAGTTAAAACTGAAATATGTGTATTTAATCATTGTGAGTATAATACTCATGAAGACAAAAGTATGAATGCTTTTATATGTCAATCTATTATACACATTTTAAATGAATTGATTCTCAGTTGAGATGAAGATTATATAAAATATTCTTCAAAGGGTTTTGCCTTTAGTGTTAGAGTTGGATCATTATTGAGAAGGATGATAACATACAATCCTCAAGACATGTATGAGTATCTTGTAACTCATAAGGTTGTGATAGCCTTGTGAGTTACTTTCACTCGTATAGGTTTCATTGGTGAAGCTTGAGGAAAGCACATATTAATTTAATGAGTATAATGCTTATGAATTTGTAAGTGAAAATGTTTACAAACTATGACAATTCTTGATTTTTATGACTCATGAGGATAGAGAATAGGAGTGTGTATGATAAGTAACCTCCAAGAGTAGTTGATGAGTTGCCTAAAAGGTATGAGATTGTGAATAACTCTTGAGCATATATGATTTATTATCTTATTGGTGATATACAGAGGGGAGAACTATAATGGGACAACTATTAGGTTGGGCTCAATGGTAATAATCCTTTTATATACTATTAAGGCAAATAATTATTACACAATATCTCAATATTCATTCTATGTCTAAACATAATATAAGTCAAGCTAATTTTAATAAATATCACTTAAGTTAAATGAATAAACTCATGGATATAAGATTGATCCCACAATCAAAATATATATTTTACTAGAATTTAGTTGTCTTATTATTGAATAACTAAACTATCGATATAATCTCTATGAAATAGATATTTAGATACAAGTCCTTTTTACTATATATATGACTCATATACTTGTGAATCTATTTTAATGAGATACACTCACTAACAAGCTTTTGAGAAACTAGCTAACCAACAAAATTAGATTATATAACAAAGTCATAATAAGTTTTTCGATATCATTTCTTAGAATCGTTTAGTTTAGTTAGTCAATATGAGTTAACGAAATTATTCTTGTAAAATAATAATTTCTTTTTAGTAGTTTAGATAATATTGAGTATGATAATGTATATATATGAATTATATTTTTCTACATGGGTATATTGTTATATTTCATACTTTCCATAGTTTCTAGCATTAATTAAAGAATGTGTCTTTCTTATCCATTTAGTTATTAGGTTATTTTGCTTTTTTGTCGACCATGCATGGAGTCATATGTGAAGGAGTGTTGAATGATTTGAAATTAATCTTTTATCTCTATTAATCTTTATTGCTCTTTTGGAAAATAGTTGAGATGAGATGCATGTACCATTTTTAGTTGAAGCTAGTTTCTTTTTGATGTTCTTCTATTCATGCCTGGGGTAATAACTTTGATGCTTTGATAGCTTGTATTAATTATATTGTTTGACTTTTTCTTTTCACGAGCCATTCATGCGGACCAATAATAGTATTACTCAAGTGGTTACATGCAAACAACAAACTTGTGGAATTGTGAAGCTACTTGAGAACATGCTTAAGAAGAGGACCATTTTGGCATGATTACAAGTAGATTGACTATTAGCGACATCCATGTGAATGGAGAAATAATTTTTTTTTTCAATATAAACATGTCACTTTTTTTTTGCAAGAATTGCAAGGCCACAATGCCAAACAACTTTATCACCTCGTGTGAAGGTCTAATTTACTCATGGCTTGGAGATCAACTAGTTATTTTCTCATCGCAATTATTTGACAATGTGTATTAATTATTGTATTTGTAGTATTTGTTTCTCTCATTTTTTTTAATTCTTGGTTGTCATGTTGAGAACTTATCATTATTGAATTCCTTTATTCGATTATATATTATTTTTGCCTTACTTAAATAGCAATATGCCAACAATAATATTTATTTTTTTTATATAGAGGTAGTTGAAACTAGAAAAAGTTTTTTGTTCTCTTCTCATAGATAACACCAATTATTTGATTCGAGAGTATTAGATTAGGCAATCATTGTAGAACTTAGTATATTTTATTTGTTACATGAATCTTCTTACATTCAAAAAACTATAGTTTCAACCAAGTAATAAATTGATAAAGAATTATGTAATAGACACTTTTCATTATTAGGCATTTTATGATCGAAGAGATTAAAGAAATATTTGTCTGATATCAATGATATCAGACAAATATTGCTTTTGCTAGAGCTTTCTATTGGTTGTGCTCTTGATTATGTGGAGACATTGTATTTATTAATCATGTCTAGTCATTAATAACAAGTCAATGAATGCTCACTTGGAAACTCTATTCTTGCTAGCTTTTCCTAAGTGTTTCCTATGATAAGGTCCCTTGATTGAGAGTTTTTCTTAAAAACTATAAAGACAACTTTTCATTGGAAAATATTCTTTTTTGGAGTTGGTCTCTCTTGAAAAACCATGTTTTGCAGGGTCACCATGGTAATATTAATGAATGAGATTGTTGAATAAAAATAAATGTTGAACCATGTCAAATAGAGATGACAATTTGGCTTGTTAGTCCAATATAGGAGCATGACCATATTTACAATTTTGTATTCATGTTTGACAATTTGAGATGGTTTGCTAAGCATGCTCTATCTATAAAGTGGTAATTCATGCCAAGTCATTTGGTTGAACCATGACTCTACCATTTGGCATGGCTCCAAACTAAGTTAAGTCTAGTGTGATCATTTTGTTAGGTCAACTTGGGCCATTATTTTTTTTTTTGAAAAGGACTGCTCAACCTAATCCTAACTTGGGGAAAAATATGATATAGAGGGAACATTTTATGCATAACAATTATTCATTAATCATTGCTAGTTGATATCTAATGATAGTAGTTTGTTGCATGTTACCAAAGTCAAAATGACTTGGCATATATTGTACAGTGGAACCTCTCTAAATTAATACGATCCGTAGCACAAAAAATTATTAATTAATGGATGTTATTAATTTATAGAACCTTCACCTAAAAAATCAGAAAATATATCAAAGATATTGCATGATTAATCTATGCAAGCCTCAATAAATTCAACATCAATTTCCAAAGTTAAAAGTTGTGCTTAAATTAATCAACTTAAATTTTGAAATACAAAAGGTTGTGATCATGTTTCCAAGAAAGTTTTCCAGGTGTGGAATATCAAAAGTTTCTCACTTGAATTATAAAGGCTAATGCATACAACAGTTGAGTTATAGTTCGTCCTTTTTTTTATTTCTTTTTTCTTCCAAAATGAAGCATTCATCTTCTCCGAGTAATGATCAAAAGCTTAAAATTTGTCATCATAAAGCAGCAAATCCATCCATCAAATAATCAGCTCTTGCAAATTGGGCAATGCAAGAATTCAAGCCTTCAAAAGTCCCAACATAAGGAACCATCAGCAACATCATTGCTAAGCATCAACGATATGAAATCATGGACTCAACTGAACTTACATCTAAGCGTCAAAGAGCTGTGAAGCATCATGAACTTAATAATGTTTTAGCAAATTGGGTTTTAAAATGCCAAGCACGTCGAGTTGCATTATCAGGTGATTTAATCAAGGAAAAGACTTGTCAATTTGCTAGACAACTTTTGGAGAGAGAACACCAGAATTTTCAAATGGATGTCTTGCAAAGTTCAATATTTGTCATGGATTCAAAGCTCAAAAATCATATGGAGAAAGTGGCTCTGCAGATTTAGATGCAATTGATAGAAATATGCTAATAATAAAAGAAAAATTTCAAAGCTATCCACTTCAAGACATATACAACATAGATGAAACATGACTCTTTTATCGCATAGCATCTGATAGAACAATTGCACGATGTCAAATTGAAGGTTCTAAGAAGGATAAAACACGTCTAACTTTTGTCTTTGCTGCAAATGCAGATGGGTCTCACAAAATGGAACATCTCATCATTGGTCATGCACAAAGGCCACGTGCTTTTAATAGAAAAAGTGGAGAGCAATTGGGTTTATATTATCGCAGCAATGCAAAAGCTTGGATGGCTGGACTCATTTTCAAGGAATGGCTACAAAAGATGGATCAACAAATACAAGATGCTAATAGAAAAGTTCTACTTTTGTTAGATGTAATGCTCCTTCACATGTGGTGAGGGATTTGCCTCTTACAAATGTTCAAGTTTTTCTTTTTCCAGCTAATACAACTTCTAAAATTCAACCAATGGATGTTGGAATAATAGCAGCATTCAAGAGGTGATATAGGCATTTTCAACTCCAAGATGCAATTGATAGAGATGAACAACAAAAGGCAGACATCAATAAGGTTGATCAATTGATAGCCATGAAATGGGCTAAGGCAGCATGGAATGATATTTCTAGCAAGACAATAGCCAATTGTTTTAAGCACACATGTCTCTTTGAAAGAGAAACTCAAAAAAATGAAGTGGGTTCGGAAGAACAAAATATAGAAAATGAACTTAAAGATGCTATTAATCAACTGCCAATTAGTCGCCCAATGTCTGTTCATAAAGCTTATAAATCCCGATGAAGAGCAACAAGTTGCCCATGAGGATACAATTATGGATGAAAATTTAATAAAACTTTCGTCGTCTCAAGATTAAGAAGAAGAGAAAGATGGTGAAGTTATGGATGAAAATCCTCCCATGTCAACAAAGAAAAAATTAAATGTTCTTCATTCTTGCATTTCATTTCTTGATGTTTCAAATCTAAATCATGTTATAGCTCATAAGGTACTTAGAAACATACAATTTGAGATACGGACTATTGAAAAAAAACAAACTACTTTAGATATGTATTTTTGTAAGGAATACTAATTTTACGAAGTAATATATTTTATCTATGATGTATAGTATTTTTAGATTTATAAAAAATATTGATTCTGTAAATAAATATTTTTACATAGGGTGTTTTCTATTTTGCATTAAATAATAGATAATATAACTATTAAATTATACACATTCCACGGAGTCGGTGGATTGATTTTTCATTAAATAATAGAGGTTATCAATTTATAGAGTATCAGTTTAGGGAGGTTATTAATTTATTGATTTTTCATTAAATAATATCAATTTACAGAGTATCAATTTACGAAGTAATATATATATATATATATAATTATTCTATATTTACACACTCTCATATAGATAGACACACACACACACACACATACACACACTAAACATACAATATATATACTACATATAAATACTATATATACCATATATATAATATTTAAATTTAAATATAAAAACATGAAAATATGAAGATATGAAAATATGAAAATATGAAAATAGAAAAATATAAAAATACAAAAATATAAAAATATATTAATATAAAATATGAAATATATAAAAATATAAAAATATAAAAATATAAAAATATAAAAATATAAAAATATAAAAATATAAAAATATAAAAATATAAAAATACAAAAATACAAAAATATAAAAATATATTAATATAAAATATGAAATATATAAAAATATAAAAATATGAAATATATAAAAATATAAATAATATAAAAATATGAAATATATAAAAATATAAAAATATAAAAATATGATATATATAAAGATATAAAGATATAAAAATATAAAAATATGAAATATATAAAGATATAAAAATATGAAATATGAAATAAAATATAAATAATATAAAAATATGAAATATATAAAAATATAAAAATATAAAAATATGATATATATAAAGATATAAAAATATAAAAATATAAAAATATGAAATATATAAAGATATAAAAATATGAAATATATGAAAATATAAAAATATAAATATATAAAAATATGAAATATATAAAAAATAAAAAAATAAAAAAATAAAAAAATAAAAAAATAAAAATAAAAATATAAAATATAAAAATATAAAAATATAAAATATAAAAATATAAAAATATAAAAATATAAAAATATAAAAATATAAAAATATAAAATATAAAAACATGAAAATATGAAGATATGAAAATATGAAAATATGAAAATATAAAAATAGAAAAATATAAAAATACAAAAATATAAAAATATATTAATATAAAATATGAAATATATAAAAATATAAAAATATAAAAATATAAAAATAAAAATATAAAATATAAAATATAAAATATAAAAATATAAAAATATAAAAATATAAAAAATATAAAATATAAAAATAAAAATATAAAATATAAAAATATAAAATATAAAAATATAAAAATATAAAAATATAAAAATATAAAAATATAAAAATATAAGAAAAATATAAAATATAAAAATTAAAAATATAAAATATAAAATATAAAATATAAAAATATAAAATTATTAAAAATATAAAAATATAAAAATATAACAATATAAAATATAAAATATAAAAATATAAAAATTAAAAATATAAAAATATAAAAATATAAAATAAATATAAAATATAAAAAATATAAAACTAATAAAAATATAAAAACATAAAAACATAAAAATATAAAAATATAAAAATATAAAAAATATAAAAATATAAAACTATAAAAATATAAAAATATAAAATATAAAAATATAAAAATATACAAATATAAAACTATAAAAATATAAAAAATAAAACTATAAAAATATAAAAATATAAAAACATAAAAACATAAAAACATAAAACATAAAAACATAAAAAATATAAAAACATAAAACATAAAATAAAAAATATAAAAATATAAATATAAAAATATAAAAATAAAAATATAAAAATATAAAATATAAAAATATAAAATATAAAAATATAAAACTATAAAATATAAAAAATAAAACTATAAAATATAAAAATATAAAAACATAAAAACATAAAAACATAAAAACATAAAAACATAAAAATATAAAAATAAATTAAAAACATAAAAAATAAAACATAAAAATAAAAATATAAAAAAAAAAAAATAAAATACATAAAAATAAAAGACATAAAAATATAAAACATAAAAATATAAAAATATAAAACATAAAAATATAAAAATATAAAACTATAAAAATATAAAAAAATAAACTATAAGAAATAAAAACATTAAAACATTAAAACATTAAAACATAAAAACATAAAAACATAAAAACATAAAAACATAAAAATATAAAAATATAAATATAAAAATATAAAAATATAAAAATATAAAATATAAAAATATAAAACTATAAAAATATAAAAAATAAAACTATAAAAATATAAAAACATAAAAACATAAAAACATACAAATATAAAAACATAAAAATATAAAAACATAAAAATATAAAAACATAAAAATATAAAAACATAAAAATATAAAAACATAAAAATATAAAAATATAAAAACATAAAAATATAAATACATAAAAATATAAAGACATAAAAATATAAAGACATAAAAACATAAAAACATAAAAACATAAAAACATAAAAACATAAAAATATAAAAACATTAAAATATAAAAATATAAAAATATAATCATATAAAAATATAAAAACATAAAAATATAAAAACATAAAAACATAAAAATATAAAAACATAAAAATATAAAAACATAAAAACATAAAAACATAAACACATAAAAATATAAAAACATAAAAACATAAAAATATAAAAATATAAAAACATAAAAACATAAAAACATAAAAATATAAAAATATAAAAATATAAAAACATAAAAATAAAAAAATATAAAATATAATAATATAAAAATATAAAAATATAAAAATATAAAAATATAAAAATATAAAAATATAAAAACATAAAATATAAAAATATAAAAATTTAAAAATATAAAAATATAAAAATATAAAAACATAAACTTATAAAATATAAAACATAAAAACATAAAAATATAAAAATATAAAAATAAAAAATAAAAAAATAAAAAAGTATAAAATTATAAAAATATGAAAATATAAAAATATGAAAATATAAAAATATAAAAATATAAAAATATAAAAATATAAAAATATAAAAATATAAAAATATAAAAATATAAAAATATATTTTAGTGAATTTTTTTACTAAATATTAAATATGATTTTATTTTTTTTATAAATATTTTTTAAATATTTATAAAAAAGTAATATAAATATTTTTATATTTTAGCGTATTTTATAAATATTTTTTTATGAATATTGTTGCGAAAGAATTCGCAAAAATATAGTATATTAAAATATAAATTTCCATTAAAAGTAAGATTACTAAAATATAAATATTTAGGTTTTCGTACCCACAGTCCCACCCATATTTTTGACTTTAAATTTGTTTGATTAATGATTGTTCAATTGATGCAATCTTACAGAACATATTTCAGGTCCTTGATCAAGACGGTTGCTCCCTGTTTACCTCCTATCACCCAACCCGGGGCAGCTTTAAGCCTTACCCCTGTTAGAACAGTGTTGCTCCGACTCTCATCGATGGTGTCCAATGAATCGAACCATGCGGCCCTTCCGCTGGAGCTCTTCTTGAACATCGGCCTTGATGAGAGAACTGCACGCAACTCAACTGCAAACAGCAAGGTCACAAACAATCTAATGACGGTCATTCACGAGGTGCTGTTTGTGAGATTGAAAATCTGGTTGTTGGAAAATTTAATATTCAATGATGTAATCTACTCTGTGAGAAATGTGTAAGCATCGTAGTGCGCAGAGATGGAAAACTTAATGTTTCATCCACTGCCGTTGTCATTTTATTACTTCTGTTTATTAAATATTCAATCTTGATAGCTAACAATGTGTGCACATTAATTTCTTTCATGGTAACAGAATTCTTACTGAATTGTGTTATGGTAATTGAAACTAATTTTATATCAATGAACTCTTTGGATTATGATTTTCGTTTCATTAAGGGCATTGTCACGGAAAATAATTAGTCGACACATGTAACATGCTCAGTGGCTGCAGGTGAAATTGATCAATTGTTACCTTTTTTATTATGTTATTCGATAATATCAAAATTTAGTAATGAGGTATGGTTCAGGTAATAACTTCAATTTCATGTGAATATTATAATGACTGTCATATTGTGGTACAATTTCATTTCTATCCTAAAGCACCTCTATTTTCTTTATTTTACTTTTTTGTAGATATTTACTGATTGTGTTTCATTACTTGTTTAAAGTATTCATAAGAATTTAATTGAGATTTAATTTTTGATTGAAAAATGGATTTTCTTTTTTCATATCTTTTATTTCTCTCTGCGAAGTGTAGGCTCATGTGTTTTTCTTGTTTTATCTTTTGCTGGTAAACTGTAATAATATTGCATGAATTTGGATACTGAGATTGTCTTGTTATTTTTCTCTTTTAGGCTGGTGTCACTGGTGGATGCAATAGAACAATTGGAAATCTACTCTATATGGTAGGTTGCTTCCCAAGTATTAATGTTTAACATTTTTGACTTGGTGAAGTTGCAAACATTCTCTGAAGCATCATTTATTTGTATCTATTTTTTTATTGTTTCATATTAAGCCAAATTAATGACTTCAAATTTGTTATTTTTTTTATTTCAAAGAAGAATTGTGCTTCCAGATAACATAATTTTGCTTGTTTTTATGACTTTTTAAGCTAATTTGTTGACCTCAACTTGTCCTAATTTGGCAGGTTGCTACTAAATATCCAGCAAATGCTCATAAACATCGCCTCACTTTACTGGAATACATTGTTTCCTCCAAGGTAAGAGTGTCATCTCTGATTTTTTTTAGCTTGATGCAATATATTTCTTTCCAATGTATATAGCTTGCTCATCAAAGTAGGAATTTTTGCTTTTTTTTTTGTTAACCACTTGAAGTTCATTTTTTTTCCATAATCTTGTGAATAATATAACTAGCAAGCGACAATATTATTCCATAAAAAAATTATTTTTTGATTTTTTTTACAGATTAAAACCCAAGCCCAGCTTGAAGCTGCTTTTTCATTTTTGGGTAGCATTGGATTAGAAAATTTAAAGCTAAATGAATTTGAAGGAGCTTGTGGTGTTGGTGAGTTTTGTTTTGTATAATCCATTGACACATTTTTTTTATCGGGCTACTTAAAACATTGTCTCTGATTTTTCTTCCTTGTTGGTTGTTTCTCACTGTTGAATGGGCAAACAACAATGATGTTCATGCATTTATGTATTTTTTATTTGTTACCAGGAGTTGAGGTTCCAGTAGAAGACATCAAATACACAGTACATGAAGTAATTGAGCATAATAAAGATTCTATATTGAAGTTACGGTATCAAATAAATGGTCAGTGTTTTATTTTTGAGATGAACTAAATTTTTTTTGTTATATAATCTGTCATGTTTGTTCTTCTATTGTAGGTGAAATCATGTTCTATCTTGTTATAGTTTCAAGTTGATTTTTTATTTAATTATGATTGAGAGTACTTGACATATGAATTGTCTTTGTTTTTTTTGTCTATTATACAAGATAGAACATGATTTCAAAAACAAAAAGAAGGCATATGGTGTCTGTGCACCTCCATTTTTCTCCGTAACACTTCAACTATGTGCACCATGAGTTGTGAGTGAATTTCTCTATAATGGATTGGAGCCACAACATGTGGATTGTGATTTGCGAGTGAGGTGTTATAGTGCAATTAATATTATGGTGAAAGCTTGAGAATTTTTCAATTCCATTTTTATTGGATTACTATGTGATTTTATATGTGATTTCACTATGATAATAAAATTATGGTTATTAATTTGTGAATGTTTGAAAACTAAAATTATTTGTAGTGGGCGATAAGAATTTATATGTGATTTTATTGTTAGGAGATGGTGAATCACTTGATACATGATTTACTTATAACATTTCAATCATAATATTTTATGAGAGAAGAATATATCATTTATACGTGAAGAATATTTTTTTCATATTAATCCAGATGAAATGATTTACGTAGATGTTTGGCTTATGTAGATTTTTTGTTATTTTTTTAGAGTTATAACATTTTTTGTTATTTATTATGTACATAAATATTGTTTTGATTATGATAAATAATAAATTGAGAATTACTCAATTTAATGAATACTTTCAATTATAATTTCAGATAACATTTTTTTTTTGAGGCAAAGAAAGATGTGAATTATTCTAGGAGAGGTTATATCTATCTTAGCCCCACAAAGATTGGTTATTTTAGTGTGCTCCACCAAATATTATAATAAACTTATGTATTAATTTTTTATCTAATATCATTTTTTTTGTTGATTACTTTATTTTCAAGAAAATCATAGATAAAATATAAAATTATTTGTTTAATATAGGTGGAAAATTAATTTTTTAATGGATGTACCTTTTCACAAGTTGAGATATCTTTTAAATAGGCTGAAAATGGCTTGGTCGGCTCGGGCCCGTTCTATGGCCCAACCTGCAAAAGATGCTCAGGCATGACCCTACATCTACATGATTGGAACTATGGCTGGAACTGGCACATGTCAGCTTGCTGCATGGTCCCTGCGGGGGGTAGTTTTTTGTTTGATTTTTTGTTTATGGTTATAAGTATCCGATTTGTGGGTTGCCTCTATTTACTTTATCCATTGTTTATGGCCATTTGATTGTACTTAATTTATGTTGAGTTTTATTGATTGATATTGTGTTTATGGCTTTAATGTTTGTAGGCCTTTTCATTTGTGATTTGAGGGTTCAGTTCATAATTGAACTGAAACCTCTTGTAAATGAAATATCAATCAATTACAGAAGAAATAATATAACAGTTTATTTAGCTTTCATCTTCTATTTGAGATTTTTCTTTTGCCACTTTACTTTGTGCCAAGAAGGCCCCCCTTGAATTTGCATTATTAAAATTGAGCAATTCCAAATCCAAGAAGGACCATGATCTTGCTCTCTATTTCACACATACATCCACACATTTAGGAATTTTTTTAATAAAGAAACTGTGATCCAACATTTAGTGAACAATTGTTGCATCTTTTCCCATCCCTTGGAAAATATCATGTAATTTTTTCTAGAAGCTTTCCTAGAAGTCAATGGTGCATTTTCTTTTGAGCTTAGTACGGCTGGCTCCTTTTTTTTCTTAAAGCCCTAAGCTGGATCACACTTCCTTTCTAGTGCATGTTGGGAACCTATTTCACTTGTCCACAATATTGAGAACCTATTTTTTTGGATAATGACTACCTATAATTTTTTTTTTTGTTCATAGTTTTAATATGTTTGTGATTTAACTTTTCTGTAGATGAATGTTGCTGGAGCGATTTAATCATATGAACTGTAGGCATAATGGGTTTACCTTGTTTTAAGAGGTAATTGTCAGAGGTGTCAAATGGGCTAGCCCAGCCCGGACTGGCCCAACTTGGGTTTTTTTTTGTGGCCCATGCACACCAACTCAGTTTGCATGGCCAGGCATGCCTCTAAGAGGCCAAAATTTGGCATGACCCGAGCATTAGGCACGGGCCATGCCAGGCCGGCACGATCGCAACTCAACCTAGATTAGGAATAGTCCAAGCTAGCTTAGGTTGGTTACATGGGTCAGCATGCTGGGAAATGTTGTACCACAGCTTGTGCGGAACACGGACCAAGTACCCCTGCCCGACATGTCCTAATCTATGCCATGGAATGGTCAGCGGCATTTTCAGGCATGGTTCCAGTTGGGCCGTCAGCTTTCCTGGGCCTTGTCGTGGCCGAGTCTATGCTGTCCTGCTCATTTTCAACATCTAGTAATTGACTTGCTTATCAGTGAAAGGCCTTTAGGCCTATAGGATTTTTGTGTATTATCGCCAATATATCAATATTGTTTCCTTATAGATTGCATTTATTTATTGAAACATATGTTGCCATCATGTATTCTGCAGGCTATGTTCTTTTCATGGTGATTTTTTTTTTTTGTTTCCACACAGTGGGTGATCTTTTTGTTCATGTGCGCAACAAACTTCCATGGGGAGATCCAAAGATTGTCAAGGTGAGAATTGAGGACCTCAAAAGATGCTGAGAACCCTTCTAATATTGAATTCTCTAATTTTAAAAGTGTTTTTTTATTTATTTATATGTATTCTGTAACTTTTTTCAGCAATTCATAGATGCAGAATTGCATGAATTACTTGGTGAAAAGACCGCAAAAGATAGTGAGAAGCCTTTGAAACAAAAAAAGAAAATATCTTCTAAAATCAAGGTGAGTATTCTTGCTTGTATTACTTGACTTTTGACTCGCTAAGGACTTCACCAACCTATATGTGTGTTTTTAGTGAGGGAGGGGCATTATGGGGTTGAGGCAAGTTTCACCAGAGCATTATATGTCAGTGCTGAATTACTTCTTTGTATTGTTTGCAACGGATGTCTGTAGGATAAAGTAATTGGTGGTACTTTGGAGAAATCGAGTGAGGAAGTTATTAGTCCATTCTCAATATTTTTGAGGCCTGATGAAAATTTCAAGGTTTGCAGATAGAATATTTGATTTATTAGATAATTGACGCACTGTTTTTACATATTGGTGTATTTTGTTTTAACTTTTTATGAAATTGTTGCATTGTTTGCTGATTGTATTTAATGTAACTTTTTGTCATCTGAATGTTGAGAATAATAACTGTTAAGTTTTTGATGTGATCTAGCATCCTATATGCCATTTCAATGTATAGTTTCCTTAGGCAATTGATATAGATTTCTTCATTCAACCAGAGGCAACACTTGGGAGGTACTTAACTGTTGGAGTTCTTTCCATGAATTCTTGATAGAAATTCTTGAATTGGAGGTGAAGGATATGAGATATCTGAAAATTTGATAAGTGGGTGGGCTTCAAACTTACACTGTAGCATCCACTTGGATGGACATTGAATCCGAGCTATGGAGTCCCAGAGGAAAGGTAAAACAAGAAAGGACTTTTCACTCCAATCATTACAATGTGAGAAAATGAATCTTCAATAATATTTTTTTTAAGAATTTTACAAAATGATTAAAAATAGTTTTTCTATTTCAATTGATAAAGCATGTCTTAAAAGGAAAATAATTATTTTAGAGTATCTTAATGTGTATATGAACAGCTTTAATCACAATATAAAATAAAAAATTAAGTCAAAAAAGTCTAATACAAAGTCCAAAAAATAGCCAAAAAAATTCAAACATAAAATTCAAAGAAAGTCAAGAAGTAAAAATTAAGTAAAGTCAAAATAAGCTAAAAAATCAAGAGAAAAATCAAAAAATAAAAAGTAATGCAATAAAAAAGTGATACAATAATAATAGAATATTTACAATGTCAAAATTGTTTGGAGAGTTCTCTTATGTAATTTGTCATATTATTCATAATTATCTAATATTTTAATAATATTGATTATATGTTTTTGATCTAGAGTAGAGCTCAAACATGTGTGATCCATCTCATGTTTGTTGAATGTAGGTCATGGAGGTTGTACCTAGAGGTGGCAAATGAGTTATGCTAGGCTAGCTTGAACGATCTTTTATGGGGCTCAATTGGGTCACAGTATAGTGTTGGACATGACATAGATTTTATCATGGACCATTCCGTGCTTGCCCAGTAACAAACAAGGGTGGCATGACATGGCCTACTGGCATGAGGGCATAATGGGTCATGCTGAATCATGTTGAATTGTGTTGAGTTATGTTGGGTCTGAATTGACTTGGGTTAAAACTTGGCATGCAGCTTGTAATCAGGCTGTGGAGGCTAGCACTACTAGCTATTGTGCCATGGTCCATGCTGATTTGTGTTGGGGCTTCTGGCCCTTTCACATGCTGCCTACACACTCACACACACACACACGCGAAATTTTTAAAAATAATTATTTTTTTAAAATTATATTGTTATGTATGAATATGAATGTTAAAAAATACATTAAGAACTATACTCAAATTTATAATCTAAATGTGAAAGCCTCTAAACCAAATACAAATAAAGATTTTAAAATAAAATACATGTCAGGGTAAGACCAATATCATAATGTCATTCTTTCTAACCTTGATCTCATAATTTCAAAATTTAGTTTTATTAATTTTGTAGTGTATATTACCATTCTCATATATCTATTAGATTTTAGCTTGAAGATCTAATTATATATCCTTTCAATCTTCATGTATGACAAAATTTTAATAATATCTAATTTTAGTGTAGCCTTATTCGTAATTATATATATAGTCATATAAAAAATAGACTATAATGCTATGTTAGATATTAGATAGGTTAATATATCATCTGTTATTTTATATAACATGAAAAATATAGATTCATATAATTTGTATCAATTGAATATGTCAATTTTATATGTTATTTTGAGATAATATATAATAATAATTAATGTTTAATAATCTTGATTGCTCCCTCTTATTCAACAGATTTTCTTGTCGTTCGTTTCTAATTAATTGAATAAAAAATTTATTATTTTTGAATACAGTATCATTCTTCATACTTAAAGGTTTGCTAAAATTATCATATTTTTTTAATATTTAATTAAATTATTTAATTATTCATAAATTTTATGCTCCAATTCTTGTGATTGGTTTATAAGTAGATATGAATTTGATAGTTTTTTGATCCCATTGACATTAACTCTAGCTTTCAAATATGTAACTAAACAATAATAAAATAAAATAGAATGCTAATGTTATTCGTATATGCTTAAAGATAACTAAATATATTTTTTTTATATCAATAGTCATATTCATAAAAATTGTCTTTTTTATATTGTTTAAAGATATTACTCATGTTTTATATGCACTTAAATATAATATATGTTATGATAGTGTATCCAAATGAACATTTATTATTTGTATCATAAAGTTTTTTAAGAATTAAAAAAATTATGTTTCAGTCTAATTTATTAATTATTATTTTATTAATTTTATTATTCATATAGTTCGATATTATACGTTGGTCTCTAATTCATGAAATTAATATTACATAAATTGAATTTCAATGGTATTTGATATTCAGTTGGAATTTCATTTTTAAACCTAATAATTTACATAAAATATAAAGGTCTTATAGTTTGTTAGGTCTTATAGTTTGTTAGGTATTATAATATATTATAATGTATTATGAATTGATTCTAATGAGTAAGAAATTATTTTTAAGTTAATTTATATAATTATTATTAGGTTTATTATGTGATATATATATATCTAACATAAAAAATTTTAATTAATGGTTTGTCTCTAATAATTTTTACTAAAATATTTATTGCCATATTATCATTTGATATAGTATTCAACATTATGCTATATATTTTTTGCTTAAACTTGTAAATAAAATATAAAAAAATTTGAATAATAAAATCAGGTTGTATGATTAAGATTGTTAAAGTTCATAATCTTAGAAATGATATCTTCATTGTTGTGTATATATGCTAAATCATCTAAATATAGATTTTGATTTTATGCTAGATATTATAGTTAGTAATAAATTATACATCATTTTATATAGTCTGAGAAAAGTAAATTCATATGATTATGATAAAAAAATAAATAAACAAACATCACTAAATGTCATTGCACGAGTCATCAATTTATCTTTAGTATGATAGTGATGATGTAAATTATCATCATCATGTAAAAATTAAAGGTACTGCTAGCTGTGACCTAAATATTCTTGATATTTCATGAGTTATTATCTGTTAATCATTTTTTTATTTTGTCCTAAATGTATAATTTTGAATCTTTTAGTCCTTTAAGTATTCAAGTGCTTCTGTAATATTTGGTTGCAATTTAGATCTCTTATTTAAAATAATATTAGCTGCCATAGAAAAAATAAAATTTGATTATATGTTAAATATTGGATGGATTATTAGGTCATGTGCCATCTTAGATAATATGAGATAAATAAATTTGTATGATTTTTATCAAATCAAAATATTCAAATTATTATTATTCTATTCTTATATGATGAAATAGTAATTAGTATCTAAGTTTTGTGATATCTCGTTCCTATTTGGCAGAGTGTCTCATCATTTGTCTTAACTGATTAAATGAGAAAGTTATTATCTTTGAATATGATGTCATTGTTAGTTCTTGGAACTTTATTATAATTATTATTTTTATTGTCGTAATATATAGACATATTAGTTAATTTTAATAAATAAAATTTTCATGTTTATCTACTTAATGCATGTGAATATATATATTAATATATTTTTTACACATTTTATAATAATCTTACGATTCATAAATGTATCCATGTAATACTAAATTAGAATAGATGATTAGTATTTTAAATATTTAATTTTTATCTCAATAGTCATGATACTAAATATATAATATCCTTTATACTTGTTAAATATATTACTAATATTATATATTCAACAAAGTGCAATACAAATTATGGTATTGTATAAATAAATACTGGTTTATTATATTATAAAAAATTTTCAAGAATTTTATTATAGAAATATTTATAGTTTAGTTTGAATTATTAATAATAAATTTATTAATCTTATTATCGACGTAGTTGGATATTAAGTTGTTAGTAGGAATACATGAATTTAATATTAAGTAGATGTAATTTATTTATATCTTATATCAATTTAAAAATTACTTTTTAGGTTCTCTGACAAATATAGAATTCTAAATTTTTGTTGTCTATTATGTGTTAGTATTTTACTAAATTTTTTATTTTTCTAATATGAGAGAAATAATTTTTATTTTTGCTTGCATTGTTGAGTTAATTATGTGACATATATTTAGGATTTATCTAATTGTTTGTCTTTAATTTTTTTGACAAACACACTAACGATGACTTCGTTATTAAAAATATTATTGAATATAATATTATTATTTTTTGAATATAATTTTTTTAGTAGATTCTTATCATAATCATATATCATAGTGTCATATTGATAATAAAAATTTTAGGAAATTCTATATATTTTTGTTAAGTTTATATTTTAAATATACATAGTAGATGGTGAGACATGTGAATAATGTATCATCGTCATTAATTTAGATATTGGTCGTCATATATATTATTTTACTATATTTTCTAAATTAATTAATTATTAATTTTTATTTATTTATAATATTTTATTTTTTCATTTTTATTAGTGGATTTATAAATTATTTGATAAGTTGGAAGTAGGCATGCATAAGATTGATTATTCTGGGATCACCCGAAAATCTAATCGAAAGAAATATGATCATAATTAATTTGACAATGTCTTTAATCATAGAGTTATTATGATAAATGAATGGTGTTAATGAAATTGAACTCAACCTAACTTAATAGGCCATCTCTCAATTAGTTTTGTTTAGGATATAATACATTATATTTTTTAGTGTATTGATCGATATATTTTTTAAGGTGACTAGCATTACTTGTACTTTTGTATGATCAACATTAATCGACATGCTTTTTAAGGTCGAGATTATTAGAAAGAACTTAATTTCAATCTCAGATCCTTTTGTTGAGTTGTTATTATTTATATTTATGTCAAACTTATTATTATTAAAGTTATTAGTTCCTATTATTTTATTTTATTTTAATTTCAAAATTTTAAAAATTTAAAAATTTTTTAAAATTTTTATTTATAATATGAAATACAAAATAATAACTCATAAATTAATAAATAGAAAACAAATATATATTATAATTATGTAAATTAATTTAAGCAGTAGTTTGTAGTCGTAATCCATTTTTTTTAAATTAGTTAGCCTATCAAAGAACAAACAATAAAATAGGGCATACAATACATAGGATGAGAGAGAAAGAAGAGAGAGAGAGAGAGGAAAAGAGAGAGAGAGGAGAAGAGAGAGAGGAGAAGAGAGAGATAGGAGAAGAGAGAGATAGGAGAATAGAGAGAGAAGAGAGATAGAGAGGAGATAGAGATAGGAGAAGAGAGAGAGAGAGAGAAGAGAAGAGGAGTCTACACAACACGAGTTTAGGCATGGTTCTGGATCATGTCGTGCCGAGCCAGACACTACTCAGTTAGCCCATTCCTTGGTTTGTGCCCGGGTTGCTTTGCCCACTTGACACCTTTAGGTAGAAATTATATAAGTTCATCTATTCTGTGTTATCTAAGATGACACATGATTTACTAATTCTTCTGGTATTGAGCATAGTATCGGATTTTTTGTTTTTTATTGTAGTTAATGTGATTTTGAATAAGAGATTGAGATTATGATTAAATATCGTTGAAGTTCTAGCATGCATGAAGAATTAGGAGGATTTGAGATTGAACATTTAGGATCAAGATCATACTGGAAGAAGAATGGATGAGTTGCTAATAGATAATGATTTGTGAGACTTTGAGGAGGTTGAGCCTACAATTAATAATTATATTTTACGTGATGATGATCAGTTACATATTCATACTAATTGACATTAAGATTGAAGCACTGAGCCTATATTATTTTTTATTATGATTGAGATTTATGATTTTGATTTTATATTGTTGTTGTGAGTTGTGAGATGTGAGTTGTGATTTTGTATTAATTAATTAATTTTTGGATTGAATGATGAATGATGGGTCATGAATATATTTTTTTGATATTTTTGATTATTTATTATATTTTATCATTTGTATTAATGAATTTATTTTTTGTGATTTATTATTTATGTAAAATAAATAAATAATACAATATCATTATATCTTATGTTGCAATTAATTTATATTTTGAATTTAAAATATGCAAATTAAAAAAAAAATTAAAATAATTAATCTACAATTATGCAATCACAAGTCTGCAATCAATGGTCGTGGGGGAATATTTAGGCTCGAATTGGTAGGGTAGTGGTATGTTGGAATAATTAGGCCCGAATCAGCATGTCTTGGCATGATCTAGCATGACCTAGCCCAAATTTGGTTAGTCTCGAGTTGGCCTTGCCGTGCCGGACTAGCCATTTTTGAGTCATGTTGTGCCTGACATGATTTTCGTACATTGCCATGCATAGAATGGTGGTCTGACTGAGCCACCAAAAACTAGGTCTTGTCGGCATGGTTCGATTTATTTTATATCTTTATTTTCATCATTATAAAATATTAAGGTTATTGTTATTGTTATGTGATATGATTGAACAGTAATCGAGATCCAAATATCGAGATAGTTTGCTCATGTTCAACAGTTCACTTCATTATTTTTTTTTCGCTAATTGAATGGAGAAATCGTAGTCTTTGAATAAGGTACATTTGTCCATACTCAGAGTCTGATTATTACTACTATCATACATAGTATCATAATATTTAAATCACTTAGTTATTTTCTTGTGAATAAACTCTTCAAGTTGGTATTATTGGCATAGTTGTGAAAGGTGTGCCTTATGCATACTTAGGCACAAGCATATGCAAATCACATACATGGCACCATCCATCAAGCTCTAAAATCTCAATGAGTTCCATGGAGCTTGACCAGGAGCTCGACGAGGAGCTCCATGGAGCTCCAAAGAGAGGGAGAGCCTGTTATAATCAAATATAATTAGCTATGAGTCTTGTTATATGCTGTCTCTGAGATCTCTTAGCCTTACATAAAAATATAATCAAATATAATAAGGGTGCTTTACAAATTTATCAAGGTTCGTTATATCTAATTATATTTTTAAAAAAATATATGTAAAATAGTATGTGCCTTTAGAGGTGTCAAACGGGCCGGCCCAGCACGGCACGGCCCGTTTTTCACGTGCCCAGCCGTGCTACCGTGCCGTGCCGGGCACGGCACGGTTTTTTAAATTCCGGCACGGCACGGCCCGTGGGCATGGCAAGGCCGTGCCGTGCCGTGCCGGCCCGCTCGGGCACGGGCGCCCGGCAAGGCAGGGCAGGCGGGGCGGGCGGGTCGGGTCTGTTTGGACCCGACCCGCGGTCTTTTTACCGGGGGGGGGGCCCGGTTGGGTCACGAGTCGCGACTCAGGACGCAGGCACGGCCCGGCACGTGGTTTGTTCGCCCGGGCCCGGCACGGGCCCGGGCACGTTTTTTTATCATGCCGGGCCGGCCCAGGCACGGCCGAACCGTGCCGTGCCTCGTGCCGGGCCGGCCCGGCCCGTTTGACACCTCTATGTGCCTTGCATAAAAAAGCTCGTGCTGTGTCTTGTTCTTTTTATAATTATGATTCTTAAATCATGTAGGAGGATATATATGTCAAAATAATATGTATTATTTCGACCTTAATCCTTATGTATGCAGCCATACAATAAAGAGATGAAATAGTGGATCATTATTTTAAGTGTTTGATTTTTATTTCAATAATCATATTACTAAATGTCAGAGTATTTCTAAATTTTATAAATATGTCACTAATGTTGTATATGTATTTGAGTGCAATGCAAGTAGTACGAGTATAAACTGATGAACATATGTTCGTCGTATCATAAAAAATATTCAAGAATTTCATAAATAAAATTTATGTATCTCAAGTTTTTATCGTTTATAATAAGTTTGTCATTCTTATTATTTTTTTTTAGTTGGATATCACATGTTCATATCCAACACGTGACTTCAACATTAAGTATTTATAATTTTAATGCTGTTTCAATCTTTTTGAAATTTTCTTCTTTATACTCATAGACAAATAAAGATTATCAAACTTCTATTGTTTGTTAGGCTTCCAAAGATATTGAGTTACATATTTTTTTTAAAGCGGAGGAAATAATTTTTATCTTTGCTTATATTATCAAGTTAATGATATTACACATATATTTAACGTGTAATATTTTTCCTAATGGTTTATCTCTAATGATCCTAATAAATATGTTAATGACTATTTCATTGTTAGATGTGTTATTAAATATGATATTATATACTTTATTTTGTATATTAAATTTTTTAAAGATTCTTATTATACACTCATATGATAGAACTATTTAAGGATAAAGAATTTTTGAAAAGCTTACTATCTTTTTATTTAGTATTCATTAAGAATATATAGTGGGTGATAAGATATACATAAGATACATCATAAGTTCATAACAATTAGCCTAGATATTGGACATTATGAACATTATGTCATTATATTTCTTTAATTTATTAGTTATTATTTTTTTTTCTAACTTATGGTGTCTTAGTATGTCGTTCATAGATTTGTACTTAGGAATCTTATGATATGCATGTTGTAAATAGGTATATATGATACTAATTATCATTGAATCATTCGAAAATCTAATCTTAAGATATATCTTTGTCATTAGTTTGACCATGAATTCTCTCTATAATTTGTTGTGGTATATAAAGGGAGTCAACATAAAAGTTGAACTACTAGTCTCAAAGATTCCATCGCTCAGTTGAATTTATATAGGATCTAATATACTATTTTTTAATGCATTCTTTGATATTTCTCCTCAGGTGCTTAGTCTCGCATGTATTTTTACAAGTTAATATTTTTTTAATACTGATATTATGTTGATTTTTGATCGACATTCTTAATATTCTTATTTTGTATAATATTAAAGTGAGTCTAGATTATATATATTTTTTAATTTTTAATTTTTTAGATATTTTAGATTGGGTCGAGGCAATATGATAAAATATGATTTTGGCATTGGACCTTTTCGTATAATTATCAATATTAAAATTACTTATGTTTATATTAATATTAATCTTGTTATCATTAAAATTGATTATTTTTTATTTTTGATTTTTTTTAGTTTATAAATTATATTTCAATTTATATTTTATAAATTAATTATTTTTATATTAAATTATTAATAAAAAATAATAATAAAAAAATAAATAAAATTTTAAAAATAATTTCCATTTGTCCTATTATGGAATACTGAAGTCTAAGTCTAATTGTCTTAAGTTGCATCGTAATTTGTTGTTCGCTATCCTCACTCGAGAGGTGAGAGCAAAGCCAAACTCCAACTCCAAAGCAAAAGAAAAGATGAGAGCGAGCGAGACAAGAGTTAGAGAGAGAATTGAGAATTGAAAATTGAGATAGAAAAAAGAGTTAGAAATTGAGAATGTTAGATTGTGTGATAGGAGATAAAATATACTAGATTACAATTTTTTTAAAATTTTTTTTATAAAAAAATATTTTTTTTGATTTTTTTTATTTTTAAATGATTATTTAGGGCAGAAAATTGATAGTCATCAGATTTTCTGTCCTAGCCATTGGGAGTGTATTCAATAGCTTTATGTAACTTGCTTTTATTTTTTATTTTTATTTTTATTTTTCGATTGTTGGAGGGTTAACCATTATGTCGCCCTTGGTTCCAAAAGGTTATGCTGACGGGTGGTTCGTTTGGGCAAGGGGCTCGGCTCAGGCACTTGACTTGAGGGAGGGGAGGTGCGTGCCATGTGTTACTCGTCCATGTGGGCTTGGACTATCTTACACGGACGTCCTCAGCCAAACACGTGTCAATTATTAAAAAAAAACCCGCCATGTGTAAAAAAGTGGGGCATGCTTTTTTTTAAGTATTTTTTTAATAAGAGAGTGAGTTGGGCTTGGTCCAATTAGACCATGCTCAAAATCTTGCTTGAGTTTTGGGGTATGGTAGCCAACTGTGCCTTTGGAGTCTGGACCATGTCTACGGGCCTGACAATCGAGTTGTGCCCGGCCCGACGCCCCCTAGCCCAACACAACATGAGCTGTGAGTCGAGCCGGCATGACATGGGTCTAAGCATTATTCTAGACTGTATTGGGCCATGCACGGCTTAATTGGGATGCGTCCGAGCTATCCGACCCACTTGTCACCTCTAGGAAATTCTAAAATTTTTTTATTAAATTTTTATTTTGAATTTATATAGTGGTAGTGAGACATGTGAATAATCATTATTATGACTAATCTATATATCAAACGTTATGATGTTACTCAATTATATTTTTTAAATTTGTTAATTATTAATTATTTTTTATCTTATAATATTTTATTTTATTATTCATACTTGTGGTCCTAAAAATTCTACGTTAATCAAGCTAAAAGGAAGTATGCATAATGTTAATTATTTTAGCATCCTTTAAAAATCTAATCGGAAGAATATTGATCATAATGAATTTGGTTATAGATTCCCTTCAAAATTTTGCTGTTTATAAAGGGGGTCAATAAAATTGAATTAGATCTAACTTGAAAGACTCCATTGCTCAGTTGGGTTTACATGTGATCTAATACATAATATTTTTTGAAGCATTGATCGACATGTCTCTTTAAGTGGCTTGAATCACATACGCTTCTATAAGTATATATCTTTTGATAATATATATATATATATATATATATATATATATCATACCAATTATTCTTTAAATCTTTAAATATATTATTTTTTATTATTTTAAGTAGTTAGAATCACATGCACTTCTTCGACACTAATGTATGTTATAGAAATTTATCTAATTTTTTATTTGAGAGAACTTAGTTTCAGTCACATATATTTTAGTCAAATTATTATTATTATCTATATCTAAGTCAATTTAAATCTATTATTGCTATATCCATTATTTGTCTTTTTTTAAATATTACTATTTCATAAATAAAATTAATTAAAAACTTACAAAAAACAAAAAAAATGTATCATAATTGCTTTCTTGTAAAATATTTTTCTTTGTGCTTTATTATTTTTAATCTCAACTCGAAATTATGGTTGTAATTTGCAAGCTGTATTGCATATACCATAATAAAATTTAAAATCAAATAAATAATTTTTTTTTTTAAAAAAAAGCAAAACTTCAGAGGAGATTTGAGAGAGGAGAGAGAGTATGTGGAGAGGAAAGAGATATTCTGAAGAAATGAAAATGAAATTTTTAAGTTTCCTAATATCTATTTATAGAGATTTTTTATAATTTTAAAAGATATTATTTTATTTTTTTTTTAATTTTTTATATATTTTTTGGCTAGAAATTTAATAGTCATTATATTTTTGGAATGTATTCGTTGGAAAAAAAAATCTGATGGTTAAGGTTTTTTTTTAAAAAAATTTATATTATATATTTTTTAAAAATCTTTGATAGAATAACAAACACTCATATATGCTAATTTCATCGTGAGGATGAATATCATCACGAAATTATAACATTTTTTTTTATTTGATATTTACTTAGATTCAATAAAATAGGTAGTGATACATGTATATTTTTTGTTTTTATAACTAGTCTAAATATCATACACAATCGAGATCAATTTAATTTTTATTCTAAGTTAATTAATTATTAATTAGTTTTTATTTTTAATTTTTTATTATGTTATTCTAGTAAATCTTTCAAAGGATCCTATGATAGGTATGCTAGAATTATTTCTCCATTAAATGAATCAGTGTAGGATTATTTAAAAATCAAAGTTAAATATCAATGCCAAATGAATCTATTTTTTCTTTTACTTACAAACTAATGACAGTAAATGAAGCGTGTCACTGAACATAAAATTGATTCAAATTTAATTTTTATATTGCGAGGTTGTGTTTGCTTGAGATTCAATTTATTATATTTTTTAGTATATTATTTGACATATCTCCAAATGTATTTATAATTATTCTTTTAAGTATATGTTTTTGTATATATTATTTTGATTTTTTTATAAATATTTTTAGAATTTATATTTTTAATAATCAGAAGATGAATCTATACTAAATATTTTATTTATTTATTTTTAGGTTTTTTAGATGTGATGGTTAATACAGATCTATGATTGAATGATAATCTAGTTTCAAACTTTTTGATTGGGTTATCATTATATAAATCAATGTTTATCAGTTTTAAAATAATTATACATTTTTTATTTTTTAAATTTTAGAAAAAAATATATGAAACAAAGAAATCATATATCTTGCAAAAATTAAGATGCGTATTTGATGCTGAGAAATCATAAGTCTACAACCATAAGGCTCACCTACAAATATTAATTTACTTGATTATATAAATACATAATATTGAAATAAAAATTTTAAAAATTTGAAAATATTGTAGTTTTGAAAATTTGAGAGAATTGATAATTGGACTTGGTGGGAGAACATATTACAACTTTAATGTGAAAAAATATAAATATTATTTATTTATTTATATAATATTTTTTAAAATAAAATATATGTTTTTTAATTTTTAAATTTTTTTTTTGGCAGGGACTCAATGGTCATTTGATTTCTTTCTGGAATCATTGGAAATTGAAAAAGAAATATTTTGTTTTTGTGTTATATTATGGTGTTAATTCATCGATGACAACAATGTGTATCCTTGTTGCTCCTAGATATCTTTGAGGCTGTTGGAAAGGCAATGATACCCCTTTTTTAATGGGGCTTATGTTTTTCTTACATCCTGTTTAAAAAATATTTTTAAAAAATAGGCATGTGTATTCTACGTGCCTTTCTTGTTTGCGCGGGTTGTGCTGTAGGCATCATGGCAGGCATGACATGGCACGAGTGCCATGGGGAGCCTGCACATAGTGGTGTTCATCTGCCCTTGTTGCTCTGGCACGACTAAAATTTTTTATGCCTAGCAGTACCATCATGCTTTGCTGAACACAACACAGTGCATCTACCTTGACCATGGCGTTCTGTGTCAGCATGGTGACATGGAAGTAGCCCCAACGTGGCCCATTTGCTTGAAGGGGGGAATTTGCTGTGCCACTGTGCTTGGTTATGCTTGGTTGGGTTTGATCCGACTAATTCCTGGCATAAATCATGCCTGGCTTAGCCTGCAGCTAACCCAGGCAAGCCTGGGTTAGCTGCCTGGTGCTAATAGCCTGCCCTAGGCTAGTCGAGGCCCTAGCTAGTAGGCATGGCCCAGACCAGGCTTGACATTGTTCTCTGGACTGGCTACTGCTCATTCTAGACATTCAGTAGAGTAGGCTATTGCCTATTGAACTGGAGGTAGGTAGTAGCCAATGCTCATTACCAATAGGAAATAACCAATGTCAATTGCCTAGTAGGCAGCAGACACCAGACTAAACCACAGCTTGTTTGTGTATGCTATTGTATATTATTAGTAAAATCTAATAATATACACATATACCATGTGTAGTAATTAAAATTAAAAAAAAAAATCAATGCAAACAACATGAGTCACAAATGCAACAAAAAATATACGACAATTTTAATTGAAAATGTAAGTTTATATTTATTTGTATGTAAAATTCAAAAAAAAAATTGAATATTATGGATGCCAATGAAATGTTAATAGTAATAATATAAATATAATATTAGTTATTCTTATTTAGTTTGGTTTGAATCATCATAACTCCTCTTCTATAGTTTGTATTATTTTTTTTGTGCATGTCATAATTCTATTATAGTTTTTTTTATTTTAGTTTAAAGATTTATTTATATATTTTCTTAATTTTTTTAGTATGAGTGTATGACATAGTTTAATAATATCTGGATGTAACTTGTTTTTTCAATCTGAATTCTAAAATTATATTCACACCCATAAAAAAATTGACTCCGATGTAATACTAAATATTGAGAATTAAATATCACATGCTATTTTAGATAGCATGGGAAAAATTAAATTATATAATTTTTATAATTTTATATTTTAATTAACATAATTATGATATAAGATAGACTAATAGAGTGATGATTAGTATCTATGTATCTCAACAACTTACATCTGTTTGATGGACCTTGCTATTTTTTGTTCACAATTAATTGAATAAAAAAGTTATATTTTCCTATTATGATGTTCATTTCCATACTTGGAGATTCATTAAAATGACTAAAATTAATTTTATAATATTTAAATAAATTATTTAATTATTTATAAATTTTATCATCTATTTCATGTGAGTGATTCATGCAAGTAGATATATATTTTATAGTATTTTTTATTTATTCGATCTTAACCTAATCAGCCATATATGCAGCTAAGTAATAAAGATATGAAATTAAGTATTATCTTACTTCAATAGTTATGCTCATGATGAGATAAATATCTTAATCTAATCGTCCATATATATATCCAGTTTGAAAGACACCTTATCTTACGAGTTTTTTAAGTTTGGGCTCATGGTAAGATAATGATAAAGAGATTGCATTGCTCATAGATGTGTCAAATTGGTCATGCTAGGCTGGCCTAAAATGGTTTTAGGTTACACGACCATGTTTTCGTGCTGGGCCAGGCACGACATGGTTATTATTCCGTGTCATGCCTGGCCCGGCATGGTTTCTTTAGGTCAGGTTTGGCATGGTTTCTTTAGGCCAGGTTTGGCATGGTTTCTTTAGGCCAGGTTCGGCATGGTTTCTTTAGGCCAGGTTCGGCATGGTTTCTTTAGGCCAGGTTCGGCATGGTTTCTTTAGGCCAGGTTCGGCATGGTTTCTTTAGGCCAGGTTCGGCATGGTTTCTTTAGGCCAGGTTCGGCATGGTTTCTTTAGGCCAGGTTCGGCATGGTTTCTTTAGGCCAGGTTCGGCATGGTTTCTTTCGGCCAGGTTCGGCACGGTTTCTTTCGGCCAGGTTCGGCACGGTTTCTTTCGGCCAGGTTCGGCACGGTTTCTTTCGGCCAAGTTCGGCACGGTTTTTTTTTGGCCAGGTTCGGCACGGTTTCTTCAGGCCAGGTCCGGCACGGTTTGTAGGCACGGTCGAGTTTTGCCCTGTTGGGTCAGGCATGTACGGGCCAGAATAGGCCTGTATGGGGCGATTTAAAAAAATAAATTTTTTTGTTTATAATATTTATGTAATTATAAAATATAAATTAGATTAGATAATATTTAAATATATTTAAATTGTAAATTGAAAATTTTTGAATAGTTATAAAGTTTAATTATTTAATGTTATTTGTTTTAATTATGTTTTAATTAGATTAATAGATTTAGATTATAATTTATTAGAATTAAATTTTAAAATTTAAATGAAATTTTTTAACAAAAAAATAAAATAAATATAAAATTTCTTTAATAAAAATTACAAAGTCACAAAGTCAAAACCAAACCAAAGTAAATACAATGTAAATAAAAATGAGTACAAAATATCAAAATCAAAAGTCAGAATCAAGTATAACTCATAAACATAGGCATAACTGTAACATAAGTGTCTGTCTGTATATTGTAATCCTGTAATTGTTAACTGTCAGACATCAAGTGATAATCTCATCAATCGTCCATTGGTGTATTATTATCATTCTCAGCTTCAATATCAAAATCACTATTATATGGATTATCATCATTAATCAACTTATTTGCTTTCACTGTAGTTCCTATCCCAACACGATCATGGATGTTAATCCTTGAATCCTTTCAATCTTTCATGTATGCTAAAGTATCAATAATATTGGGACGTAATCTCGATCTCCTATCTTAAATTACACTCATTGTAATAGAAAAAGCAAGCTCTGATATTATATTTGATATCAGAGAAGTCAGTAAATCCTGTGCTATTTTATATAGCATGAGAAAGGTGGACTCATGATTTTTACCGCTGTAATATATCAAGATTCTTAATATCAGAATGTGATAAAATTGAGCAGTAATTAGTATTTAAATATTGAGAAAGTTTGCTCTTATTCGATGGTCTACTCCATCGTTTTCTCATTGCTAACTAAATGGAAAAATTATTATCTTCAAATATAGTATCCATGTCCGTACTCACAATCTCACTACTACTATTATCATATCTAGTTTCATAGTATGTGAAAATGTCGTGTCAGTTTGATGCTTCATAAATATGCTACTAATATTGTATATGCACATGAGTGCAAAGTAAGTCGTGAGAGTATAAACCGGCAAATACATGTTCTTCGTATCATAAAAAATATTTAGGAATTTCATAAATAAAATTTCTGTAGCCTGGTTAGTATTATCAATAAAAAGTTCATTACTCTTACTATTGACGTAGTCAGATATCACGTGTTCGTATCCAATACATGACTTTAACATTAGGTACGTATAATTTCAATGGTGTCTCACATTTTATTAAAATTTTTTCTTCTTAAGATTCGTAGACAAACATAGACTACTAAACTCCTATTATCTGTGGGTCGTATGAATATATTTTAGTGAGTTATATATGTTATCTAAAGCAGGGGAACATACATTCATACCCACTTATACAATTAAGTTAATTACATGACATATGAATTCGATGTGTAAAATCTATCTTAATTATCATTCTCTAATATTACTAATAAACATATTAATTACTATTTCATTATTAGATGTGTTATCGAATATGATACTAAAAATTTTAATTTGAATTTTATATTATCTAATGATCTTTATCATGCACTTAAAAATTGCAGGATCATCATGAGGATGAAGAATCTTAAAGAATTTTAAAATACTTTTATTTATTAGCCTATTTAGAATCTACATAGTAAGCGGTAAAACATTTATAAGATGAATCATCATAATTAGTCTAGATATCGGATGTAATGGACACTATTTTACTATATGTCATAAATTTATTACTTATTATTTACTTTTATAACTTATAAAATTTATTATGTCATTCCTAGATGTAGATCTAGGTATCCTATAATAAATAGGCTGAAAATATGTCTGCATGATGCTTACTACCATTGGATCTTTTGAAAGTATGATCGAAAGACCCATCAAAGTAATAAGTTTGACAATGTCTTTTCTACCCAATTTATTGTGGTATATGAAGGAGATAAATTTTGAGTCTGAATTAAATCTAGCCTCAAAAAATATTCTACAAAGTTTGATTTACCTTGGATTTAATGTACCATATTTTTTGATGCATATTTCGACATGCCTCTTGAGGTGCATAGTCCCAAACATACTCTTACAAGGAAAAATTTTTATAATATTTGTACAATTCTGTTTCTTCTTTTTCATTCCTAATATTTTTTGTTTTATTATATTAAAATGAGTCCAAATTATAAAATTTATTATAGTTTTTTATTTTTTAGATGTTAGAGTTGACGACCAGGGAAATAAAAGTTAATAGTTTTGTAGCTTTGTGTAAAATTTTTATTTTCTAAATTTAAATTAATTACATTAGTATTAGTTATTTTTTTAGTATTTTTAGATAAGAGGATAAATTAAAGAGTAAAGAGAGAATAAAAAACTAATTATTTATAAATATTAATTATTATGTTAAGAGTTTTAGTTAAATAATTAAACAAAAACAAAAATACCCTTAAAGCAGTGTAAAAGTAAAATATGTGCATCAAAATTTTAACTTTCAAAGTCGAGCTCGAGTTGCGAGTCCTAAAAAACCGAGCTGAAATTGTTGGGATTGTTGGGCTCAGCTTTTGTTGCTGGGGTAGTTTTTCTGGTCGTGCTGAGGTACCGTGCCAATGGGTCATGGTATCGTGCCGGTCCAGGCATGGCATGTGGCCTAGTTGACTTTGGCACGACACTGTTCATGTCGTGGATAGGCACGACACGGGCACGAGCATGGGAAATTCTTGTATCGTGACGGGCTAGGCAAGACTGAATCGTGCTGTGCCTCATGCCGTGGAGGGTCGGCCATGCCCGGCTGATACCTCAAATTGCTCATGCCTTAGAGTCTATACTAGGAGAAAAGGATAATCATAGTTTGCTCATGTTAGAGATGAGTGTTCTAAGGAGCTAGATGATCTAGCATCTAATTTTTTTAGTTTTGATCTTTCAATTATTTTTTGCAAGAGATAAAAGAGATGTACTATATAACACCAAATTTCTTAGGTATTGTTGTAAACATGTTTTTTTAATTTTTTATTATTTCTCTTGATAATAATAAGATACATGTCTCCTTTCTCAGATATTATCTTACTCTTGATGGAGCCATGTCATGGTAGAAAAGATGATTGACCTCTATTATTACAATGAGATCCTAGAACTAGTAGCATAATCATTAAGAATAATTATTATTAGTTGTAATTGAGTGATTATTATAAAGATATGTTTAGATGAGAATGTAGATCATCTTAAAATAAAACTTATAGCATATGAATTTACTTAGACAATTGGTATTGTGTATTGACAATTAGGATATTTTCTCTCTAGTGACCAATGTGGTGTTTACATGGATTTTTATCTTTCTTGGCTCTAGCTATATTTTACATATGAATGATATACTAATTAAATATGAAAAATATTTGTCTTTACAATGTCTTTAAAGCAGATGTGTTTTTTAGATGGTAGAAGAAGCTAAATGGCCTAAAATTATCATCGAGAGTTTAGTTTATGAGACTTTTATAGGCAATTATTTGTTTGATTTACACATGTATGTAATATATTATATATTTTTCTTTGTTTTTGTGTAAGTACTTTTGGTTGAATGATTTTGCTCATTTTGTATGTGAATGATATTTTGATAATAAGGAATGATTAATTAAGAATCATTCGACCCAAATAGTATTTTCAATTATAGTTCAAGTTGAAAGATTTTGAAAGACTCATATTTCTTATATGAATGATTTATTGGTACAAGGATGATTAATTCTAGGGGATATATTGTTTTGTCACATAAGAAATGTGTTTGATACTCTTTTATGAGTTAAATTTTTGGGTTGTATTCTAGTAGATCTCTTATTGTTTCAATTACTTAGTTTGCTTCTAATATGATATTTCTAGCTGACTCTACTACTTAGATGAGAAACCTAAAAAAAATTAATTATTTATAATTATGTGATTAGATATAATATATGTAATCAGTATAGTTAGATTCTTTTTGATGTGTTCACTTTTAATCATTATTGATACTTTTAGATAGTTGGATATTCAGATTTGAATTGGTCACTAATTTATATTGAGAATATATTTATGATATTTTTTTGTACTTTTCTAAGAGTCAATCTTGTCTATTAGAAAAATAATAGGTATATATTTTTTTTTGAGATCAAGGAAAGTGATGATGCTCATAATGATGATAATTATTATCTGCAAGGTACTTTGGATCTAACATTTACATGAGGAGATTGAATATGTTAATTTATTCTTTCGCTATTGTTTTTTTATAATAGATAGATGATGATACAATCTCAAATCAAGTGTATTACGAGCAAAGAAAACATATAGAGATGAATTGATTCTTTCTCTGGGAAAAATCTAGGAAAATTCATTATTATGATATATATTTAGACAATAGAGAAGCTAGTTGATATTATCACGAAAATCTGGAAGAATTTTTATTTTATTTTTCTTTCTTCTAAGTATGATATTCTAGATTTGTATGCATCATTTTTATGGAGGTGTTGTAGTTTGCAATTGTATTCTTATGTTATTTATTTATTTATTATTATGATGGGAGCAACCAATATGTGGATGACTCAATCCATTGATTTATAATATAAGAGCATTCATTTTCATGATTATTATTGAGATTTATGAAAATTTATTATATTATGTCATAATGTTTACAATCTTCAAATATTAGGAGGATTATTACGTGTGTGAAAGTGTTTTTTTTTTTTGAGGATATGTTCTTTTTGATGGACTCAATTGAATAAGGTGTACTTTTATACATTATAGTTAAAAGATCTTTTATTTGTCTAATTGTTTTTCTCATAGAGTGACAATTCGATTTATTTCTGCGCCTAATACTATTATCATAGTTAGTGTTGAGGAGATTGTTGGGATATCCCCTAGAGCCTCATAAGGTCATGATCTATTGAGGTTCATGGTGGTGTGAGTCAGGAGGTTCCACAGAGAGCGTCCCATAGGAAACTAGATGCGAGTCTCCTTAAGAGAAGTTTGTGGTTGAGAGACCTAACGATCTCAATTTAAAAAGTATAAAATAGGTGAATATATTCTTAATATTTCTTAGTCGAGTCATCTTTATATCATTTATTTCAAGACTTAATTTCAACTTGAATATTTTGATTATCCTATGAAAGGAATTAGAGATTTGTGGGACATCAGTTATCCAAGATGATAAATTATGTTGAATAAATTAAATGTCATTATATCCACCAATACATTAGGTTTTGTTTGGAAGTGTTCAAATAAGCTTGTAGTGGGATGTAAGTGAATATATATAATAAATATCAAACTTGAATGTAATATTGTTCAACTTAAAGTCATGTTGATATCTAGAAGTTTTACATAAATTATGATGTTTATGATCATTATTAGATTATTTATCTTTTTACAAGCTAGTGCCCAATGTGCTGGATTGTGCTAGATTGTGTTGATTTTGTGGGCAACGCTACCACACACTATAGCCGTTGCATGAACTTGTGGTGAGTCCAAGACCATGAGTCATTGGGATTTCTGTCCCAATGGTATTTTCGACATCGATGATGTGAGTTTCTTTAAACAAATATACCACATGGATGTGGTGGATAATTATAAAATTAAATTTTAAAAAATTTTATTTTTTATAAAATAGGTACAAGCACGTTTACGTCACAGAAATTCAATTACTTGATTTTTTGTGAGCCATAACCCATTCCCAATCCTAGGTCACGATCATCGTGTCTGTGGATTATTGTAATGGGCCAGACATGTGAGTTATATTTTGCATGGCATGAGGCACGACAGTGTATGGCCCTCCACAACATTAGCCATGCTTTGGACCAGCACGACCCAGGTACAAGCACGGTTCTAGACTGCACCCTGCATGGCATGCACGACTTAGTTGGGCTGTGTCTCGTGTCATGCTCTGGCCATCGGGCCCACCTGACAATTCTAAGCTAATGACATTAAACATTTCACTTTTTGGGATTCAATCCATGTACTTATTTTTTGTTTTTGGTGAATGAAATAAACTATTTGCATCTTTGTATAACCATTTTGTAGATTTTCATAAGCAAATTAATATGAATGTATTTTGTTAGATTTTTAGTTTTGTAAAAAAAGATTCATTCTCAAAAGATTTTAATCATAAATC
Source organism: Sapria himalayana (assembly GCA_029783825.1). Classification (NCBI taxonomy): domain Eukaryota; kingdom Viridiplantae; phylum Streptophyta; class Magnoliopsida; order Malpighiales; family Rafflesiaceae; genus Sapria; species Sapria himalayana. The sequence goes on along the minus strand of JAREIK010001382.1, from coordinate 629,387 downwards.
TTGAACATAGTTGACTAGAGATTTTTTTGAATTCTAGATAGATTATTGTGATCATAAATATGAGATATACTCATGGGTTTTGTGCTTCAATGAGATATAATCTAGTATGTTGGGAAAATTAAATGATAAATTATTGTTTCCAAATTAAGTATGGTGTTAGAATATCTTTTTGGAAAGAAATTAAGTGAATTAGTCTTTTTTAGAAGGTATTTAGATGTGTCAAATGAGTCATGTCATTTCTAACATGACTCATTTCTTTGTGGCCTAGTTGGTCCAATGTGCTGTGCTTGACACGACATGAGTGCCAATCCATTAGGCTTGACACAACTTGTTTGGCCTGCAAACGAGCACATCAAAGTTGGGTTGTTTCGGGTCATGTTAGATCTAGAGGTGTCAACTGGGCAGGCCCGACACGAGGCACGACAGGGGAAAATCTAGTGCTCGGGACGTGTCGTGCATGGGTAAGGCACTAGCTGTGCCTTACTTGTCATGGTTTGGCACTCATGGCACGGCACACCGGCACGGGTTCATCTCGTGTGGTGTCCGGTGTCCCCCTTGCTTCGGCCCTCCCGCAAAAAAGACCGCGGGTCGGGTCCAATTAGTCCCGACTCGCGGTCCCCCGAACCGATCCAATTCCCCCCCCCCCCCCCGCCCCCCGCCCAACGGGAAAAAAAATTTAAATTTCAGCCGTTGGATCTCGCCTCCAACGGCTAGGGGGCAGAATCCAACGACCCTCATGATTCTGCCCCCTAAACAATTCAAAAAAAATTACTTTTTTAAAAAAAATATTTTCTTTAATCTATAAATGTTACTCCCCCTCTCTATAATATTTATGTTTTTCATAAATATTTTCTCTCTCAAAAATGTTGTTTCTCTCGCTCGGGATTTCGGCATTTGGCTTGAATTTTCGAGAATTTCAACTTGAGTTTTGAATTTTGAGCTTGACTGTGGTGCACCGTGCACGTGACTGACCTCATCATTTTTACCGGGTAATTTATTTTAAGTTTTTTTTAATCTCTCTCGCTCTCTCTCTAGTTTCTTTCTCTAGACCAAAAATAAAAAATATTAAAATCAGTCATCTAGTCTCTAAATAACTATTCTGGATAACAAAAATCCTAAAAAATGACAAATACTAATGAAACATATTTAAATTTTAAAAATGAAAATATTACACTGATGTCTTAGACTGCTGAAATTTTGGTTTCTCCAGTCGTCTCAACCCAAACTTTTAAAAAACAAAAAATTAGGAGGACTTATGTAGTTTGGACTCATTTTAATATAATAAAACAAAAAAATATTAGGGGTGAGGAAGAAGAAATGACACAGTGCAAATATTATATGAGACTTTTAACATGTAAGAGTTCGTTTGGGACTGAGCACCTTAAGAGACATGCCGAATTATACACCAAAAAACATGGTCCATTAAATCCAAGGCAAACTCAACTTGGCACTGTATTTTTTGAGACTGGATCGAGTTCAGTCACAAAGTTTATTCCATTTATATACTCCAACGAGTTGGGTAGGGACGACATGATCATACTTATCACTTTGATGGATCTTCCGATCAGATTTTCGGAAGATCCAAGGGTAGTGCGCATCATGCAGACATATTTTCAGCATGCTTATCGTAGGATTCCTAGGTCCACATCTAGGAATGACATACTAAAGATAATAAGTTAAAAAAATAAAAAATAAATAATGAATTTATGGCATATAGTGGAGTGGTGTCCGTGACGTCCGATATCTGGACAAGTCACGATGAATCATCTTATGCATGTCTTACCAGTCACTATGTAGATTCTAACTGGACTATGAATAAAAAAATTTTAGGATTTTCTGAGATTATTCATCCTCATGATGACTATTTTTGAGTGTATGATGAAAATCTTTAGGGAATATAAAATTCAAAATAAAATTTTTAGTATTATATTTAATAACACATTTAATAATGAAGTAGCGATTAACATATTTGTTAGGAATATTAGAGACACATCATTAGGAGAGATCTTTCATGTCATATGCATGTGTCACTTAATTAATCTGATTGTTCAAGTGGGTATGAAGGTGTGTTCCCCTGCGTTGGATAATATACGTAATGCACTAAAATATATTCGCACTCGCAGACAACAAGAGTTTCCTAGTTTCTGTTTGTCTGCGAATCTTAAGAAGAAGAAATTTCAATTAGATGTGAGACATCATTGGAATTACATGTACATGATATTGGAATCATGTGTTGGATACGAACACGTGATATTTGACTACGTCAATAGTAAGAGTGACGAATTTATTATTGACAACACTGACCGAGCTTCAGGAATTTTATTTATGAAATTCCTGAAGATTTTTTATGACACGACGAACATGAAATCGTCGGTTTATACGTCATCGATTTGCATTGCACTCCGGTGCATATGCAACATTAGTAGCATGTTTAGGAAGTATCGAGCTGACCCAACACTTAGCCATATGGTTGTAGAGATGAAAACCAAGTACTTGAAGTACTAGTCCATCGTTCCATCTCTTTATTGCCTCGCTGCATGCATGGACCCTAGGGTTAAAGTGGAAGGGGTAGAAAACTCTCTGACTTATATTTTCTTGTGCATGAACCTGGAAGAGGCACTTGAAGGGTTCATTCACGAGAAGTTGACTGATCTGTTCACATACTATGATACTAGGTATGATAGTGGTAGTAGTGAGACTGTGATTACGGACATGGATATCTTGTTCGGGGATGACGATTTTTTCATTCAGCTAGCGAGGGAGAAACATAGGGGTAGACCATCACATAGGAGCGAGCTTTCTCGGTACTTAGATACCGATTACTGCTCAATCCTATCATATTCTGATACTAAAAATCTTGATATATTATAGTGGTGGAAATCATATGAGTTCACCTTTCCAGTGCTATTTAGGATGACACATGATCTACTGACTTCTCCGGTGTCGAGCATAGTATTGGAGTCTACTTTTTTTGTTGCAGTGAACTTGATTTCAGATAGGAGATCGAGATTATGTTTAGATATTATTGAGGTCTTGGCTTGTTTGAATGATTGGGAGGATTCAAAGTTTAGCATCCATGATCGTGCTGGAGCTGAGACTGGGACAGGGACTGCTGCCGCATCCATCGTGATAGCGTCGGAGTTGATTGATGATGATGATAATCCATATGATACTGATTTTGATGTTGCGGCTGATGATGCTCATGATATGCCGATTGATGATGATCTACTGTATTGTGATTTTAATATTTTATTTTTTATTGATTGTACGCTTTATTTATACGTTATGTTGAAATTGTAATTTGTTTGGTTTGGACATTCGGTATCTAATGGCTGATTGGTCATTTTTCATTTGGTTTGCTTATGTTTTTTTTTTAATTTTTAATTTTTTTTAACATTATTTATTGATTTATTTATTTTTTTGTTTTAATTTTTCATTTAAAAATTTATAACTATATTATATAATTCTAATAAATTTTAAACTAATTTTATATTACATTATAAAAAAAATGTTACCTTTATAATTTTAATAAATTAAAAAATTTTTCATATTATAAATATATAATATTATACATTATTTATAATTTTATATTTAATTTAATAATTTATATAATTAAAATAAAAATTAAAACAAAATAATTTTAAAAAAATTTCTTTTTTTACTGGCTTGCACGGCTAGGCCAGGTCCGAGCAGGCCAGGCACAACACGATACGGCCCGCCGTGCCTGCGGCCCGTGCCGGGTCCCACTTTTTTAAACCGTGCCGAGCCAGGCAAGGCACGAAAGGAAGCCCGTGCTAAAAAAAAAATAGGCTGGGCCGGTACGGCTCGTCCCGTTTACACCTCTAGTTAGATCGTGTTGGTTTTTAGGCATCAATGTTGCGGCAAGTTGCCAAGTAGGCAGTTTGAGCCTAAAATCTGAATTGAAATTGTATAATATGTGCTCAAAACTCATTTAAAATATTTTGAAATTGTGAATTATTGTTTATTCAAAATATAACATTTATTATTTATATAATTATATAATAATATATTATAATTAAAAAATACATGTGTAATGTGCATTATATATTTATATTACATTGTAAATTTAAATGAATTAAAATAAAATAAAAATTTAATTTTTTTAAATATTTTTTTTTTTAAAAAATGAAAATGATTAATAAAAAAATAATTTATTTTAGGATAAATAGTAGAATATGATATATATACATATATAACATAAGATGAAACATAATATTACAAGTACAAGTACAAGTACAAAATGATATAACTGACAAAAATTTAAAAACAATAAAAATATTATATCTTATGAAAAAAATAATTAAAAATTACATGAGTTATTAATCCGTGTATGTAACACTAGTATTGCTAGTCTTTAATATCACTTATCAATTTATTGTGTCTGGTTTGACACCACATGAATGTCAATCCATCAGGCCTGACACAACTTGTTTGGTCTGCAGACGAGCACATCTAAGCTGGGTTGTGTCGGATTATGTTGGATTGTATTGGTTTTTGGGTATCAATATTGCGACAAGTTGCCAAGCGGGCTGCTTGAGCCTGAAATATGAATTGAAATTGCATAATATGTCCCTAAACCTCAATTAAAATATTTTGAAATTGTAATTTGTTATTTATTCAAAATATAATAATTACTATTTACATAATTATATATCAATATAATATAATTAAAAAGTACATGCGCAATGTGCATTACATATTTATATTACATTATAAATTTAAATGAATTAAAATAAAATAAATAATTAATTTTTTTATTAATATTTGGTTCAACTAAAAAATGAAAGTATTTAAAGAAAAAAACAATTCATTCCATAATAAATAGCAAAATATGATATATATATATATATATACATATAACATAAGATGAAACATAAGATCATAAGTACATAATGATATAACCAGCAGAAATTTATAAATAATAAAAATATGGTATCATATGAAAAAAATAATCAAAATTACACGAGTCATTAATTCGTGTGTAGTACTAGTATGATAGTGCAAATGTAGATCATCATTGTTATATAAGTATTTGAAGGTATTGCTAGTCTTCAATATCTTCAAAGTTTTATGCATTATTATTAGTCAGTAACTTTTATATCTTATCTTGAATGTATAATCTTAATTTTTCATATTTTTTCATGTATGTAAGTGTCTATGATATTTGATCATAGTCACAATTTTTTATCAGATATAATATTGATTATCCCATAATAAACACACTTCAAAGCTATGTTATGTATTAAAGAGGTCAATATATCACGTGTCATTTTATATAGTATGTGAAAAATAGATTTGTATGATTTTCATAAAAGTAAAATTTTTAAATTTTTATTATTATCATGTGATATGATGAATTAGTAATCAGTATTTTAGTACTGAGATAACTCACTTCTATTTGATGATTCAACTCGTCATTTACTTATGCTAATTGAATGGAGAAGTATTTGTCTCTGAATATAATATTTATGTTCATACATGTAACATGTCTACAACTATCATACCTAATATTAAAATATATAAATAAATTAGTTAATTTTTCATGAATGAAATATTCAGGTTGGTGTTATTGGTTCATTCACATGGTTATGTATGTTAAAATATTTTTTCTTTCATCTTAATTATAAGATTCATACATGCAGCCAAATAATAAAGAAAAGGATTGAAAGATTAATATTTTATATACTTGGTTTTCATATTAATAATCCTGATTCAAGGTAAACTCTATACTTGTTAAACATATTACTAATATTGCATAAATCTATTTAAGTACAATATAAGTGATGAGAATTTGCATAGACGAATACAAGCTTATCATGTTATAAAAAAATTTTAGGAATTTTATAAAATTTTTTTTGTATCTCAGTCAAAATTTTCAATAATAAATTTTTATTCTTTCTATTATTGTAGTTGGATTTTACATGTTGATAGTCAATACATGATTCTAATATCAGGTAGATGTAATTATAACAGTGTCTCATAATTCTTTGATTTTTTTAAGAATTGTTGATAAACCATGTTTACTAAGTTTGTGTTGTCTGTTAGGTGTAATAAGGATTGCTGATAAACAAAGTTTGTTTTGCTGATAAATAAGTTTGTATTGTTTACTAAGTTTGTATTATAATAAATCCTGATACATTTTAATCTCTATTCTTGTTAAACATGTTATTAATTTTGCATAAATCTATTTAAGTGCAATATAAGTGGTGAGAATATATATAAACGAATACATGGTCATCATGTTAGAACAAATTTTTAGGAATTTTATAAATTTTTTTTTTGTATTTTAGTCAGAATTGTTAATAATAAGTTTATTATTTTATTTTTTATTAATTGTGCTATATAAAGTTAATTACATGATACATATATCTAATATAAAAAATCTTTTCTAATAATTTATCTCTAATGATTCTGACAAATATATTAATAATAATTTTGTTATTAGAAGTATTATTAAATTTGATTTTGAAAATTTTATGTTGAATGTCATATTAAATATACTTGTTAATATATTCATATATGATATGATCATCATGAGGATGAAAGATATTGAGAATTTCTAAATTCTGTTAAGTTTTTATTTTAAATCTACATTGTGGATAGTGATACATGTGAATTATGCATCATCGTGATTAGTTAAGATATCAGATATCATGAAAACTAATCAAGCAATCAACTATAATTTATAAATTCATTAATAAATAATTGTTTTTTGAAATTAAAATATTTTATTATGTCATTCTTATTTATTAATCCTAGGAATTATTTGATAAACAAGCTAGTTAAGATTTTCTAAAAATCTAATTGAAAGATTTATGATTATAATTAATTTGATCATTTATTCTCTCTCAAATGTATTATAGTATATGAAAGTGGTTAATAAAGTTAAATTAGATTCAACCTGAAAGATTATGTCATTCAATTGAGTTTGTCTAAGATCTAATGTATCATATTTTTTGATGTATTGATTGATATGTCTCTTAAAGTGTTCAGTTTCATATATACTCCTACATGTATATATTTTTTGATAATATATACATTATATTGATTTTTTTTAAATATTCTTTAAAATTTTTATTTTTTATTATCTTAAAATGAGTTCATATTTTTGAAATTGCCTAACTTTTAGTTTTTTAGGTGGCAAATAAGTTTGTGTCAAGATAATTGGAGAGAATTAAGTTTCAATCTCGGACTTTTCGGGAGAGTTGTTTAGTATTATCTATATCTTCGTTAATTTCTTTATCCTTAAACTTATAATTTTTTTTTGGATCTTTTTTAATTTAAAAAAAATTACTAAAAAATTTAAAAATTAATAAAAAAATGTGGACCATAATCAAAATGCTTTGTTGTAGACAATTTTTCTTTATATCACTTCCACTAAAATTTTTAGTTGCATCATATATGCCTAAATATAAAAATAGTAAAATGACATCAAAAGCAGGAGCACAAAAGGAGCCGTCTAATTTCTGCCCATATATATTTATAAAAAAATTATGGGCAAAGTCACAAACACTGTGCTTAGTCATGAGTACTATGCCTGTGGATCCGGCCAATGGGCCAGGCAATCTGGTTGTGCCTGGACCGGCATGAGTCATGGCTGGTTCATGCTCAACATGATATGAGTTGTACCTTGGGCTGTCATGATCCACGTCTAGGAATGATTTTGGATCATGCTGAGCCTGACATGACCCGATTAATTCTAGCATTGCCTTTTGTTGTGCCCATGTCACCCGGCCCACTAGATACCCGTAGAGGTCAATGATATTTTATTTTATTGGTCAGAAAACTTGATACAATGATGTCAATTTAGTATTTCAAGTGCAGATAAAAGAAACTGAGATTGATTACTATTTTATATGAAAAAAAATTCAGAATATTTTTATGGTTATAATTCGTGCTCTAATTAGTGATATACATATGAAATTACTTATATTTTCATGAAGATATTTATTAGATCATATTCATTTATTTTTTCTAAATGAGTGTTTGACATATGAGCTGTCACAATATTTTATAACTCTCTGTGGGTTGGGTCAGGTTGAACTTCAAGCCCGAGTTCGACATGTGTAGAGGTGAAAAATGGGCCTTGCTGGGCCTGCATAGCCTGGGTTTGTCTTGCCCACCTGGGTCACCATTACGTGCCGTGCTGGCATGGGTGAAATTTTGTGTCCCGACATGACGCGTAGGCCCGGATTCAAACCGGGTTGTGCTGGTCGTGCTGGATCGGATAGAGTCGGAATTAAACCATATAATATGTTTACTTATTAATATTTCTGTGAGTTTATGTTATTTCAGAAAATATCGTCGAAGCCTTGTTTCAGATTAATAAAATACTTTTCAGGTTCATACTGAAGTATTCTTTAGCAATCTTTCTGTTCTGAGATGTTGCAACACAAAGGAGATTCTTGATAAACACTTGAAAACAACTGGGGGAAAATTCATTACCCGCTTTCCGCCAGAACCTAATGGATATCTGCACATTGGTCATGCAAAGGTAATTCCTGTACTGTATTGATGTCAAGGTCTGAGTGCTGTCTAAAGTAAACAAGATTATAGGATTCACCATTGTTGCATGGTTATTGTAGTCTGTGCTTATTTTGCAGGCAATGTTTGTTAGTTTTGGTCTCGCAAGGGAGAAAGACGGATGCTGCTATCTTAGGTGAATGCATTGCTGTTATGTTTGTTTACACCTGTAGTTTCTGCAGGTCTTCTAGTTTCTGATGACTATGCTTTAGTTTTCTGGAAGTGGCAACTAAAATTAATATTTTTGTTTTGTTTAGTTACATTTTGTTAGAATGCAAAAAGAGAAATGGATGAAATGCTCCATCGAGCAAAGTCTTTTATTGTGTGTGTGCGAGTCTGTATCTGAGATGCTAAATTGTACTTCTAACGTGCCTGCGCGCGCGCGTGTATGTATATATATGTAAAAATGTATATGATCATGATATCTAAATGAGATACAAAATCTTTGATATTTCTTCGTGTATGAAAAATATGTAAAAATTTATATATATATAAATTTTTATAGGAGAATCTAAGAAATGGTTTGTAATATTGATAATATTGATAATATTTATTATATTTGATTTTATAATTATCAGATAGTTCAACTCATCACACTCTCTTATTTTTGATGTAATTAATTTTAATATTTTTATTGATTATAAGATTCTCTATTAGTTAATAAATATTTTTTTTTGGTGCACAACTCAATTATCTGAATATTATTATTATCATTAGCGTGCTCTTCTAATTTTTTGGGTTGGTTATTTAGTTTCTTTTTTTTTTTTCAATATGTTCTAATAAAACTATATCCAATTCTAATCCTTTAGTTGTTATTGTAGAAATTTGAGGCGAATAAAATTAAACTTTTTTACTTAATTTTACTTAAAAAATAATATATATCAATGTTTTTATATAAAGGAGCACACTGATTGAGACATTCTACAAGTTGATTATTCTCATTAAATACATCAATAATTAAAAGAAAAGTAGAAAAATTAATGTATAATTTTTTTCTTAACTTTATTACCTTTTTTTTTTTAATTGAAGTGTAAAATTATAGTATAGTAAGATATGAGGATAAATAAATTATGAGCCAATTTGAACTAATAATTTTGAAAATTTAAATTTTACAGTGAAATATTCAAGAAATATTCTTCCATAACTAATTTAGGGAGAATAATGATAAAATACATCTGTGTCACTGAGCCAAATGCATTCATATGCTATGTGTCACTGAATTCTGTTGCCGAGTCTTCCAAGTAACCCAAATAAAGTTCTGTAAACTAGTCCTGACATTTGTGATCAAGCTCATGATAATTATCTTCAGCTTCTGAATCACAATCACAAGAACTTGGATGGCATCATTGTCCTCGTTTAAAGTCTTGATGCGCTGGGAAATATCCATTAGCCCTCCATCAAGGCACTTGGATACATCCTTGAATGGCAATAACATTACAGTTCTTTTCAGCTCTTCTAGAAAGCTTAGAGTTTTATTGCATCGAGTTTTTTTTCCCATTCTACTCTCCTAATTGTTTTCTCTGACATCTCCGTTTATTCTCCCTTTGCAAGGTGACAAATCACTTTTGAGAATTTGAGACATCATTGTGTCACCTTGCCAACTCAATCAGTCCAGTCGGAATGCTCTTTCGATGAAACGGACAGTTCCTACCACAGAACTAGATCATCTAGTTACAGTCCCACAGGCTGCAACTGTGAATCAGAAATTCCAAAAATGGAAAATAACACTCAAGAATCAAGAATTGATTCACAATTGATTATGACATTATGCATTCCAAAAAATCTTTATAGCTCCGACCAAGTTAAATCTGATGCACATAGTGGGCGTGCGACAATGGGTGGGCGGTAGTGTCTAGTGAGCGCACCCTCCTCCCAAAACGCCTTGGAGATTTGGCCCTTCTACACACACACAAACACCACTAGGGTCTTCACCCCTCTAGAATTTCCTTCGATATCATGTAGAAGTTTGAGACAAATAAAATTAAATTTTTTTACTTTAATTTTGCTTAACATCATTAAAGGTATCAAATGGGATGTGCCTTGCTTAGAGGTATCAAATAGGCCGGGCCTGCACTGCCCGGTTTTAGGTTGCCCAACCGGGCTACTGTGCCTGGCCAAGCCCAACACGGCATAGTAACCGTGCCGACACGATTTATTCAGGTTAGGCCCAACATGACCCATAGGCTTTGCTAGTTTTTAACCTTGCTGGGTCGGGCCCTACGGGCTAGTTTTTATATTTAATATTTTTTTTAAATTAAATTATTTGTTTTTATGTAATAATCTAAGAAGCATGGACACGGACACAGACACAGACACGGGGATACGACACGACAAGATACTGGGATATGGTAAATTCTAAAAAACTTGGATACAGATAGGATACGGTATGATAAAAAAATAAACTTAAAAATAAAAATTATTTTCTTTATAAATATTATATATTTTATAAAATAAATTAAATTAAAATATTTTAGATTATAAAATAAATATATATATTTTTATTTTATAAAATAAAAATATTTTATTTTATAAAATAAAAATATTTTATTTTATAAGATAATATTTATAATTATTTTATTTTATAAAATAAAATTATAAATTTATCTTATATTATATAAAAATATATTTTTTTATTTTATAAAATAAAAATATTTTATTTTATTCTAGCCCCCAGCCTGCCCTCAACCCGCGCCCACCCTCTGCCTCCCCCCCCCCCCCCCTCAACCCGCGCCCCCGCCGCCTGTGTCAAGTGGCCAACGTCGCCCATGCGGCGACGTTGGCCACTGGACGTCCGATACGCCACGTGGCGTATCGGATACGAAATTTGTCAATGATACGTGGCGTGTCAGTACCGTGTCCACGTGGACACTGCAGTCCAGTGGCGTATCCGAGCAACACAGGTAATAATAATTAATTATATTATGTTTAAAAATTTTTTAAAAATAAATTATAAATTTTTAATAGTTTAAAATAATTTTTTTATGTTATTTGTTTTTACTTTTTATTAAATAGTATTAGAATTCAATTTATATATGAATTTATAAAATATTAAAACTCAAATATAAAAAAAAATTTAAAATGAATGCAAAATAAAAAAAAATATTAAAGTTTTAACTTTCAAGCATCATTCAAAAATCATAACCAAAAATTAAATAAACACATGTTGAGAAATTATGCTTTCATAGTTGTGATTTTAAGATACAGAAGAAGAAAAAACAGCAAAAACAATAAACGATATATATCAAATCCATAATCTAATCACGAGAGAATAAAAACAAAACAGAAATCACAACAGAAATGCATGAAATAAAGTGGTTTACTAGTCGTTCAGTATGACTAGCTACATTCATTAGAAAATACTTAGGTGCTATATATTAAACCAAATCAGAAGTCTTATAGTATGTGCTTAGCAGAAATAGTTGTGATAAATCGTGCAGAGAGAGATAGAGAGGATGAACAGTTCCAAATTGCAAAAATAGTAACCCAAAAAATAAAATATAAAATATTTTATATTAAAACTTTCTCGGTTTAATTAACCGGAGTGGGTCGGATCATCGAATGGGTCAGACCCTGCTCCAAAAATTTCTTTGGCCTGCTGACCGGTCAGCAAGACCTTCGTTATTATGCTACGGTTCAGCCGTGCCTGGGCCGGCCCAGCACGTTTTTAAACCATGCCCGGGCCCGTGCCGTGCCCGGGTTAGGAACCGTTCGTGTCGTGCCTGGCCCGGCACGGCTCGTGCCGTGGCACGGCACGCTGGCATGGGTTCGTCCCGTGCTGGTTCTCGCGTGGGGCGTGGGCGTGACCCGTCCCCTGGCCCCCCCCCAGTAAAAGACCGCGGGTCCGGTCTGATTGGACCCGACCCGTGGTCCCGACTGCCGAGCCCCGACGGGCTTAGACCCGATCAATCCCAACGGCCAAAAAAAATTCAAACTTGATTTTCAGCCGTTGGATTCGCCTCCAATGGCTAGGGGGAAGAATCCAACGGTCCTCGTGATTCTGCCCCTTAAAATTATATTAAAAATTCAAAAAAATAATAAAAAAATTTCATTTTTTATAAAAAATTAATTTCTTTAGTCTATAAATTCTACCCCCATCCTTATAACATTTATGTTTTTCAAAAACATATATCCTCTCAAAACTTTCTCTCTCTCACATAAACCGTGCATCTCTTTCTCGAGCCTTGGGATTTTGATTTTGGCTTGGATTTTCGTGAAACTCGACTTGAGTTTTGAACAACAGAGCTTGCTGCGGTGCACCTTGCACGTGACTGACCTCGTTGCTTTTACCGGGTAATTCATTTTACGTTTTTTTTACTTTCTCTCTCTAGAAAAAAATTAGGAAAAATAAAAAACATAAAAAAATGACAAATATTCCTGACACGCATTTAAATTTAGAAAATGACACAGAGGTCTGAGGCTGCTGAAATTTTTGTTTCTCCAGTCGTATCAATCCAAAGTTCTAAAAAACAAAAAAATTAGGAGGACTTTTGTAGTTTGGACTTATTTTAAAATCATAACACAAATAAATGTTAGGGGTGAGGAACTTGAAATTGTACAGTGCAAATATTGTATGAGACTTTTAACATGCAAGAGTTCATGTGGGACTGGACACCTTAAGAGGCATGCCGAATTATGCACCAAAAAACATGGACCCTTAGATCCTAGGCAAACCCAACTTGGCACTACATTTTTTGAGACTGGATCGAGTCCAGTCTCAAAGTTTACTTCCTTCGTATACTCCAGCGAGTTGGGTAGGGACGGCATGGCCAGACTCATCACATTGATGGGTCTTCCGATTAGATTTTCGGAAGATCCGAGGGTAGTGCGCATCATGCAGACTTATTTTCAGCCTTCCTATCGTAAGATTCCTAGGTCCACATCTAGGAGTGACATACTAAAGATATATAAGTTAGAAAAACAAAAAATAATTAAGGAATTTATGGCATATAGTGGAGTGGTGTCCGTGACGTCCGATATATGGACATGTCACGATGATTCTTCTTATGCATGTCTCACGAGTCACTATGTAGATTCTAGCTGGACAATCAATAAAAAAATTTTAGGATTCACTGAGATTCTTCATCCTCATGATGGCCCGGTCATTTTTGAGTGTATGATGAAAATATTTAAGGAATATAAAATTCAAAATAAAATTTTTAGTGTCACTTTCGATAATGCTTCTAATAATGGAGTAGCGATCAATATGTTTGTTAGGAATATTAGAGACGTACCATTAGAAGAGATCTTTCATGTCAGATGCATGTGTCATGTGATTAACCTGATAGTTCAAGCGGGTATGAACGTGTGTTCCCCCGCGTTGGAAAATATACGCAATGCACTTAAGTATATTCGCATTTCTCGCAGACAACAAGAGTTTGATAATCTCTGTTTGTCTGCGAATCTTAAGAAGAAGAAATTCCAATCGGATGTTAGACATTATTGGAATTACACGTACCTAATGTTGGAATCATGTGTTGGATACGAACACGTGATATCCGACTATGTCAATAGTAAGAGTGACGAACTTATTATTGACGACACTGACTGGGCTTCAGGAATTTCATTTATGAAATTCCGGAAGATATTTTATGACACGACGAACATGTGTTCGTCAGTTTATACGCTCACCACTTGTATTGCACTCCGGTGCATATGCAACATTAGTAGCATGTTTAGGAAGTATCAAGCTGACCTGACGCTTAGCCATATGGTTGCAGAGATGGAGACCAAGTGCTTGAAGTATTGGTCCACCATTCCATCTCTTTATTACCTCGCTGCATGCATGGACCCTAGGGCTAAGGTGGAAGGGGTAGAAAACACCCTGACTTTCATTTCCTCGTGCATGAACCTGGAAGAGCCACATGAAGGGTTCATTTACGAGAAGTTGACAGACCTGTTCACATACTATGATACTAGGTATGGTGGTGGTGGTGGTGAGACTGTGATTACGCACATTGATACCTTGTTCGGAGATGTCGATTATTCCATTAACCTAGCGAGGGGAAAACGTAGGGGTGGACTATCACATAGGAGTGAGCTGTCTCGGTACTTAGATACTGATTACTGCTCAATCCTATCACATTCTGATAATAAGATTCTTGATTTATTACAGTGGTGGAAATCATATGAGTCCGCCTATCCCGTGCTATCTAGGATGCCACGGGATCTACTGACTCCTCCGGTGTCGAGCGTAGCATCGGAGTCTGCTTTTTCTGTTGCAGTGAACGTGATTTTGGATAGGAGATCGAGATTACGTCCAGATATGGTTGAGGCCTTGGCATGTTTGAAGGATTGAGAGGAATCGAGGTTTAGCATCCATGATCGTGCTGAAGCTGGGACTGTGATAGACACTGCAGTCGCATCCACATCCACTACGATGGCGGATGAGCTGATTGCCGATGATGATGATCCATATGATACTGATCTTGATGTTGCGGCTGATGATTCTCAAGATATGCCGCTTGACGATTGATGCTGATCTGCTGTTTTTTTTCGATATTTTTTTATTCATTGTATTTATACGCTTTGTTTGTACGTTGTTTTGAAAATTATACTTGTTTTGTTTGGACCATCGGTTTCAAATGCATGATTGGTAATTTTTCATTTGTGTAGTTTAATTTTTTTTTTAATTTTAATTTTTACTAACATAATGTATTGATTTATTTTTTTTACGATTTAAATTTTATTTTAAAAATTAATAAATTTAATTTATAATTAATAAATTATAAATATAAATAAAGCTAACTAAGTTGAATTTGATAAAAAAAATAATTTTCTAAAATTTGTTTTTTTTTATTTTAATTTTTAACATTTAAAAAAAAATTATATTTAATAATTAATACTCTACACAGTGTAGACTACACTTAACTTTAAGAAATAAAATTTACAATATATAAATTAAAAAAAAAACAATATTCTGATTTTATATTTCTACCCGTCCGTGCTGCCTCCCGTCCCGTCTCGGTCCCGCCTGCCCGGCCCTGCCTCTCTCTCACTCTCAGCCTATGTGGCTATGCCCTGGCCCCTGGCCTGTATGGCCAGGCCGTGCGTGAGCGGGCTCGGCACGGCACGACACTGCCTGCCGTGCCTACAGGTCGTGCAGGGCCCGCCTATATTTAATCCGTGCCGTGCCTGGCACGGCACGGTAGCACGATCGTGCTGGTTAAAAACGAGCCGGACCGTGCCGGGCCAACCAGTTTGACACTTTTAGCTACAGCTGCATTCCCGGTCTTTTAATTTATATTTTTTTGCAATTATATGAAAATATTAAAACAAAAATATTTGGTTATATAAATAGATTATCAAAATAAACAATATACGACAACATAGAAAGACTGAATTCAGAAATATATTTGACAAAGCCAAACAAACCAAACCAAATAGGCAAATATAATGTAAATAAAAATGAGTACATCAAAATCAAAAATTTGAATCAAACATAAGCTTAACATAAGTGTCATAATTCCGTAATCATTAATCGTCATGCTTTAAGTGACAGTGTCATCAATCGTCTATCGTCGATATCGTATTATTATCATCCTCAATATCAATATCAAAATCACTATCATATGGATCATTACCAGTAATTAATTTTTTTACTTTTACTGCAGTCCCAATCCCAGCACGATCTTGGATAGCCAAGCTTGAATTCTTTTAATCTTTCATGCATATTAAAGTCTCAATAATATCTCGACATAATTTTGATCTCCTATCCTAAATCACATTCACTGTAATAGAAAAAGAAGACTCCAATGCTATGCTCGACACCGGAGGAGTTAGTAGATTCCGTGCTATTTTAAATAGCACGAGAAATGTGAACTCATATGATTTTCATCACTGTAATATATCAATATTCTTAGTATCAGCATGTGATAGGATTAAGTAATAATCAGTATCTAAGTATCAAGAAAGCTCACTCATTTTTGGCGGTCCATCCTATTTTTTTCCTTGCTAACTGAATAAAAAAGTCGTCTCCGAATATGATATCTATGTTTATACTCGGAGCCTCACTACTACTACTACAACCACTAAACCTAGTATCGTAGTATGTGAATAACTCAGTCAATTTCTTGTGAATAAATCTTTTAAGTGTCGGGTAATAAATCTAAGTCAATTTCTAGGTTCATGCATGAGAAAATATAAGTCAAAATACTATCTACCTCTTTCACCTTAACCCTAAGTTTTATGCAGGCAGCCAGACAATAAAGAGATGGAATGATGAACTAATACTTTAAATATTTGATTTTCATCTCTACAACCATATGACTAAGTGTCGGGTCATCTTGAAATTTCATAAACATACTACTAATGTTACATATATACCTGAGTGCAATGCAAGTTATAAGAGTATAAATTGACGAACACATATTCATCGTGTCAAAAATTTTTAGAAATTTCATTAATAAAATTTATGTAGCCCAATTGGTGTTGTCAATAATAAGTGAGTCACTCTTATTATCAATGTAGTCAGTTTTTTGACTACGTCAATAATAAGTTGTGTATTTTTTTTCTTTAAGTATAATACTAATGGTGTCTCACATTCGATTAGAATTCTTTTTCTTAAGATTCACAGACAAACAGAGACCATCGAACTCATATTATCTGTGAGACATGTGAATATATTTTTAGTAAGTTACGTATTTTTTTAAAAGTGTGGGAACACACTTTCATTCTTATTTCTATAATTAGGTTAATTACATGACACATACATCTAACGTGAAAAATTTTTCCTAATGCTCTGTCTCTAATATTCATAACAAACATATTAATTGCTACTCCATTTTTAGCTACGTTATCGAATATGATATTATAGATTTTATTTTGAATTTTATATTCTCTAAAAATCTTCATCATGTACTCAAAAATGATAGGCTATTATGAGAATGGAGAATCTCAGAGAATTCTAAATTTTTTTATTCAGAGTATATTTTGAATCTACATAGTGGGCAGTGAGGTATAATAAGATATACCATCGTGATTTGTTCAGATATCGGACATAGAGGTGTCAAACGGGTAGGGTCGGCTTGGCCCTGCATGCTCCACGTCACGCTACAGTGATGTGCTCGGGCTAGTGCTGGGCGCACCCTCGGCCTCGGTCGTGATGTGCCGGGCCAGGGGAATTCGGCCTGCATGCCGTGCCAGGTACAGAACGAGGCCCTAGCACGAGGACAAGGCATCCGTGGCCACGCACCAAGCGTGGTCACGGCAAGCCGATGCCCGACGAGTAAGGCTAGTCGAGCTCCGAAAGGGTGATGGCCTTGCGAAGTCTTGGTAGCACGTCCTGAAACCCTTATTTTTTTTAAATTAGGGTTTTGGCATGACCCAAACCAGGTTGAACCCAGCAGATTTTGGGCTGTGGGCCCGTGTCGGGCCTGACCTTATAGAACCATGCCGGGCCAAGCCTGGCACGGTAAAGTAATTGTGTCGTGCCTGGCCCGGCATGAAAGCACGGTCGGGCAGCCTAAACTCATGCTGGGTCGGCCCTGCACTGCTTGCTTGACACTTTTAAATGGACGTCACAGACACTACTCTATTACATGTCATAAATTTATTAATTATTATTTATTTTTTTAACTTATAATATTTTACTATGTCGTTCCTAGATGTGGACATATGAATTCTATGATAAGCAGACTAAAAATATGTCTGCATGATACTCACTATCATTGGATTCTCTGATAATATGATCGGAAGACCTATTGTGGTGATAAGTTTGATAATGTCTTTCCTTTCTAACTCGCTGTGGTATATGAAGGGGGTAAATTTTGATATTGAACTTGATCCCGCCTCAAAAAATTAATCGCTGAGTTTGGTTTGCTTAGGATCTAATGCATCATATTTTTTTGGTGCATATTTAGCATGTCTCTTAAGGTATCAAGGCACACACACTCTTACAAGTTAAAATTTTTTTATAATATTTATACTTTGCTATTTTTTTTTCTACTCCTAATATTTTTTTTATTTTATTATATTAAAGTGAGTTTAAATTACAGAATTTCTAGTTTTTTATTTTTTAGATATTTGGATCGAGACGATTAGAGAAATCAAAGTTTTGATAGTCTCAGATTTTTGCGCAGGATTTTTATTTTCTAAATTTAAATTAATATTTATTATTTTTTTATATTTTTTAGTCAAGAGGGTAGAGTAGATAGAGAAAATGAAAGACTAATTATTTTTTAAAATAAAGTAAAAAGTTAACTAAATAAAAAAATCTAAAAAATAAAATACCCATAAAACAACATAAAGCACGTGTACCACAAATTCAAAAATCAATCCAAACACCAACTAAAACTGAGTTTGAGTTGTGAGTTTCGAAAATCCAAGCCAAAATTTCTAGAGCGAGTGAGTGAGATGAGATATTTATGTTTTTGAAAAACATAAATATTAGGGGGGGGAGGATTATAAAATAATAATATGAAATTTTTTAAAAAAATTATTTTTTTTTGAATTTTTTATTAATTTAATGAATTATATGGGATAGAATTATGCGTGCCGTCAGATTTTGACCCATAGTCGTATGAAGTGAAATCCAACGGATTAAATTCAAAATTTAAATTTTATTTTAAATTTTATCATTGGGGCCTAAGGGGTGGACTCGGACCCGGGTGGATAAAAATTGTGGGTCCGGATTGGGCCCATAGCCTTGATTGATTTTTCAGATCTATCGGGCAATTTCTTAGCTCCTGCCGAGAAACTGTGCCCCGTGCCTAGGTACTGGGCCGTGCCTGGACCAGCAAGAGGCCATGTTGGCCTCAACACGACACGAGTCATGCCTTGAACGCACGGCACAAGCTATTTCTTGAAAGGCTCGGCACGTGCATGTGCACATGCACGTGTCATTCCCTTGCTGTGCCTTTGGCTTGGCTGGCCCGGCCCGACCCGACCTGTTTGACACTTCTAGCTATGCCAGTATGACCTATTTTTTGGTTGTCCAGCCGTGCCATGATGCTATGTCGGATATGACCCACGACAAAAGTCATAACTTGCTTGACAAGGCATGATTAGAATTTTGCCGACTTGGTATGGCCCGATAGGCTCGAGTCTAGGCATAGTTGGGCTGGGTTATCCTGGGTCATGCTTGGAGGCTGCCAGCCTTGTTCAGCCTCAATCGGTCACCACATCTGGTTGAAACTTGAGGTTCATGATTTAAATTTTTTTTTTTTGCAAATTTAAAATTTTAAGTTACCAATTATGAGTTATAACATTATATTATTTAATATAAATCATAAAAAAATTAAATAATTAATACAAATGACAAATTTTAATGATGAAAAATATACAAAAAAAACACATCCATCATCCAATTCAAGAAAAAATAAAATAACATACCATCACAATAATAACATATGATAAAAATATTAATTATACTCATGCAAGCTCAATCCTAATGTTATATGATAGTATTATTAGCGGTGAGCTTAATTTTAACATCCTCAAAATCCAATGAGTCATTATTTGACAACAACTCTTCTACTCTTGTTTTATCATTATCCTGGATGTCTAATATTGAATCTTTTTAATTTTTCATGCATGCTAATGTATTAATGATATATGATTGTAATTTTGATTTCATATCAGAAATGATATTGACTGCAACAGAACAGGCAGACTAATATGCTATGTTCGATATCAGAAAAGTTGTTAGATCGTATCATCTTAGATAGTATGAGATAAGTGGACTCATTTATTGTTTATCATTATAAAATATTAAAGTTTTTGTCATTGTTATATGATATGATTGAGTAGTAATTAGAATCTAAGTATATAGACAACTCGTTTCTATTCGATAGTCTATCATGTCATTTTTTTTGCTAACTGAATGGAGAAGTTATCGTCTTCGAATAGAGTGTTCATATTCATACTCGGAGCTTGGCTATAACTACTATTATACTTGTATTGTAGTATATAAATAAAGTTAATTTTTTGTGAATGATGTTTTTATGTTGGTATTCCTGATTCATGCACTGTGATATGTATGTTAAAATATTTCTACCATTTTCACCTTAACCTCAGGATCCATACAGGCAGCAGTCAATAAACAAATGAAATAGTAGACTAATAATTTAAATATTTAGTTTTCATCTCCACAGTTATGTCACTAAATATCGTCAATCTCTAAACTTTCTAAATATACTACTAATATTGCATATGTATCAGAGTGCATTGCAATTGGTGAGAGTGTAATAGATGAGCACATGTTAGTTGTATGATAAAAAATTTTTAAAAATTTCATAAATAAAATTCTTAAATTTTAATTTATCTCATCAATAATAAGTTCATCACTCTTACTATTGATGTAGTTGAATATTATATGTTCGTATTTAATACATGACTTTAATATTAGGTATGTATAATTTTATTAGTATTTCATATATATTTGAAATTTTTTTTTCTTTAGACTCATAGACAAATATAGACTATCAAATTTTTATTGTCTGATAGGTGTCCGAAGATATTTTAGTGAGTTACGTATTTTTTTTTAAAGTAAGAAAAATAATTTTTATTTTTATTTGTACTATCAGATTAATGATTTGATACATGTATCTAACGTAAAAAATCTCTCTTATTGATACCGTTTCTAATGATCCTAATAAACATGATAATGATTATATCATTATTAGTTGTGTTATCAAATATAATAATATTAATATATATTTTATTTTAAATATTATATTCTTTAAAGATTTTTATTATTTACTTATATGATTGAGATATTATAAGGATAGAGAATCTATAAAAATTCAAATATCTATTTATTTAATGTTTTTTTAGAATCTACATTGTGGCCGGTGAGACTTGTAAATGATGCGTCATCATGACTAGTCCAGATATTTGATGTTATGAACATCATTCAACTATATTACCTAAATTTATTCGTTTTTATTTATTTTTCTAACTTATAATATTTTAGTATGTTCTTTCGACATGTGAAATTAAAAATTCTATGATATACAGGTTGAAAATATATCTGCATGATACTGCAATTAAATCCTACGAAAATCTATTTGAAAGATCCTTCATGGTGATAAGTTTTTTTGTCTTCTTTCACTAATTCATTGCGGTATGTAAAGCGGGTCAACATAGAAGTTGAACTAGATCTAGTCTTAAAGATCTCTCCGCTAAGTTGGGTTTACCTAATATCTATTGCATTGTATTTTTTGGTATAATAATTGACATGTCTTTTTAAGTGTCAAGTCTGACACATACTTCTATAAGTTTATATTTTCTTACAATATCTATATCGTGTTGATTTTTTATTGATATCACAAATATTTTTATTTTGTGTTAAGTTAAAGTGAGTCCAAACTATAAATTTTGTTCTAATTTTTTATTTTTTAGATATTTAAGTTTAAGTCGATGTTATGGGAGAAAATTTGATTTTGGCCTCTTATATTTTCATAGGGTTATTATTAATATTATCTACGTGTACGGTAATATTAATTTCATTATCATTAATTTTATTATTAGTCTCTTTTAATTTTTTTTTTACTTAATGAATTATGTTCTAACTTAATAATTAAATTATATTAGAAAAAAATAATTAAAAAAAAAAACTAGGTTAGGGTTTTGGAGAGGAGATATAAAGTCTTAACCCGCATCTGAATTTTTTCTCCTCTACATCAATGTTTTTTAAGTTTTTTAAAAATATTTTAAGTCATAAATTTTAGCTAGAGAGAGAGAGAATCGAGATCAAGAAGAGAGAGAGAGATAAAAGAGTTGAGAGAGGAGTTTAAAGATTTGAATAAAAATATCAAATCATTTATTTCACATATATAGTTTTTTTTATTAAAACATATATATATTTTTATGGTTTTAATATTCTTTTTGAAATTTAAAAGGGTAGAACCACGATAATCATTAGATTTTATACCTTAGCTATTCAAATTATATCCAACGACCTAGATTTTTTATTAATTTTAATTTTTTTGACCATTAGCACTTAGTTGCTCGTTAAACTTGAAGCTTCTGGATTGTCCAAAAGCTTCGGTTCGGGCTTGGTATGGTTGTGGACGTGGTCAGGTTGGGGGGGAGGTGGGGTCAACGTCCGCCTGGGTTGTGCCACGTGAACGGGCTCAGCCAAACACATGGTTGGTTAATTAAAATAACCTATCATGTGTACTAAGTAGGGCAGGTATGTTTTTATAAATATTTTTACATTTTTTTTAAAATATCGAGCTGGGCATGCGTGCTTCAATTGCATCGACACGAGGCCCTACACCCTCTTTCCCAACACGGCACAAGCCGTGCCTTGGGCCAGCATGACTCGGGTCCATGCACAGTTTTGGACTGTGCCATGCTAGGCCAGACATGGCTCAGTTGGGTAGAGGTGTCAAATGGGATATGCCGGGCTGGCCCGGCTCATTTTTAGCTGGCCCGACCGTGCTTTCGTGCTGGGCAAGGCATTACACGGTTCTGTGGAGGTCATCCCGGCACGGGCCTGCGCCACGAATCTGTCGGGACGAACCCCTAATTTTAAAAAAATTAGGGTTTCGGCTCGCGCAGTCGTGCTGCCACACAGCCTAACCCATAATTTTTAAAAAATAGGGTTTTGGCGTGTGCCGTCGCGCCCCCTCACTGCTGAAACCAAAATTAGGGTTTTGGCGTGCGCCGTCACGTCGCCGCACCGCCTGGAATTCTAATTTTAAAAAAATATTAGGTTTCTCAGCTCGTGCCGAGGTACCGTGCCAACTGGCCAGGCACGGCACGAGCCCGGGCACGAGCCCGGGCACGGGAAATTCCCATGCCGGGCCGGCCCAGACACGGTCGAATCATGACGTGCTTCGTGCCGGTCGGGCCGGCCCGGCCTTGTTGACACCTCTACAGCCGGGCTGTGCCCGGGCTGTCTGACTCATTTGTCACCTCTAAACATCATCAATGTTTTTATATAGATGGGCACTAGGAAAGCTTACAAGTTGAGTGCTCACGTCAAATATATCACTAATAAAAAGAAAGTACAAAAATTAAATTATAATTTTTTTCAAATTTCAACTGTTACGTTATTATTTACATCTTTTATCAAAATTATCTTAGGTATATTTTTAGTTTTTTTTTTTTCGTATTTTTTCACTCAAAAATCTCATGCCTTATAAATATTTGAAATAACTAAACTTTGATATTTTTTATTTTTTTATTTTGTTGATTAAATTATTAGGTATATTATTAGCATTATTTTATTTACTAAATATGTTTTTATTTACATTCAATTCATATTTTAATTATTGTATTATTATGACTAATCATAAAAGCTATTAGATTATGTATGATTCTTCAAATTTTTAGTTTACTACATAATCTTTTTTGAGACTCATTAATAAATGACTTATATCAATAGATAACTTCTTAGATATTTTTTATCAATCTCTTTATAATTATCATAAAAATATAAAAATTAACTGAAAATCATTGGTAAAATTCCAAAACTACTAAAAATTTATGAGTAATATCGTGAATATATCTAACCATGAATGTTATTTTCTCGTATATATCTGTGAGTATCTAAATATACATAATTGATATTATTTTCTTATATAAAACTTTTTACTTTAAATGTTTTTTCATCTTTTTTATTTTTCATATATTTCTTGATTAACTATCCGACAAAAGTAAATATTTTTTTATAGTAGATATTTCTAGTATAAATATAATTGATTCCTTGAAATGTTAATTTTTTTTTCTAATTTGTTTTAATTGCTCTTTATCAAAGTTCTATAATTTGTTCATGAATATAATATTTTCATAATTATTATAATTTCGAACTTATTTATTATTTTTATACATAAGAAATATAATATTTTAATTTTATTCATCTGATATTTTTTTGGTCTTCATTAGGGATATTATCGTGTCCTAGGACTTTTATTACTTTATCTTTTAAAGAGATTTTCATATCTTCGTGAGCATTGTATTGTTGCATATCTAAAGTTGATTAGCTTACTATCATTCTTAATATTTAAATATGAATCCATGAATATATTTAAAAGATCATTAAATTATATTCTCTACATATATTGGACTTTTTATTATTTTATTACAACATATTTATTTTTATTTTTAATGCTCCTTATATGACAAATGTGTTTTCTTTTTTCTTTCTTATCTTAGCAAGCTTATAATTATTAGTTTTTCTCTTTATTCTGTATCATGTCATACAATGCATAATGTGTAAAATTTTAAGCTAACATTAAAACCTAAACTCAATGAAACTAAATGCAATGTAACATATAAGCAAAACCATTGTATAATGGATCAATGAAAAAAATATAATCGACCTATAAATTACGTTGACTACTATAGTCAATAATGACACAATAAAATAACAATAATAAAAGGAAGATGAAATGAATGCAAACTAAAATACTTCCTATCATGTTGATGCGTACTAGTTCATAACATTAAACATGGAGGACATAAAAGTAAGCTGAGAATCTTCAAGACATTCGTGAATATTTAGCATTGAAGAGATTGTTGATGACACTAATTATAATGGTTTTCTTTTCTTGAATTTTTCTTTTTTATTTCTCGACCTGATTTTAGGTATGATGACACTAATCCTGAAACTGAAAAGAAAGAATATATTGATCACATTGAAGAGATTGTTGATTGGTTGGGTTGGAAGCCCCATAAGGTTTTCTGTGCATATTTATTATATTTGATCTGTCAGTGTTTCCTTTTTTTTTTTTTTTTCTGAGTGAAATCTTTCTGATGTTTACAGATAACATACACGAGCGATTATTTTCAAGATCTTTATGAGCTAGCAGTTATGTTGATAGAGAAGGGTCATGCTTATGTTGATCATCAGGTTATACAATAGTTTGGCATGACGTTTTTTCTTGCTTGGTGTAATATTTATTTTTGAAAATCATAACTTTATCTGATATTCAACTTTATTTGTAAGATATTTGATGTTGCATTGTGTATCCTTTCATGTGGTCCTAGTGTTTTTATTTTTTGTTTTTTTTTTTAGGAGAGCTCTTATAACATAGTAAACACAATTACCATTGCTCAGTGGTGACAAACTGTTTTTTGTGGCTCTGCCGAGCCAGCATTTTGGTCGGGCATGCCTGTTAAAGAGGTCATCCTGGCACAGCTCGGTGTCCCTCTTGGCAATCTGGGCGTGCTGGATGTGCTGGGCTGCACGCAATCTCGACACGTCCAAGGTAATAGGCATGTGCCATGGGACCCATGTCATCTTGTGTTTGGTCCAGGCTATCCTGGGCACATGCTAACGTGTAGCCTTAATTAAATAAAAAGACCGTGGTCGGTTGCTAATGTATTGGTTTTCATGATGAACATAAACTTTCGAGCACAGGAAGATTTTGAATAAAATATTTTATTTTATTCAAAATTATAGATTAATAAATAAATAAGTATGTTAAGTAAAATATTAAAAATAATTATCTCTATCTTTGTTTATCTTACCTTCGGTCAGCCTCGCACTCATATTAAAAAATAACAAATAGTTAATTAATAAAAATGAAATTGACTTATACCTAGAAATGATAATTTGACCGAAAATTCAAGGTTGAATTTAAGTTTTCTTTCATTGTATTGACCCTTCATCTTAAAAAATTTTAAAATAGGTAAACTTTATTAGTTTTGATACATTTTAACATAATTAAAAATAAAAATATTAAAAAAAATTAAAGAAGATTTGACATAATATGTATATTATAAAATTATATTAAAAAGTATTAATACTGGTGATACTCATCACCTTAAAAGATATGCCGATCAATATACAAAAAAAATATTATATATTATATAATTAACGAAACATATTTTTAGTTTTTTTTATTGTATAATTCGTAAGTAGAGTTATCAAATGGGCCAGTCTGGATTGGCCCGATTTGGTTTTAGGTGGCCCAATTGGGCCATCAAGCCGTGCCTGGCACGGAACAATACATTAACTATGCCATGCTTGGCTCGGCACGACATGTCGGCCTGACACGACATGTTGGCTCGGCATGTTGAGAAATCATGCCAGGTCGGGCCTGTACATATTAGTTTTTAATTTTTAATATAATTTTCTTAGATTATGTATTTAGTTCATGTTATATGTTTTTAATATTTTAATAATTTTTTTATTATTTTTAGTAATTAGTTAATGTTAATTATTTTTAATACTTTATAATTTATGTGTATCAAACTATTAGTGTAAGTGTATAAATTAATAAAGTATTAAAACTCAAATATGAATAAAAATAAAAAACCAATGAAAATGAAAATTCAAAAAAATTAAATATTCAAGTTTCAAGCATCAAATGAATCAATTTACAAAGGTACAAACTCAAGTATCAAAGTAATATCACAACCAAAAATTAAATAAACACAAATACAATGTAAATGAGTAAATCGAGATTAAATATCAGAATCAGACATAAGTGTCGTAATTCGGTAATCTTCAATCATCAATGTCATCAATTATCATATTATTTTCAATGTCAATATCACATGAATTATTATCAGCAATTAACTTATTCACTTTTATTTCATTCCCAACACGATCCTGGATGTCCATACTTGAATTATCTCAATTTTTCATGCATATTAAAGTCTCAACAATATCTGGATGTAATCTTGATTTTTTATCCAAAATCATATTTACTGTAACAGAAAAAATAGATTTAGATGTTATGCTTGACACCGGATTAGTCAGTAGATCCCTTGTTATTTTATATAGTATGAGAAAAGTTGATTCATATGATTTTTACCACTTTAATATATCAAGATTCTTAGTATCAGAATATGATATGATTGAGCTGTTATCAGTATTTAAGTATTGAGACAACTTACTCCTATTTGACAGTCTACTTCGTTATTTCCTCATCGTTAACTGAATGAAAAAGTTATCATCTTTGAACATGATATTCATGTTTGTACTCGGAGCCTTACTACTACTATCAATATACCTAGTATCATAGTATGTAAACAGCTCAATCAATGTCTCGTGAATAAACACTTCAAGTGGGTCTTTCAAGTTAATGCACGAGGAAATGTAAGTCAAGACATTCTCAATTTCTTCCACCTTAACCCTAGGGTCCATGCATGTAACCAGATAATAAATAGATGAAATGGTGGATAAATACTTTAAGTACTTGGTTTTTATCTCTATAATCATATCTCTGAGTGTCGGGTCATCTCAATACTTCCTAAACATACTACTAATATTACACATTCACATGAGTGCAATCAAGCGTGAGAGTATAAACTATTGAACACATGTTCGTCATGTCATAAAAAATTTTTTAGGAATTTCATAAATAAAATTTTTGTAGCTTAGTTAGTATTATCAATAATAAGTTCGTCACTTTTATTATTGACATAATCGGATATTACGTATTTATATCCAACACATGCCTCTAATATCAGGTAAGTATAATTCCAATAGTGTCTCATATCTGATTGAAATTTTTTCATCTTATGATTCGTAAACATACAGAGATTATCGAATTCTTATTGTCTGTGAAGCATGTGAATATATTTTTGTAAGTTATGTTTATTTTCTTAAGCGGGGGTACATACCTTTATCCTCATTTGTACAATCAGGTTAATCACGTGACACATGCATCTAACGTGAAAAATTTCTTCTAATGATCAATCTCTAATATTTATAACAAACATATTAATCGCTACTTCATTATTAGACATATTATCAAAAATGATACTTAAATTTTATTTTAAATTTTATATTTTTAAACAATTTATATCATGTATTAAAAAATGACCGGGCTATCATGAGAATGAAGAATCTTAGAGAATCATAAAATTTTTTTATTTATTCTTTATTTTGAATCTATATTGTAGCTGGTGAGACATGCATAAAATGCATCATCATGACTAGTTTAGATATCGAATGTCATGAATATATATTTTAGAGTGAGGAGGAGGAGGGGGGGGGGAGAGATTTTATAGATTAATAAAATAATTTATTTTTTTTTAAAGTAATTTTTTGATTTTTTTAATTTTTAATATTTAAAAAAAGGGCAAAATTTTTAGGGCGGTCAGATTTTGTTCCATAGCCGTTGAAGGTGAAATCCAATGGCTTAGATTAAATTTTTTTTTATTGTTTGTGTTGGTTTAACCATCAAATTAACCTGAATAGTCTCATTTCAGAAGCTTTCGCTTCTGAAATGAAAAGGAATCGAGCCTCGAACTCGGGTCGAAAAAGACTATGGGTCAAGTTTGGGCTCGACGAAACTTTCAAATCTGTTGGGCCTCGGGTTGTCAGTTCAGGTCCAAGGCATCGGGCTAGGTCGGTCAAGGCACATCTCGGCTCGTGCTGAGATACCATGCCTGGCCCAACACATTGCCCGGTTGGCCTCAACATGGCCCAACACGAGTTGTGCCATGAACAGGCTCGACACGGTCATTCCCATGTCGTGCCTCGGGTCGGGCTGGGTTGACCTACTCGTTTGACAACTCTATTCTTAGGTTTATTAGTAGGAATGATAAAATAAAATATTTTAAACTAGAAAAGTAATTTATAATAAATGAATTTAGAAAACATAGTGAAATGATGTCCATAATATTTGATATCTAGGTTTATCGCACTGATACATTACTCATATATCTCATCATATATTATGTCGATTTTAAGTAGAAATTAGATAAAAAAATTAGGATTTCATAAGATCCTCACTATTCATTATAATTTTATTATATATGAATGTTTGATGAGGTTTTTTAAGATATATGATATTTAAAATAAAATTTTTATTATAATATTTTTAAGTAATGGTATCACTATACATGTCAACTAGGTTGTGCTGTGCCGGCATAGTCATGTCACCGTGCTATTTTAGATACGATATGGTATAATTACCATGTCATGCTTGCATGACATGGGAATCATTTGGTTGGCCCAGTACTGCATGGTGGCATAGTCTAGTGTAGTGCTATGCTTGACCTTTCATACAAAACTCATTACATGAAAATGCAAAGGATAATCAGTTTATGTGGCTGGATTTTTTTTTAATTAACCTACGGGATTTGACTCTTGGCCCCTGGACGATTCTGAGTTGGTGAGCAGTTGGACTGGTGGATTGTGCCTCTTGGCTAGGCATATGGTTCCTGGCCAGTCACAAGGCATGACTCATGCAAGCCTAACATGGCATGGCTCTTACCAGCCCAACACTGCACAAGCCGTGCTGAGTCGTCTCATGTTGGACCAGACATGGCTGAATTGTTCTGTCACGGGCCGTGGACAGGTTGCCCAGCTTAGTTGATACCTCTAGGTATCATTATTAATGTGTGATATAATTAACCTAATAGGTTAAATGAGAATGAAATTTGTTTATTCTACATTATAAAACATAAAAAAAATTGAATAAAATATTTTAGTACACGTTGGAGACAACATGCGTTTCATAATTTTGGTTGTTAACGGACCTAAAAAAATTTCAAATGGAAATTAGGCATGTTTGAAATTATATTTACATAATATTAGATTTATATATTGATTACCAACATGTGATATATCACTGTGTCACTAGTAAAATTTATTAATATATTATTCATAATTTAAATTTTGAGATAAATTTTTTTTTTTGAAATTTATCAAATTTTGTTATGATATGATGAATATGTATTTGTCTGCATATATTTTTAATAATTGTATTGCACTTGAGTTTATATATAATTTTAATATTATGTTTAGAATTTATTTAAGACAACTTGAATTTAATTATATTTTTAATGTTAGGAATATGTGTTATATAATTAATTAAATTATATAAATATGAATAAAAGTTGTTCATCCCATATTAAAAAATATAAAAAATTTATTAAAACACTCTTGTACACCTAGGAGACACCATGAGTTTCAAACTATTGTTGTTAGTAGACAAAAAAAAAATTTAAATGGATATTAGATATGTTTGGATACCTCTATGAATCTTAGGGTTAAAATAAAAAAAATAAAAAATATATTATATGAGTTTCAAACAGCAGATTCTGATGCATGGATTTATAAAATTTTACCTTATATATTTATATATTATGATATTTAATATGATAATTATTGTGAGACTTCGAGTATAAATATGCATACCATTTTTAGAGATGATGCATTTTCATATGTTCGATACTTAGATATAAATTACTATTTTATCATATTACATGATGATAATAAGAATTTAAATATATTGAAATTATGAAAATCATAAGAATTCATATGTTCTGCGTTATCAAAGATGATGCATAATTTATTGACCCATTCAATGACTAGTATTATTTTAAATAAGAGATTTAAAATATAATCAAATATTCTAAAAGTAATTTTATATTTAAAAGGTTGTGAATAATCAAAATTATCTATTCAGGATAGAATTAACGAGCTACCATTGAATGGTGGCTTATGTGACGATTTTGAAGATATTGAAGGTAGCATTAATTTCAGAAGTAGATGTTATTATCTTAATAAAACTACTGACACAAATTGATCATGAGTATTTGCCTTAGCTATTTATAGAACTGATATGCAATGTTTTTATTTTATTGAATTACTTATTTTTTTCTTTTAAACATTTCAATTTATTGTTATATGTAATATGATATTATGATGTTTAAAAATAAATACGTGAGCTTTTTTTATTGAGTTATGATATTATGAATTTAATCATTTCAATTTATACTGCAATGCATACAGTATAATTTTGTATCTATATTTTTTTTAAAATAAATTTCTTTAAAAGTTTAAAATAAAAAATAAAACCAGATACTACACTCCGTTGTGCTGGTGGGGTGCTTGTGCCCACTGTCACAGTGGAGTGGGGTGGGTGGCTCCGTGGCACTTGGGAGTGCCAGACTGCCAGTGTGCCACTGCCAGCAGCCAGCCACTGCAGGTGCAGTCTGCAGTGTAAGTTATGCAGGGGCACTGCCAGTCCCACTGCTCAATGCCCAGTGGCCGCTGGGATTGGCCCCGGCACTGCTCACTTGCACTGTACACTGGCCTGGCCAATGGCAATGCAGTGCTGGTGCCGGGCCTGACTGCGAACGACCCAGCATGCCTTGGCACATCCGGTTCTGAAAGGCATGCCATCGGGCCATGTTTGAATGACCTACAATGTATCCGTACCGGCACGACACGACATGGGGATCCATTTTTATGTCCGTGCTATTTTCCTGGGCCAAACCAGGATTGTTCAATCCATTTGACACCTCAACCATTACTACTATTTACCCTGTCAGTAATTGATGTTGCTGTCAACTCCATCAAAAGGGGAAGTGTTTCTGCTCCAAAATAGGGAATAGTTTCTTACCCATATTTTTAAAAATTTTAAGGTACAATTAGACACCACATTTGTTCCTATCTGAGGCATGCCTAGAGTGCTTAAGCATATATCCCTTATTTTATTATTATTTTTTATTATACACATATTTAATAATTATTTATTGTCTTTCAATTTATATATAAATTTAAATTAAATGAATGCTATTTATCGACACGGCAAGCATGACTCGATAGCCCTCCTTTCTCAACCCAGCGTGCTTGGTCAGACAAGATTGTGCTGGGCCGGGTTGGCAATGGCACGACACTGCCACTTGCCAGTGACTATGTCAATGCAGTGGCTACAAGCCACTGCCCAACTGCCCAATGGCTGAGTGGCAATAGTCATTTGCCAGTCCAGGCACAAGTGGCCATGAGCCATTGTCCAATTGGCTAGTGGCTGAGTGGCAGTCTTGGCACGGTTGTGACATTGAGTTTAGATGTTTATTTATGAAGGGTAAAAGAAAGCATGAGCCTACTTAAGGGAATCTAGATGCTTATTTATAGATTATGGAATATGAAATTTGAAAAAAATAATGCAAGGATAAAGAGTCGTATCCTCTCACACTGATTAGGATTCTCTCAATCCGAGAGAAATTATGTGAGAATATCTATATATCTAAATTATAATGGTCCCAACAATATCTTTATTTAATTTCAATAAAAAAAGATAAGCCCCATTTAAAATCAATTTGTGATTCCCTATCTTTAATTTTTCTTCTTTATTGGATAGTCAGTGTTAGTCTTTTTATCAATTGTGAAATTGCACTACTTGTGTATCACATTAAATTTATTGGGAAAGTTTGAAAATAGAGTTTATGTTGTGTAAAATGCTAGATATAAGAAGTTATAAAGTGCATGCCCTCCTTCAATTTAAAGTCAATATAGTTCAAGGGTGAGCACATTTTCTTAAGTTTTTATCCTAATTTTTTTAATTGGATGATTCATAGGAGGTTGCCCTAAATGGGAATATCTCCATAGTAGTCTTTAGGAAAAGGATAATCTGTGACCCTATTTGATTTTATATTGCCTTTATAGAACTTTTCGAGGGCAGGCACAAGAGGTGGAGCCAAACTAGTTTTAGCCATCAAGCAATCCATGTAGATTGGGGTGTAAGAGAGTTTTGAAGTCAGGGTGACGGGAGGGCAGAATACTTTCATTTTATTTTTTATTCATTCCTCCTTTAGGAGTTAATGTGTTCCATTGATAGAGGGTTATAAGTAAAGGTTGGTTACCATGTAGTCATTGTCCGCTTAGTAGGAGTATCCTTTCAGCCAGTGGGAGAAAAGCTAATCCACTCCTGCTGCATGAAAAGTCTCTCTTGAAATTAAAAGAAATTCAAATGGAACTTTTGTAGGAAATCTATTTTGAAAGTCGGTGAGGTTAGTGTAGAGGTGTCAAACGGGCCGTGCCGGGCCAGCCCGGCCCGTTTTTTTAGTACGAGCGTGCATTCGTGCTGGGCCAGGCATGACACAGTACAGTAACCATGCCGTGTCTGGCCCACTTGGGTCTAGCCTATCCGTACGGTTCGGGCTTCGTGGGACCGTGGGTCGAGTCCAATCAGACCCAACTAGAGTGTCAATCGGCCCGGCCCGGCCCGGCCCATCACGAAGCACGGCACGGTTCGGCCGTGCCTGGGCCGGCCTGGCACATTTTTAAACCGTGCCCTGGCTCGAGCCGTGCCGGGCCAGGGACGGCATGGCGGCACTGGTTCTTCCCGTGCCGTTTCACGCGGGCACGCGTGGGCGTGACCCAACCCTCCCGAAAAAAAAAAACTGTGAGTCGGGTCTGATTGGATCCCGACCCGCGGTCCCGACCCGGCACGGCCTGCCGTGCCTACGGGCCGTGCCGTGCCCGGATGTTTTTAAACCGTGCCTGGCCGGGCATGGTAGCACGTTCGTGCCCGAAAAAAATGGGCCGGGCCGTGCCAGGCCAGCCCGTTTGACACCTCTAGACCCAACCTGCGGTCTTTTTTGCGGGAGGGGTGATCACGGGGTCGGGCTCGGGGGACACCCGACACGAGACGAACTCATGCCGGTGTGCCTGCCACGGGCCGAACCGTGCCGGGTCAGGCACGGCACGGGCCAGGCACGGCATGGCTCGTGCCTAACCCAGGCACGGCCGAATAGTGTCGTGCCTCGTGCCGGGCCGGGCCGGCCCGGCCCGGTTGACACCTCTAGATTAGTGGGAAAATAAACAAAGTAAAGGTCGGCAGGATCGGACAAATGAAAATAAATTTTAAAAGGATTTTTCCATGATGAGATCCAATTTCAATTGTAGTGTAAGTTGGAGATAAAAAGATAGTTCTCTATTTTTACGAGTCATATAGTCCCTCCTCTTTGCTCGAGTCTCTTCGTCCCTATCAATATTTGCATACAAAGGTGAAAGGAGGTCTAAGTGATAAGGTCGGGGAAAGAAAGGAGTATGACCTCAGAGCTCACATAGGGTAGCCCTATTCTATTCTTCCCTGGAGCGAGCGAGATAAAAGACTACAAGTGGGTAAGCGGGAATTCGTTCATTCATTCCTAGTAGAAGTCGTGTGGGTTAGAGTTCCCCGTCTCTATATAGTGCTAAAGTTTTTAATCCTTCTATGGAAAATGAAAAGGTTGAAAGGATCAAATAGGCTTTGAATTAGAAACCCATGAATTTTTTACAACTAGGGTTGCTTTCGATTTCCATCAAAATGAAGATCCAAAGGTTAAAATAAGTTACATATCAGGACTCCCTTTTCTACCAATGATAGGGTGTTTGCCATGAATGTTAGGATAACTTATTGAATAATTATTGGATTTTTTTATGAAGAATAAAGTAATCAATTTTTGTCAAAAAGTATTCCTATTTTCATTTCAAAAAGACACCAGAAAAGTGCATTTTAGTGCATCGATTGTTGGTTATAAGTCCAAAGCTCAAGCTGATTTTGGAAAGGCTAGGGAACATGGGTAGAGTATGCTTGCTTTTTATCTGGGCAATGTAATAATTTTTTTTTTATATTAAGTATGAAATAGAAGTATTGAAGGATAATATTCATCATTTTGATTGGAATGGTAAAGGTTTATCGTTAGGAGTTTCATTCCATATAGTTTCAAGTCAGTTTCATTAACCCAACATGCAAGTCAGCCATACGAGAGAGAGAGAGAGAGAGAGAGAGAGATTGATTGATTAATTGATTGATTGATATAATAGATTAATAAATTGATAGATAGATTGAGATACATAGAGATAGATTGAGATATATAGAGATAGAGATAGAGATTTTATATCAATGATTTAATAGATTCTACCATTCGGCAAAAAAGTAGGCAAAAGCTAATCCAACTTAGCTATATCACCGAAAATTTTGTTTACCTGCTCGAAACATAGTCACCGAGAGTTTATCATAAGGCCTATCCAGAGCTAGATTTCCTCAGGTTTGATTCTATGTTTTGTTCTCATTGATTTAAGAGCTGGTTTAAAGGTCTTCCTCGAGGTCTTAAGGTCATGTTTTTTTGGGGGTAACTAATAAAATAAATTTCTACTTAAATAGATTTTTATTACCAGCCTATTTAATTATAGTTGCTAGGGCCGGTAGAGGGTTTATTGTAATATTAAACTATGGTTTGTAAGCGATTGGGCCTTCCATGTGTGAAATGACTAAGATAATTTTTTTTCATCTTTTCAACAAGTGCTAGTTTCTCGCCATAAAGCTTAAGCGAGTGGGAGAAGTGAAGTGTGCTGATCCAGAAGAACTAATGTACCAACCTAGGTACATTAGTTCAGATGACACTTGTCTTTTGTTTTTGATAACTATCAGTTCTTTCATTAGTTTGGGCCAATTGTTGTGCTCATCAACTAATTTCCTAGGGAGACGTGCCATCTTGTTTAGGCATTGTAAGTCCAAGTTGGTTGAGTATGAGAATCAAAGTAGAATATCATGCCCTAGAGTATCTTGTCAACTACTCCAATTATGCTCGTGAGGGTGATATGTTATTTTATGGATTTTGTATGTGAATAATAATTTTATTATAAAAATAATAAGTTAGAAATCATTCTAGTTGATAAGTACATTTAGTTATAATTACAATTGAGGGATCATGAGAGACTAATATTTGTTTGTGATTGATGTGACATATGGTAATAGAAATATTATATTGTAATAGAAGAAATATGCCTTATATATACTCTTGTATTTTTCTTTTAGATTGTATTTGAACTAGAGGTGTGAAATAAGCCGGGCTGGGTTGGCTCGGCACGGGCAAGGCATGCTACAGTGCTGTGCCCCGGCTCGTCGAGTCGTGCCGGCATGTGGCACAGCTCGTGTGATCACGCATCGAACGTGGTCAATACGAGTTGATACCCGACAGGCGAGGCTTGCCGAGCCCTGAAAGGGCGAAGACGTGCGGTGGCACGGCAGACGCTGTCGAAATCCTAATTTTTTTTAAAAAATAGTGTTTTGTCTGACCTAAACCTGGCTGAACCTGGCAGTTTTTGGGCCGTAGGTCCATGCTCGGTCGGTACGGTAGTTCGGTTGGGCAGTCTAAAATCGGGTTTAGCCATGCCGAGCCGGCCTGTTTGACACCTCTAATTTGAACAAATATTTTCATTGTGCTGAATACTAACTTTTTATTTGATATGATCCTACAGTTGATTCATGTATAGGTGTCCAATGGGCTGGGTTGGGCAGGCCTGACCTAATTTTTGCTTGTCCAATTGGGCCACCGTCCTCCAACCCAGTCCCACTCCTAAGCTCGATACTCGATGAATCTGAAATTCTATTGGGCCAGTAACCTAACTCGCTATTATTTTTATCCAACCCCAGACCTGAGTTCGATTGTTCCAGAAGCCAAAGCTTTTGGAACCAAAGACTATTCGGGTTGGTTCGACGGTCAAATCGAACAAACTAGCAAAAAAAAAAAATTAAAAAATTTAAATCTATGCCGTTGGATTTTGCTTACAATGACTATGAGACAGAATCCGATGAATCTAAGAATTATACCCATTTTTTTAATTAAAAAAAATTATTAAAAATTTAAAAAAATTTATTTTTTTAAAATATATTTTCTTAATTTATAAACTCTCTCCCTCACTCATTCTAAGATTTATGTTTTTAAAATATAAATTTCTCTCTCTTTCTCTATTTTTTCTATCTCGTATTCTTGATTTTGGTTTCAGTGTTTTGCCTTTTGGGACTTGGGTGTGGTGTGGATTGTGGTGTGCATGCGGTGCATACATCAAAAAGTTAAAATTTATGCATTATGATTTATGAGTATTTTGTTTATTTATTAGTTTTTATTTTTAATGTTTTTAATTTTAAATTCTAACATCTTCTTCTCTCTTTTCTTCTAGTCCTAACTCTTAGTCCTAAGTCAAATCTAAAAAATAAAAAAAAGGATAAATAGTAATTTTAATAATAAAAATGAAATAAATTATAAATTAGATAAGGAAAATCCTATAAAAAGGTCCGGGCCTGTTGAAATTTTGGGATCTCCAGCCGTTTCGACCCAAATATCTAAAAAATAAAAAATTAGAAAAATATCAGTAGTTTGGAATTATTTTAATATAATAAAATAAAAAAATATTAGGAGTGCTGAAGAATAATCGACATAGTCCACATATCTCATGCTGTCTAAGATGACATGAGACCTACTAATTCCTCCGGTATCGAGAATAGTATTGAAGTTTATTTTTTTTATTATAGTAAATGTAATTTCCGATAGGAGATTTAGATTATGGTCAATTATTGTTGAGACATAAACATACATAAAGTATTAGAAAGATTCAAACTTAAATATTCAAGATCATGCTGCAACTGCAACAAAAGCCGAAGGGTTGGTTGCTCATGATGATTTATGGGACTTTGATGACGATTGACAACAGAGATGAGATTAAAGCATTGAGATGAACTTAATTTACTGTCTATACCTTACTTCTAGTGATATTGATACTATGATTGATCATACATTTATGATATTTTTTATTTATTATTTTTAGATTATCTTTGTTTATTTATTTTTTTCATTTAGTTGAGGCTTGAACTTCTTATTTTTTTATTATGTTCTTTGTTTATTCATTCACTTACTAATGAGATTTGTTTGATGTTTTCTATTTATGATTATGAGACATGAGTTTATTTTTGATGTATTGCATTTTTATCTTTTAATGATTTAATCATGATCTTACTTTGTTATTTTATAATTTTTATATATTTTTTGTTGTGAATTATTAGTTTTTAGTTGTTTTATTAATTTAATTAATTATTTAAATAATTAAATTTTAATATTAAAATTTAAAATTTATTATAATTTTAAAGTTTGGGATGACCTAATTCATAACTGACCAAACTGACCCTTCTTGGCAAGTCCAAGCATGTCCCAACTCGAACCAACTACAAACCTTGCTGGCTGACTGTGTTGGGTTGGCTCTGCTCAAGTCGTGCTGTGCTAGGCATGACAATGTTACTGTACTGTGTCGGGCTGGACATGGTGGCTCGATTAGACCACCAAAAATAGGTCGGGCCGAACTACCCAACTCATTTGACACATATACATGAATCAACTAGAGGAGCATATCAGATAAAAAGTTAGTATTAAGCACAATGAAAATATTTGTTCAAATACAATCTATTTTTATTTCTTCGATTGACCACTTGTTGTCACCATACGGGACTTGACTAGTAACCGTTAGTTGGTCTCCGGGTCTGTGGACTGTATCAATGGGTCAGACACATGTCGTGCCTTGCCCAACACAAGACACGACTCATGCCATCTCATCACGACACAAACTCGAACTATTTCTTGGGGTGGCATGGTCTGGCACCAGACATGGTTCCGTACTGTGTCGTGTTGGGTAAGGCACGGCTCAATCGAGCCGTGCTAGGGCCGTCTGGCCTGGTTGATATCTCTAATACCTTCACTTACCTATAATTACAAAACATGAATATATAATGTAACAGTACATATGAAATAACTTTATGTAGCACCCATCTTCTACTTATACCATGTTTCAGCTAAAATTTGTAAGAAGTGACTGAAAAACAAAATGAGCTATGTATAACACATTTTTATTTAAAATTTTTATAATGTGAAAGCCATTCATGAGTATTTGAAGAATAATCAACATTTCATAACTATTAGATGCCTGAAGAGATAAAGGAGTATCGTGAAAAGAAAATGAACAGTCCATGGAGGGATAGACCTATTGCCGAATCATTAAGACTATTCAATGAAATGAGGCGAGGCTTGGTTGAGGAAGGAAAAGCTACGCTCAGAATGAAGCAAGACATGCAGAGTGATAACTACAATATGTACGACTTAATTGCCTATCGAATCAAGGCAAGTATAATTAGCTTGTTATCTTTTCTTTTTTGGGTTTATAACTGTATTAACATGTTTGATCTGACTTTTTGATTCTGTGGCAGTTTTCTCCTCATCCTCATTCGGGAGATCATTGGTGCATTTATCCAAGTTATGATTATGCTCACTGCATTGTTGATTCTCTTGAAAATATCACTCATTCGGTATTCTAATAGTTTATTTTATTTATTTTTTTTAACTAATTTTTTGCTCACCATAGTTCATGAAAGTCTACATTTTTGCACTTCTAGTTTTCTTTCTCTGAAATTTTTATGCTAAGAAATATCTCTGATTCTTTTATTTGGAATGCTATAATTCTTTTCTCTTACCTTGTTTATCTATTGATCATGTTGATTTGGTGGTTTAATATATTTGTGCTATATAAAAAGTGTTCACATCATATATCTGCCATTATATATGCACTAGGGTACCCCCATTTGCATATATGCTTGTAAAACATTATGGGGATTACCATCAACGTTATGAACACTCATATACATAAATTTACTTAATATATACGTTTACGTGTGAAAATTATGGAATCAAATCGACTGAATACTTAAATAACTCTAGTGCTTGAAGCAAATATAATCTAATGGTA
The DNA here is from genome assembly GCA_029783825.1 of Sapria himalayana. Lineage (NCBI taxonomy): Eukaryota > Viridiplantae > Streptophyta > Magnoliopsida > Malpighiales > Rafflesiaceae > Sapria > Sapria himalayana. The sequence goes on along the minus strand of JAREIK010001382.1, from coordinate 589,648 downwards.
CCTATTGTTTTTGTGAAAGTGTTACATTTGTGTGATAATTATTTTTGATGTATATTTTATTTACTCACGTATAAATGAAAACAATGACATGATATATGCTCATCATATTATTATGTTAAATTTTAGTCCACAATAAAATAAAAATATAATCACACAATAAAAAATACTGTTCAAATCAAACATTTATATAATTGGAAAATATGATTGATGTAACTCATAAATTAAGTTTTTCTATCAAAAATATAAAAAGTGAAAATAAAACAAATAATACAAGTATAAAATGTAATACCCTTCATTAAGCATATCTTTAAAGATCCAGGATGCCAAGCATGGAGGAGTGAAAGGTAAGCAGATGTCTATTTAAGATATTCGTGAAGATGTTCAATGACTGCTCTGCTGTATGAATGTATATTATAGTAATGATTTCACCCTGAATTATCTCGCTAAGGAATAAATATTTAATTTTTATTTATTTTGTTCGTTCATGAAATAATGGATTGAAGGCTATATATGTTTTTCCTCTCTTTAGGGTTTATAATTCTTATATGTCTAGAGTTTCTTTTCTCAATGGTATTGATATGATAATATTTACAAATCTTTATAAGAATAATATATAAATTTAATAATACTCAATAATAAATCTCATACACAAAAACCTAAATATAATGAATATATCTTATTGGAGTAACTCATAAGCTGAGTATTTTCATCAAATTTATAATAAAACAAAAAATATATTAATGTTGGGATTGATTCCTATTTCAATAATTGTCTTGAGTGATAATCATATTGGTGGGGCGGTCGGGCAGGGTCGTGCTCTTTGCTAAGCGAGTGGTCGCCTAGCCTTCTGGTGGAAACAAGTGCAGAGTCATCTTGAAATTTGTGCATGCCGTGACATAGAAACATGATGTCATGATAGATTTAGTGTTGCAACATGGAAATATGATGTCGTGATTAAGTTTGTGTTGTGACACGAAGACATAATGATGTGATAGTTTAATATCGTAATTTGGAAATATTATGTTTTGACTTGTAGAATTTGTTTAGTAAAAATAAAGCTAGTTATAAGATAATGAATTGTTAATTTAAAGCAATGCATAACAATACAATATGGAGAAAATTCTAGAAGCGACCACTAGATTTATATTCAATCCTAATATTTGATATTATAACAATATTGAGTAGATCTAAGATTTTAAAAAAAACTTACGCGGGCATGGACCAACTCACGTTGTCGTCATTAACCAAACATGTAGTTGTTATTTTAAAAAAACTTATCACATATAATAAGTGAGGTGATTTTTTTAATAAAAAATTATTTTTTTAAATATAAGCATGTGTGTCAAGCGTGGTCCAATTGAACCGCGCCTGAAACTTAACCCAAGTTTCGGTGCATAGTAGTAGATCGTGCCTCTGGATCATGCCTATGGATATAGGTGTCAAATGGGCCGGGCAGCCTGGGCAGCCCGACACGACACGCTATAGTGCCCTGCTCGGGCATGTATAGGGCGGACTCTCGGCACGAATCATGTCGTGTTGAGGGTTTTCAGCCCACATGTCATGCCAGGTACGACATGGGTGCCTGGCAGGTGGGCACGACACGGTTCATGCCTTGCTGTGGTGGCATGACCCATAACTAGGTACAATTTAGAACTATTTCGGGACAGGCACAATTGAACCAAATCATGCTGCGGGCTGTGTTCTTCCCACTCGGCCCGGTTAACACTCTAATTGTGACACTTATTGAAATGCGTATATAAAATTCATCTCTAAAGTAGCTGCATATCATTCTATTTTTTTAGGTATCATTAGTAATTTTATTTTGTTTTATTTCTTTGAACTCTTAGATTATCGGAACATGAGTAAATGTCTATATCATTGTTAATTATATTTTATTTTTTATATTATTTTTTTATTCTGAAAATATTACTATCACCAATGACAAATATTTGAAAGTTATTAACTATGATAATATTCCACTTGAATCTTTGTTGATTTCATGTCTCTTGATTTTCATGTTAATTTATTATATGTGAATTATCTTTTCAGATAATTCAATTGATATTATTTTGTTTCTATTAATATTTATTTGTATGATCAATAGATATGAGAAAAAGTATATTTGGAATTTAGATTTGTTGTATATTTTTAGTAGTGAGAGATACAAGTTGATTACTTGATCATTCTAGGAGTTCTGACAAAGTTTATCAATTTTGATATTTACTAGAGAAGAATAAACAAAACTAATTTTTGAAGTAGTAATAGATTATATATTTCTTTCAAATATCACTAGTTATTTTACTTGTGTTTTCACTTATGAATTATAAATTAGTGGCACATGAGCAAATATTCATTATATTGGTAATAGTATTTTATTTTAAGAATATTTTTTTTTGTTTTAAGAATATTTTTGTTGTTGTTGGAAAATTCTTGAAAATTATTAATTATTTTATTATTTAATTTGAATCTTTGCTATTTTTATGTATCTTATATTTTTTGATTTGTTCTGTTAGTTTATTATTTAAGTTTTCTTTCTTGATAATATAATATTTATTTTATCTTTATTTTTATTAATATTTATTTGCATGATTAACAAATTTTAATAAAAAATTTATTTGAGATTGAGTAGTTTGGATTGTATCTTTTATTTTCTATTATAATATCTTTTTTTGTGTATGAGTATTTTAAATTTGTTAAATGGCCCGGGCCGGCCCAGGCCGGCCCGGGCCTAACACGGTTCAATTATGTTCGGGCTGGCACGACATGCTACAGTGCCGTGCTCGGGCCTGTGCTCGGGCCAGTGCCGGGCACATCCTCGGCATCTGTCATGTTGTACCAGGCTAAGAGATTTCAGCCCACGTGCTATGTCAGGCCGAGAGATTTCAGCCCAAGTACTGTGTCAGGCATGTGGGCATGACACGGGCGATCACGCACCGATCATGGTCATGATGGGAGACGACGAGTTGACACTTGACAGGCGAGGCTCTACGAGGCTCGATGAGCGACGGCCTAATGGTGCCGTACATCAAAATCCTAATCTTTTTTAAAAAAAAATTACTGCCTCAACTTGAATTGGCAGACCTGAACTGGGCTGAACCGGCCCGAACTATGGTGGCTTCAGGCCACATGCCTATATTGGGACTGATCTCCTAGGGACTGTGTCATGCCATGCACGACATGATACTGTAGCGTGTCGTGCGTGGCACGTCATGCCAACCAGGTCGGGCCCGAAAAAAATGGGTCTAACCAGCTTAGTCCTGCCCGTTTGACGCCTCTAAGATGATCACTGTAGCCATCTATAGATTTTTATTAAGTTCATTCATCATGATATTTACTAGCGATGTGTATATAAAATTTATCTTTAAAGTAATCATTTATTTCTTTTAGGTAATACTATTTATTTTATTTTTGTTCTCACTTTAAATTTCTGGATTATCGATAAAATAGTAATTTTGTTTATCAACGGTAGTACTATATTATTTTCTATGTTTTTTTTTGTTCTGAGAATATTTTTATCAGCAGTGGAAAATGCTTAATAGTCATTAACTATTATATTATTTATTTTGAATCTGTTACTTTTACTTGTCATACATTTTTATGATTTTTTTTGTTAGTTTATATTTTGTAAGTTATTTTTTTAAACAACTAGATTTAATTTTGTATTTATTTTTACTGATGTTTATTTGCATAATTGGTATACTTAAAGAAATAGTCTATTTGGGATTGAGCATACTGAATAATATGCTCTCTCTTTATATGGTATGATTCACATCTAGATGTATTAGTATTTTGAACTCGTTTCTTGTACATTCTTAGCTTAGAAATGAATTACTGGTCAAATTGAAAATAATTTACTATATTCTCAAGAGTTTCAATCATAGAGTGTGAGCCATGTATGCTAGGATATCTTATGAGAGCTTCCTATTCTATACTTTAGTTTAATTTGAATAAACATTCATTCGATCTGATACATTTGAATATATCAAATGATGTTTGTTGATGTAGGCCTAATAGAGATATGACCAAAGAATGATTAATGTATCTGATGATGTTTGTTAATAATTATTCGAGATATAATTGAATATATCTCTTTCATGATATTTTTTTTTTGATTTTTTATAAATTAATTAAAGCTTAATTATATAAAAATATTAAAAAAAAATAAAAAGTTACAATGTATTAGAATATTTGTTAGACTAATTTAACATGAGATTATATGCTGAGGCTAAGACACCTCATTCAAATGAGATGGGTAAAAGAAAAAATTGACATGATTGAGACGGCTCAAATATTTTTAAATATAAAAAGTTTAAAACTGTTCAGTAACATTTCAGGGGCGAAGTTATTTAGATTATTTCATAGAATTTTTTGATATATTTATTTTGTCCATGATCATTCTTTAGCATGAAATAAACTGATATCTAGTGCCTTGAATAATGATTTTTTTTTTAATATTCTATTATACAAAAAAGGTTCAAGTATTTTTTATCAGAGATTGGTAAAATTTAGTGAGTCCAAATATTATATTTTTTAACGAGCATATGAAAAGTATGAATTCAAATATTGTACACGATCAATTACATTTCCTCTCTTACCTATAACCATGCATTGATTATCAGCTGGAAGAGTGGGTCATCCATCAGGCATATCAGATTATGTTGGTACTAAGCATGATGTTAATCTCATAGGATTTATCATATTTATTTACAAATTCAGATTATACCAAGTCTAAAGGAAGTGATGATTCTCAAGTAGGGGAGTCTTATTTAGAACTAGATGACATAATATTACAAGAGTCTTTTTGAATTATAGTTATTAAAGATGTGCCTATAGCTCAGACATCACAATGCCTCTCCCAAGATGCATGCATCTGTGTAAGTCCAGCTTAAGCACGTCAAACACTCATGCCTCCCCCACTAAGATTTGATGTGTCTGCCTGCCTCTTCTCCCCAACAATAAAAATAAAATATTTTGAAGTGATAATATATTAGAATATTTGTTACACTAATTTAACATATATTGTATGGATAATAAGATTATACGCTGAGATACTCCAACAAAATGAGATGGTTGAAAGGAAAAATAAATATCTAATTGAGACAATTCGAATACTCGTAAATGAAAAAAAATGTTTTGAAACATATTTGGAGAGAAGTTATATAGCTTATCTCTTAGATATCATATTAAATTATCATATGCATATTGCATTAAAATGTACAAAACATATTGACTATGAATAGACTTTCTAATCCTGTGCTAGTATGACCACATTGTTGGTCAATCTAACATGACCCAATGACATTTATTTCTAAATCGATCATCCTCACTCTCATTATTTTAGTGGGCACTATGCACCAACATCCCACTAGCAGCAAAATTATAGATAGAGTGATCAATGCAATGCCAGTTTTGGTGTCATTGTGCGGTTGAGATGCTGCCCATTCGGTTTGCACTAGTTTTTTTCTTCTAAGTTTAAACGTTCAAGTAAATTTTTATTTTTTAAAAAATATAAATATTAAAATTAAACTGTACTTCACTGCAATATAAATTAAAATGAATCAAATTTGTAAATTTATAACTTAATAAAAAAGTATATATTTGTTTTCTTTGTGATCATTATGATATCCTATAACAAACATCAATACATTTAAAAAGTTAAAAAGTATAAGAACAAAATAAATACATATTGCATTTCATGTCAGTCCTTTGAGTAATTAAGTCTAATATCATGATAATTTGTGAGAGTAGTATGATTTGGATTATCACGTCTAATTTTAAAGTTTATGATAGTCTCAATATTTTCGATATCGTTGCATGAATTATCATCTATTGGTAACCTTTTTATTTTATCTTGAATATTTATTTTTATATTTTCAGTTTGTTAAGCTTGAAAGCATTTCTATGATAGTTATTCATAGTCATAATCTCTTATTTGAAATAATAATCATAGCTATAAAAAAAATTAACTCTAAGATACTATGCTTGACACTAGAGGTGTCAAATGGACTGGCCCGGCACGGGCCGACCCGTTTTTTTAGGGCATGAACGTGCTATCGTGCTGGGCCGGGCATGGCACGGTTTAAAAACATTCGGGCACGGCACGGCCCTTAGGCACGGCAGGCCGTGCCGTGCTGGGTCGGGAGTCGGGACCGCGGGTCGGGATCCAATCAGACCCGACCCGTGGTCTTTTTTTCGGGAGGGGCCAGGTCACACCCACTCGTGCCCGCGTGAAACCAGCACGGGAAGAATCCGTGCCGCCGGGCTAGGCACGGCATGGCTCGGGCTAGGCACGACATGACACGACTCGTGCCTAACCAGGGCACGGCACAGCACTGGCCCTGGCACAGTTTAAAAATGTGCCGGGCTGGCCCAGGCACGGCCGAACCGTGCCGTGTCTCGTGCCGGACCGGGCCGACCCGGCCCGGTTGACACATTTACTTGACACCGAATATATCAATAGTTTACACGTCTTCATAAATTGTATATGATAATTAGATTTGTATGATTTTTATCAATTTTAATTTATTTAAATTTTTATTATCATCATGTAATAGCATAAAATAATAATTAATATTTAAGTATTAAGTTAGTTTGCATCTATTCAAAATATATTATTGTTATGTCTCTTGCTAATTAAATAGAAAATGTATTGATTTCAAATATAATGTTAATATCCTTACTTGAAGTCTCATTATAATTACAATACCTAATATTGTAATATGTAAACATATTAGTTATTTTTTTTAAATCTAATCATCAGATTTATATTCTTGATTCATGTAGGTTAATATATATATCTTTATATATTTTTTATCCATTCTATCTTATTCCAAAGGCCCATACAAATATCCAAGCAAATAAAAAAGAAATGGAGGATTAATATTCTAAATAGTTGATTTTTATTTTTATAGTTATAACACTAAAATCACGATGTCTTTTATACATACTAAATATAGTAATAATGTTGAGTACACTTTTATGTGTAATATAAGTAGTGAGAGTGAACACAAATGAACATATATATTCGTGTCATAAAATTTTTTTAAGAATTAGTAAAATATAATTTTTATCTAATAATTTAAATCATCAATAATAAGATGATCACTCTTTATATTGACATAGTTAGAAATTATATGCTGATAGTCAATACATGATTTTAATATAAGATAGATATAATTCTAATAGTATTTGATATTCATTTGAAATTTTTGTAGGCTCGTTGAAGAGTTATCAATTGGATTGTGTTGTGCTGGTAAGACCTACTTCAGTGTGACTTAGTCACGTAACCATATCGTGCCAGACACAACATGAGAAGCCAAACATCCGGCTCAACACAATCCTTTTGGCCCGCATCAATGTTGGGCTATGATGGGCCTTACCAGTTCGTGTCAGTTTGCGTCGATTCATGATGGATCATGTCATTTTTTGTAGAAATTATAAATTTAAATAAAATTTAAAATTTATATAAAATATAATTTTTATTGAATTATTTAATAAAAATATTATATTTCAGAAAATTATAATGAAATTCATAATTGAAAAAGAATTTGGCACTCCGAATTTGCAATCATGTTTGATTTAAATAAAAAAAATTATTTTATTTCATAAATACAGACAAACTTAGATGCATATACTGAATGATATACATTTGTAATGTATGATAACGTGAGACATAAGTCAAGATGACAAGTATAATACATTGATAATGCATAAATCATAATGACAATCTTAAATAAATGATAGACAAAAATAATAATAATATAATATTATTACATCATAATCGTATACAAAAATTAAACATCACATGAATTATCAATTAGTGTATGTGATAGGTATAATTTTAATTGTGTCTGATATAATAAAAGAAATTCATGTATTCTAGTTTTAGTAATTAATAATAAGTTTGTCACTATTGTTATTGCATAGTTTGGCATCATATGTTGGTAATTAACATATGACTTCAACATAAGACATATATAACTTCAACTGACTCAAATTTGTTTGAATTTTTTTCTTTATTAGGTCCATAGACAAATAAAGAATGTTAACTCTTAATGTTTGCTAGGCTTTCCTATGTTATTTTAATTCATTTTTAATTTTTTCTAATGCGAGAGAAATACTTTTTATTTCTGCATATATAATTAGGTTAATTACTTGATATAAGTCTTTAATATGAAAAATTTTACCTAATTGTTCATCTTTAATAGTTTTAACAAACATATAAATAGTTATTTTATTATTAGAAGCATTATTAAATGTAATAATAAATATTTTATTATGAATATCATATTTCTTAATGATTCTTGTTATACACTTATGTGGAAGGGCTACTATTAGTATGAGAATTTTTGAATATCTTAAAATTTGTTTGTTATGTTTTTTTTTTGAATTTACATAATAAGCGATTAGGCTTGGGAATGATACATCATTACAATAAATTTAGATATCATATATCACAGATATCATTTTATTATATTTTTTAAATTTGTTAGTTATTAATTATTTTTTTAAATTATAATATTTTATTATGTCAATTTTACTTGTTGACCTAATAATCTTATGACGAGCAAGTTGGAAATAAGTCTACATAATATTGATTATCTTAGGATTTTATGATAATTTAATCAGAATATCAATTATCATAATCAATTTGGTTATGTTTTCTTTTTCAAAATTATTATGATATTTGAAGAGGATAAACAAAGATAAACCTGAATTACATCCAATTTGAAAAGGTCTTATTGTTGTGTTATGTTTTCCTCAGATCTAATGAACCATATTTTTTGGTATATTTATTTGAATATCTCTTAAAGTACCACACACACCCTTATATGTATATATATAATATATATTATGTCAATTTTTATTTGATACTAATAGAATTTTTTTATTATTGTAATTAAGTGCGTCTATTTTATTTAAGTTTATCTAATTTTTTATTTTATAGGTGATACTTAGCTTTTAGTTGAGATTATTGAAAAAAATCTAATTTCGGTCTTGGTTCTTTTGATAGAGTTATCATTGTTATTTTATATTTATTTTATTTTCAGATTCATTATCATTATATTTATTATTTATTATTTTTTAAATATTTTTAATTATTAAATAAACCTAATTAAAAATAAAAATTCACAAAAAAAAAATGAACGGTAACTACTTCGTTATAAAATACTATCCATTGCCTAATTTTAATTGTAATTTTTAAGTTGCACCGTATATGTTGCATATGTAAATTAAATATTAAAACAAAAAATAAAAAAAAAATAGTCATATTTCACTATTTTAGAGGAGGAGATAGCAAAGAGGAGAGAGTGTATGATTAGAAAAAATATAAAATGAAAATTTTAAATTTCTTAATCTTTATTTATAAAGATTAGAAAATATTTTTTAAATTTTATTTTTGTTATTCTTTTTAAATTTTTTTTTTGTTTATTTATGCCAAAAATATGATAGTTTTTGAATTTTTTCTATGTTGCCATTGAAAATAATCTATCCTTGATTTTTTTTTAAATTATTTTTTTAATGCAGCGACAGCGACCTGCCGTGCTTGTCGCTGTTGTTTTTAGTGCTTGTTGCATGAAAATCACAATGGCCATGCCATGTAAGTCGAATCCATTTTATGTGGCTGAAATTTTTTTTTAAAATTTTTTCCAGGTCAAATGGTTATCTCATGAGGCATGACCCAAGACTGATTGTGCCACCTGGTTTGGCACAACCCATCATGGACTATGCTACCTGGTCTGGCAAGCTGATCGTGCCTGAAATAGCATGTGGTACGGCTGGTTCCAACTTCCAACCCATCATGGTACAATTTGTCTGTGGCTGACATTGTCCAGGTCCAGGCATGGTTTTGTACCATGCCGTGTCAGGCCTGGCATTCCCAATTCGGGCCTTGCCTAGGCTGCCCGGTTCTATTTTCACCTCTATATGTTAACAAACATACATTGTGAAAATCATACCGTCGGGAACCTCGTGCACCTACTGCCGCAAACTTTGTGTACTTACTGCTGCTAACTGCATGAGATTGTGCATTCACCACTGCACATGCTAATGCTTCAATCATTACGTGCATCATCTACCACAACTGTGCACTCGCTGTTATCACCATCGTGTGTCGGTGCTTTAGAACAAAAAAAAAATGTTTTTTGTTTGACTTATTGAGCGCCTATGTGTCTCTTCTAGGGTTGGTAAACCCTTACTCACATATGACTGTAATACTATGTTACACATTAAAATGAGAAAAAAATAATGTACACCTCATACTATTATATAATGGACAAATATAATGGAGATAGACTACAATATTAGTGCTTGTCAAGAATGCTACCACGTGAATAAAAAATATATATCTATCCTTGTGTTTTTTCACAATATAATGTACATTTAATGCACAATCAACCCCCAAGCTAGGTGGGTGTTTCTTCTACATATTCTTCTTATGGTTATTATAAAAAGTTACATTGTTTATATTTAACTACTTTATGTGCATCAATTTCATGATTGCTATCACATGTACACACACTGTATCACTGAATTGATGTCAAAAGTGGGTTGGCGTCTTGATTTCAACCTACTCCTCTTGCATACAGCAATGTGTCCACCCTACAAAACACTACATAAATATACTATTGTATTGTTGACACCTTGTTACACACTGCCACACATGTTCCAACATATTCACATAATAGGCATGTGCCACATCATCATGTGCCTATCCTTTAGTACATTGCACATGCCTATCCTAATTTTTTAAGGTTTACAAAACCCTAGCTTTGTTGCTGTGTAATAACCAAGCACACAAATAAAAAACTTCTTACCATAACCAAATACTCAATACAATATATGTGAAATCTAAAAATTTAAAATGAAAGTAAACATACTTGGGGTAACTCATATATTGAGCGCTCTAATAACATTTCAAAAAAATATAAAGAAAAAAATATTATAAAAAACAATAAAAAAAATCATTGCATATATTATTGGTATTTTCAATTATTTTATTTTGGGGTTTGTTTGACTGTCACATGTGTGAATTATATTATATAATCTTGTATTTCACTAAGATTTAATTTTGTTTCTTAGAGCAATGAGAGAAATAAATAATTTTTAAATATAGTTTGAAGGTAAAGACAACTACTTAAATGGTATTTTGTGTCATACTTATTGGATGTGATTGATATCTCAATTTAATGTTAACAATTTATGAAATATATAATTTTTTGTATCAAAATTTCATGAGATAAAAAAGAATATTAAAATTGGTTATTACTTATTGAAAGAAAAAGGTATTTGATGGTTTGATTATTTTAGTGTACATGCTTACCAAAAATTAGTTTGCTAACATTTCTACTAACATCTCAATTGAAATTTGCTTCTTTTTTTAGGAGAAATTATTGAAAAGGATGATCCGAGTTTGATAATTACTAGAAAGGGTTGAAATGAAATATAATTTTTTAAAGGGTGAGTAAAATTGACAAAACAAGTATACTCTTTGACTTTATTTTTCAAACTACAAATTATTAAAAAAAAATTACAATTTGGAATTTTTAGTGGTTCCGATGAATATGTGGCTTTGATTGATATTGTACATCTTGGTCTCCATTTTCAACCTAAGAAATTTTAACAGGATCACACATACTTACATGGTTATTATCAATACTTAGTAAAATCAAAATTCAATAGCCTTTATTTGACTTATTGTTTGAGTTGGTAATGTTGATGCAATGATACCCATTGTCCTTCAACACCATTATTATGTGGCTATTATTTCATGTCCTGACTAGTGAATTTTGTTTTCTTTTATTATTACACCGACTTCATGTTTGGATGGATGCTTGAATTCATAGAAAATACGAGAAGAATATGTTAAAAAATCAATTAAATTTAGGGTTGAAGTAATTGCTAAATTTTCGCCGGTTCAATTCTACCATTTGCATGTTTTTTCAATGATCCAGTTTACAATGTGTTGAATTCCGAGAAAGAATTGTCGAGGCTATATTTGGTATTTTCCCAGAAAACGTATTATTGGTGAATTTTTATAGTTTTGCCCCACTCTTTAAAGGGATTATTCTTTGTATCCACTCTTCATGGTAATTATCTACTTCATCCCACCCTTGTTGAAAATTTTTGTTTGGGTATTGAAAAATTTTTAGTTTTATCAATTTGTTTCATTCTTGATGAAATATAACAAGAACAACACACACACACACACACACACACACACATACACATATATATATATATATTGTAGTTAATTATGTTTAACATTAAGCAACCTCTAACATCAAACTAATTTGATTAACAGATTGTGATTCATAAAAATGTGCTTATTATGGATCATGTTATATTTCATCAAATTTGTAATATCTTCTCTTATTGGCTGTGGTACGATAATATCTTCACTTATTCTCTCTATTGTTCATCGAATTTTTAGTTGTGCACGCTAGAATTTGAAACCCGACGTGCTTCTTATTACTGGTTGCTAAATGCATTGGATCTGTACCAGCCTAGTGTCTGGGAATACTCACGGTTGAATGTTTCTAATAATGTACTATCGAAACGTAAGGTGAGGCGATGCCTTTTCAATTGTTAAGTTGTTAAAGTTCTGAACTTTTTAAAGTGTGTGATGGTGATCATCTGTCTTCAATAGTTAAATTTTTTGGTGACCAACAATTATGTTGATGGTTGGGATGATCCTCGTCTCATGACACTTGCTGGTTTAAGGCGTAGAGGTGTAACTGCTACTGCAATCAATGCTTTTGTTCGAGGAATTGGAATTACTAGAAGGTATAATCCACGTAGGCTTCATTAAAGAAACTAGGGATATCCCTCTGTAATAATATATAATGACCTTTTATCTTGTAGTGATGGCAGTCTGATCCGCTTGGAATGTCTCGAGCATTATATAAGAGAAGAACTAAACAAGACTGCACCTCGAACAATGGTTGTTCTACGTCCTCTGAAGGTTTGGATGTATATTATGTGATATTCCTTCCTATAACCTTTTGTTATCATTCTGTCTTTTCACTATTCTGTGCTTGCAGGTTGTCATTGTAAATATGGATCCCAATTTAATTTTGCATCTTGATGCAAGAAAGTGGCCTGATGCTCAGTTGGGCGAGGCTTCTGAATTTTACAAGGTGATTTGCAGTTGTGTGTTGTTTAGGTTATTGTTATCATGTTTATCTCCAGATGAATCTGCATGTTTTATGTCGAACTTTGTACGGGTGTTGGAGTGCCTGCAGGATGCAGTTGTTCTGATGTATTATATATTAACGTTTGAGATCAATAGAATGTGCCTTCTATCATTTTTGTTCGGCAGAAGGTTATCCCTCTGCTGTAACCATGAGTCATGTTGTAATCATTGCTAGTGATCACAAAGCTTAATTTCATGAAATCGTTAGTGTCTGTGGCCTTGCCTAAAAATAATGCTTGGGTGTGCCAACTCTAGTCGACCCAACAGTTTTGTGTTTCTTGTACAATTTGTTGTTCTAATATTCTTGGAGATGGATGAATCAAAGTTTAAACAAGTTGGATTGTGTATGAGTGTTTCTAATATTATATAATAAAAGTTGAGAGATGAAGCATATTCTTAGTAGGTTTTTGGTATTCATAACTTTTATGTAACAGCAGGCTTGTTTGGGCAAAGATTAATCATTAATATACAATCATTGGCACTATTATTTTTGGCTATAGAGCTCCTCTATGCTCATTACTTCCTAAACTACACATTAGTAGACATATTATACGAGGATTGGGTTTAATATCGTGAATTTCTTAATAGACATTCGGGACACATGTTGGGTATTAGAAACCAAGATGCGATATTATTACTTGTTAAATTCTTGCTTTTGATAAATTGACAATTATCATTACCTATTAGTCTTACCTATTAGATTTATTGATAGTAGTATATTGAATTTATTTTCCTATTCACTAAGGGCTTGTTCTATTCTTTTAATAATTTTAATTCTTGTTTTGCTTCCTCTTACTCTTGATTTTTGATTGATAGGTTTACTAAAAAAATCATGAAAGCTATAACACCCTCATCACTATGTATAATTTGCTAAATAATTTGCTAGAGTAATAAATGAATATGAATAATATCAGATAAATAATATTAAGTTTGAAAGAAAGAGTAATAAATGAATATATTTAGATGTTTTTCTTAATTATATCAGATAAATAATTTGATAGAGGAATATATAATGTGGTAATGATCCATATGTGTTGGAATTCAAGTGGGCAATGACAAATATCCAATTTGATGTGACTCGACTTCTAATTCCAAAAATTTGTAGAACATGCCCTAGTGGCTTAACCAAGTTGGTTACTTGTAAAATTTAAATATTCAACTAGTTTTTTGCCTAGTGACTCAATAATGCAATGACAAATACATATGAGAGATTAAGTATATCTCATGTTTGTGTAAACAAAGGTTCAAATAAAATTTAAATTTTTCAATTAATTGAAAATATTCATAATCACTATTTGAGATACTTAATCTTACAGATTTTTTTACATATCTAGATATGCATAGAGCTAGATGATGGTGGGTGTCATATATAGAATTTAGGGAACATTGAAATATACTATATGCATAGATAATATTAGGTATAGTAATATATAAATAATTAATCTTTAATATAATTCTCTTGTACATAATTGAGTTAATAAATAGATGTGTCAAATAAAATATTTGTATCTTACTTAATAAAAGTAATTACTTTAGCATAATTCAAAAAATTAATATTAGAGAGCTTATACATGATATGTTTATGTGCGACAACATAATACCTTTACTATTTTATGAATCTTCAAGTATCTCAAATAAAATAAGATATGTCATATCAATTTGGAAAAAAATATTTAAGTATATCAAGATTTTTCATATCAAATTGTGATTAGAATTGCTTATTGCATTGAATAATTTTTAATTGATCTTATAAAATAAGAATATTATATACATATATAATCAATAAAATAAATATCATAATTATTAAAATCAAAACACAAAAAGAAATATGATACAATAAATCTCAATCATAATTATTATAAAAATGTTGCCCCCACACAATTGAGAAATATAAGTCGTTTATTTGATCTCAAACATGTGTCATATTCAAAGTATCTCACAAGTGAATATCATTATCATTTTTAATTCTATCTATTAACTATATCTTATTATAATTGTGTGTCTTTTATTTTTTCTAGAAGGCAAGATTGTTTATAAGAAACTTACAAAACTTTGTCATATACCTTTTATCAGTTCCTGATAGTTCTTAATTTGAATCTGAATACTCGACTAACTACAAATGCTCGTAATTACTGAAAGAGTTCATGGGCCTTAGAGATTTTTTTCACACATCTTAATACGTGAAGAGCTGCTTGAAGGTGAACTTGGTAATCAAAGTCTCGAAAATAATTAATTATACTAACTATATAAATTATTCTGATGGAAATGATAATTTTTATGATAATGATGTGGGAGATAAATTTATATATTAAAATCTACTATTGAGATAAATTTAATGGTACTAGTGGGATGTTTAAAAAGTCAAAAGTAAATCAAAAGACATATAAGAGTGGATGTGACTCATATGGGTGTAATAATCTTATGTGTTATTTTTATCATTTAACTATTATCGATGATATATGAGGAAATATATATGTTAATTATCACAAGTATGATGCTCTTGAAGTCGAAAATATAAGTTTTTTAATAGTGTGTTAGTTTACGTGTTTATGATATTTGAGATAGGAGAATAAGAATGAATATACGAAGAAATCATTAAAGTTAATTGATGAGTTGCTTAAAAGTATGAACTTGTGAATGATTTTGAGCATGGATGATTTATCATTTCAGTGATAAAGCATTGAGGGAATTACTACAAAGAAATCATTGGGAATGAAACAATAGATGACGATCACCTTGTATGTTAGTAGAACACTATAATTTTTTTATAATAATATAATCTTTATTTTGTAACCTAACATAATGACAATCATTCAATTTAGACAATTTAATATGCGTAATGAACTAAATTAACTTTAGAATTTAAGAGTCTTACTAAAAATTTAATTTTATCATTCTGATTAAAGTGGTTGTTGGCTCATTGTTGGTTGATTGAACTACCTATACAATCATTGTGTAATTGATATCTAAATAAAAGTTTATTTTATCATATATGTGACTCGATTACTTTCAGAATTATAATCAGCAAAATTACTATCTTTAGATCTACTTCAAAACAACAAAGAAAAGATAGTAATACCTATTTAACTACTTTTTTATCAGCATAGATAATGTTAGGTCTAATAATAGACAAATAATTAATCTTTAATATATTTTTCTTTTATGTAGCTGAATCAATAAAAAAATTTGTATTAAATAAAATGTTTGGACTTAACTCAATAGGAATATCAACTAGAGCACAATCCAAAAAAGTTTAGTCTTTGAGAGAGTATTGTTGCGATATTGTGAGAGTGCTAAAACTTGCAATTAGTTAATATGATCTCAAAATTTAGTTGAGCAAAAATCTTTCATCTAACATAACTTTGTAAGTATTGGTATCGTATAACTAATATAATTGATATAAGTCGAGATATTTATCTCAATAAATTATTTTGATGATTCAATCAATTAATAATAAACTAATAATTATATGAGTTGAACAGGTGTACCTATCTTTTGAGAATTTACTTAGACTCTTTGTTTGACTATCATACTTATTCGTAATGATATTTTTTAATTTTTAAATAATATTGTGTTTGATTATTAGATTAAATATATATTAGTGATGAAATGCTCATGTGTACTCTTGGAATGCAAGATGACCATCATTCGTTTGACTATCACCGCCAAGGATTATCTTCTTGTAATTATCTACTTAATTTTTTAATATCGAGGCAACTCATCATTTTGTACAAGGATTATTTGCACACCAAATATTTTTTGGTAATACGTCAAGTATTTTTAATGATTGTTTTGAGTATATATTTTTATTCTTTAATATCTAATTAACTAAAAAAATATGAGATATTGTATTACTAAAAATATTTATGCTTTTGGCTTCATAAGCTCTGCACTCGTAACTATTAAATATTTATATTTTCTTATAAATTTCACATATTACATGATTTTATATCCCTTTATAAAATCACTTAAGTAATATGTCATCACATCATAGTGGAAAATGATTTTATATGACGTGATTTTATATAACAAAACATCATAGTGGAAAATGATTTTATATGACGTGATTTTATATAACAAAGCATCATAGTAGAAAATGATGTGACTCATATAACATGATATTTTGGCTCTATTTTGAATAAGTCATAATTTTGGAATGCATTGTAATTATATGTATGAATGTGGTACATAACTATTGTGATGTGCAAATAAATTAAAGTGATTTATAGCTAGTTCAACCATAATTCCAAGAAAATATATCAACTATGATAAATATGCTACATAATAAAATAATTTTATTAATTTTATGATAGAATTGTCCAGTATAAAGAGTATCATGATTATTTTAGTTGTGTTATGACTAAGAAAGAATATTGTAATTATTTAAAACTAATATGAAGTATGTACATATGTTGTGACAAGAGAATAGTTATGACTCTTCATCGCTCATTTCTTCTATAAGATTTTGCTCTTTGGAGTCTAATTTTATCAAAAATTTTTGTTTTTTTTTTTAATATTTTTAAACCCTCTCAAAATAAAAAATTAGTAAAATCTCTTATACAAATGCTAAAATATATGCAAAGATGCTTAGCCTATATTTATTTATTAAATGACGCAAATTATTTGATATTTGGAGTATCGAACAAGTATCCAACACATGTTTCATATATAATAATATATAATACCAACTCGAGCACACTTCAAAGAAAATATTTGAATATTTCAAGATCTTTCATTTGAAATACTAATTAGAATTACTTTTTGTGTTGAATAATTTCATATTTATCTTTTTTAAATAAGATATCATTTACATTTATAATCAATAAAATATATATGATAAATGATAAAATCCAAACTCAATCATAATTAGTACACGTACCTCTATATCTGAATTGCTTCATGAAGGCGAATATATCGAACAAAGTATAGGGAATGACTAAGTATACTGATTACATATATTATTTTTAGTATGATTTAATTTTATAGTAAAAATCAATGTAACAATCATAATAATTAATGTACAAATAATACTTAATATATATATTAGATAAATAAAATCGAGACAACCTAAAAGTCTGGTGCTCCTAGTAATAACGTAATAAAATGAAAACAATAAAAAAAATTATTAAGTTGTGAGCTGCAAAACCTTTAGATTCTTATCCATAATACAGAAATAAAAGAAAAGAAATACATTAAAATTATAAACTATAATAAATACAAATAATTAGTTGATATCACACACAAATACTTGACCCAAACGAATAATTACAATATTAAGTTCTGCCTAAAATAGATTTTGTCACATTTTCTTTTTTTTTTTTTTTGTTGGCATGCCTCTACTGATGGTGAGTCGAGTAGTGTAAGTGTGATGAATGATGAAGGACCTAAGCACCTTTTTTGTTGCATGTATGCAGAGCAGTGTGTTTTTCTGCACAATAACAAGGCACGCCCATGTTTTCCGTGTGGTGGTGCACCCACTTTTAATACACCCATATGCACTTTAGCACACACCTCCACTCTAGGATTTTCAAACCCTCATATACCGTAGGATTTGTTCCTTGAGGTTTTGGTTTTAATATCATGTTGAATTAAAGGCAAAAAAAGACACCCACAATAAACCAACATCCATAGTGCAGTAAAGCAAAACAGTAAAATAAAAAAGCAAAAACTATAAGCTGCAACAGCTTATATATATATATATATTCAGGGTGCTCGCATATGCAGATAAATATATATTTTTTTTTGTTTCTATGCTTAGTCATTTTTTTTTGTGATCTTTCATCTTGTTGACTATAGGTTCCATTTGCTAATATTGTATACATAGAACAATCCGACTTTCGTAAGGAAGATGCGAAGGATTACTATGGTCTTGCACCAGGAAAATCTGTGTTACTCAGGTATGCCTCTGGCAACCTTTTTTTTTTCTTACTTTTTCTAGTTTTGTTTTTGATCAATATGAAAAACCTAGGTGTGTTGTGAATGTTTAAAATTAAAATTATCTTTTAAAATGATGATTCATGGATGATATTTTGCATGCAGGTATGCCTTTCCAATTAAATGCACAGACATGATCCTTGCTGATGATAATGAGACTATTATTGAGATTAGGGCGCAATATGATCCATCCAAGAAGACAAAGCCAAAGGTTTTGTTTTTGACAGAACTCTTTCTGTCTGTTCAAAATTGATTTGATTTACATTTAACCCAAACATTCATTTTGTTAAAAAAATATTTATTTGTCTGAATTATTCAAAAAATTTATCTAATATAAACCAAACATGACGAAAATGATTATATAGAGGAGAATTCATATCATTAAGACAAAACATTAAGAAATAAGAATCTAGTGAATTATATTTTTTTGTATTGATTCTTTTTTACTTTAATTTATTAGGGTATAAAAAGTTTCATATTGAAGTTTGTTGAACAAATGTAGAAAATGCATAATAATAAAATAAAGGATACACAAATTCACACGCACTCACTCACGCATGCACACACACACACACACACACATTCTATATGGCTAGGGTTTGAGCAACTCACATATTAGATACTTCCATTCAACAAATGAAAACATTTGATGAGATAAAATAAAATTAATAACATCAATATTTTATAACACTCATCTTCAAGGTGATGCATACATATTGGGAACATATTGCTTGAAGAAAAAGAAAGACAATTATACTTGTAGGTATTTTTGTGAAGATAATTATAATCTAGTATTGGTAGACGTATAGATTGTAATTATAGAATTATTATGCATTTTCTTCCACATAAAATGGCTGTTAGTCTCGATATATTTTATTTATTCATGAAACATTTACTTTTTGTTGATGCAAAAACTGTTTGACTATAATAATAAAGTATCATAATCATTGTAATTGATAATTCTAGCTCTTCCAAAAAGTTGCTAAGCCACTATAAATCTTACTTGAAGTTTTCTTTGTGTTTGAGAATTCAAAGTATTGCATCAGTATGAGTTTGTACGAGAGAACTTAAGATATGAATATCTATATTATAAACTTTGCTATATGGTTGGTAACTATTAGATATTTAAATTTTAATATAATTCTTTTGTAATTGAAATAATTAATTGAAGTGGTGGTATTTATGAATAAGTATACTATTAAATTAAGCGGTGAGATTACTTTCGCACATTCAAACATTCAATGCACGGATAAAATATCGTGAGTATACTTTCACTTGGAATGAAAAGTTGTATCTCATGAATAAACTACCTCAATATCAAAAAAGTTTATGAGATGCATTAAGTTAATATTTTGAAACTTAGTTTATAAGAATAATTTAAGTTGAGAAATTGATTGTCTCTGGTAATAAGAATGTCATCAATATATACTATTAATATTACATATTATTATGCTGAATAACATTAATAAAAATATGAATAATCAGATACATATTTTTAAAGTCAAAAAAAGTAATTATCAAAGAAAAATGATGAACCACTTCGTATGAATATTCCTTCATGTCATAAAAAGTCTCTTAGTCTTCAATCCTTATATATTTTCTCTAAAATAGTTAATTTTATTGATTGCTGCATAAATATATCTTTAATATCATTATTGTAAAACATTAACACAAATGAAAAGATAATAGTTAAAATATTCTATGGTATAAAATACATGAATGCCCCTTATATATAGAATGAAATGATTTGGGCAACCTACATATTTGATGCTCTCATCAAAACATAAAAAAATGAGAAAAAAAATATATAAATATGAAAAGCAAGAAATTTTTATCTTTTTTATTATGTTGGTGTATATAACTTCACAATACTCATATTAGATGAAAAACATTTATGTTGAGATTTTTTTAAGGCTTTCGTGAAGATAATTGCTAAAACTCTACTATTTGAAAGTACGTTATACTCATAATTTCATTTTTTATCTTTTCTCAAATAAAGTAGTTATCTATCTCGGTGTATTATGTCCACTTATGAAATATTGGATTGGAAGCTATCTATCTTGTTGTTTTACTATCATAATAAAAAATGATATGAGAAAATGTGCATACATGATCTACTCAAGTAGATGTCACATCAATGTATCTCATAAATGTCCGTCGTCATAATTTTGAATTTTTTCTATGTATTGAATCTTAAAATAATTGTCTGCCTCTTATTTTTTTTCAGAGAAATTTATTTATAAGAAAGAAATAAAAACTTATGATATATCTTTTATCATTGCATATTGATGTTCAACTCAAGTTTGAATACTCGGCTAATTTTAGGTGTGTGAACTCTATAGGAGATATCAAGCCATGTGGATTTCTTTATATACCTAAGTATGTGAATATCTGCTTCAAGGTGAACTTGTTGATGATAATATAAGAATTTATTAATTATATTAATTGTGTATATAATATTTGACTGCATATATTATATCTTGTCAGATAGTCAATCCTTCATATATTTTTTCTATAAATAATAAAGTCAATTGGAGACGTCGCATTAGATCAAGTCACATTGATTAATATGAATGTCTGCTGAATAACAACCTAAAATACTAATTTTAATAAGAGTAACAAGTTCATATCTCTAATGTGCCAAGATTATACATCTCATAGAATAAACCATCTTTATGTCAAGAAAATAACCAAGTCTCCCAAGGTTCTTTATCTAAAATTATGTTTGAATGTACTTGAGTTAAATAATTTTTAATTTATTATTATTTATAATCAGAATATTATCCACATAGATAATTAATAAAATCATCTTGTCATCAAGATACTTATAGAAGAATAATTAAGAATCAATAATACACATGTGTAACATAAAATAAATGATTTTCTGTGAAAACCTTGTAACAAGACTCTTTGTGACTGATTGAGGGCATGTAACACTGTGCAATTTACAAAAAATACCTTACGGTACTATTTGAAATTCATATAATTGCTTTATATACACTTTCTTCTCAAGATCACAATAATAAAATAAATTCTTTATGTATAATTAGTATATCTGTATCTCTCAATTATAAGATGTAAGATAATATAGAATACATACATAGATCATCTTGGTCACTTGTGATTAAGTATTATAATAATCCACACCAAATATTTACATATATTTCTTTGCTATAAGTATTATATTTAGATGATTTAATTTCACATATAGAACTATATTTTAATTGATTACTCATTTATAACTAACAATATATATTTTCGAATATTGTGATACTAATACTTAAGTCTCATTAGAGTTAATGATGTTCATTTCATTTATTATGGCCTAATATTATATTATATGAGATAATGTATCAAAAGAAGATTTGATTACGTTAGTATAATTAAAGAAAATTAATAAAATAAATAAAAAAAAAGAATATGACAAGATAATGATAAAATAAATGAAATCGGATGTTAAGTATAGATTTTATATTTTTCTTGGAAAGCGAGCGAAATATCAAAATCATAGTGTTTATTTGCAAGATTATCTAGTTTCTAGTCTGATGAGGTTGGTCATATGTCTCTTTTCTGGTATAACTAATAAAAGATATTTTTGAAGATTATGATTTTAGTTCTCAAGTCCTATTAGAGTTATTGACGTTCATTTCATTTATCATGGCCTAATGTTATATTGGATGAGATAATCTCAAAAGAAGATTTGAGTATGTCAGTATAATTAAGAAAAATAATAAAAGAAATAAAAGAGAATAAGATGAGAAATGACAAAATATATGAAATTAGCATTGAGTATAAATCTTATATTTTTCTTAGAGAGTGATCAAAATATCAAAATCATAGGGTCTTGAGTGGTTGAGTGTCATAGTTGTTGTCTAAATATTAGTTTGTAGTGGAGCAAACTTTTATAATACTATGTCATCTAGGTGTCAAAGAGGCTCCTACTTGAGAACCCTCATTTTCTTTTTATTCTATGATATGAATTTGTTTGAAGGTATGATGACTCAATGAGAGTAGTATCATACTCGATACCAACATGTTTAGATATGGCCGTTGAGAGACTCCCTTTTTCAACTATTAGTTAAATCATGATTATAGGTAATAACAAAAGAATAATGGATCTAAGTATAATATTTGGATTCATACTCTTCATATAATTATTATATAATGGATGATAAAAAAAATATAATATTACCCTTAAAAAATATATACATATTTCTCACTATCAATTTTTAGTAATAAATATTTATATATCTTTTGAGTACTAGAATAATAAAGAAAAATATAATTTAAGATACTATATGTGAGTTTGCCCCGTCTTGCAGAATGATTTAGGATAAAAAGTGTATTCAAAAATTCTTAGAGATAAATTAAATAATTTTTTTTCAGGATGTAAGACTTGAAAAAATATCTGCTGTGAAATGACAGAAAAACATCTAATTGATGAGATTAATTATGATTAAAATTATATTTCCTAAAATACATTTTAAAATATTTTTTTCAAGAAGTGTATGATTAGTTTCAATCAAGTATTTATTTTTCATTTTGGTTATCTTATTTTATTGTGGTTTGTTGGCATATGAAGTTTAATTTTAATCTCATGGTTTATACAATGTATTAAATTGGTCGAATATATATTCATTTGTATTATTTTTATTAATTTATTAATTATTTATAGAAATGTATTTTTATTATTTTGTGAAAAAATTTAAAAATAGGAAAAAAAATAATTTATCATAAATAAAATATTCCAAATATATCTTGAGTTGTCATTAACAAATATAATTAAATTACTAAATTTCTTTCTAATTATATTTTTAATATGTTTTTATATATCTAAGTGTATCAGATCGAATGCATCAATATTCCAATCAGATTGACATGCATAATTGGAAGTTTTAGTAAGCTTTTTTAGCAAAAAAATGTCTCATACTCCATAGTCAAGATATTTTTAATATTAGGGTAAAATATTCCCAAATTTATTAGTGATGAGTGTTTAAGTTAAAGGTATCAAACGGGTCATGTTGGCATAGCACTGAATTGTTTTGGGTTGCCTAGTCGGGCGGCCGTGCCAGGCATGGCATGACTCGACATGGAAGTCATGCCATGCTTGGCATGACATGACTTCCAGTCTGTCCTTCTCAGCACAACTTGACCAGCATGATTTTGAACATACTAGTGTCTACCATGCCGGTTAATCTTGAGTCATATTGAATCGTGCTAGTATTGTGGGTGGAGCCACCACATGTACTAGCCATCACACTGCCATTGCCACCACATGTACTAGCCATCGCACTGCCATTGCCACCACATGTACTAGCCATCACACTGCCATTGCTACCACACATCAATGACCAGTCATCATAAAAATATACAAATAAAAATTAATAAAAAAAAACTAATTACTTATATAACATTTATCATACATAATGTTAATGAAGCATAAGTATAAGACAAAATGTATAAACATAAATTATAACTCAAGTGCAGTAAAAAATAAAATACAAATTTATTTCAAATCAAAGTTTAAAAGATAGAAATGAAATAAAAATGATAAATAATAATTAATAATAATAGCAAAAAATATATAATAGTTTTATAACATCAAATATAAATTGTATCATATCAAAATGATAATCATAAAATAAATATGTCAATAATCAATAATAGTAATTTCAATGTCAATTGGAATTTGTATGCAAAATCATCATTTTAATGTAGGTGTCTATTGGTATCACTAGTGGTAATCTCAATATTCTCCAAGTTTTACGAGTTATCAATTCTTTGCAGCTCTTATGCTCTCACTCTATCCTTAATGTCTTATTTAAATCTTTTCAGTTCTTCTTGTATTTGTAAGTATCTTAATGATATCTGGTCATAATCATCTCTTATCTGAAATGACATTAGCTAAAATAAATAAAATAGATTTTGATGCTATCTTAAATACTAGATGAGTCAGTAAATTTTCTATTATCTTAGATAATTTGGGATAAGTAAAATTCATATGATTTTTACGATAATAAAATATTAAGGTTTATTATTATTTTTATATAATTGGATTGAACAGTAATAGATATTTAAGTATCAAAATAACTCGTTTCTATTTGATAGATTATTCTATTGTTTCTCCCTTATAATCTAAATAGAGAAGTCATCGTCTCATAATATGATCTCTATGTTCGTAATCTATATTTCAAATATTATTATACATAGTATCATAAAATATAAATAAGTCGGTTAATTTTTCGTGAATAAATTTTCCAGGTTAGTGGTTTTGGTTTATGCATGTGGATATATATATCAAAATATTTTTTATCTCTTTTACTTTAATTATAAGATCCATACATGTAGTCAAACAATAAAGATTTGGAATATTGACTAATATTTTAAATACTTAGTTTCTATCTCAATGGTCATAACATTAAATATAGAAAGATATCTTAACTTGCTATACATACTATTAATATTGCGTATGCACCTTAGTATAATAAAATTGGTGAAAGCATACACAGTGAACATATATTTATTATGACAATTTTTTTTGAAATTTTATTAAATAAATTATTATATCTCAGTTAGAGTTGTTAATAATAAGTTTATCATTTTTACTATTGATATAGTCAGATATTATATGTTCATATACAACACATAATTTCAGTATTAGATAAGTCTAATTTAAATGATATCTTATTTATGTTTGAATTTTTTTTATTTGTATTATCTGGTCGGTATCCTATGATATTTTAGTAATTTTCTTATTTTTTTAATATGAGAAAAATAAATTTTATTCAAGTTTGTACTATCAGTTTAATAATATGATATAAATATCTAACATAAAAAGTATTACCTAATAATTTATCTTTAATGATTCTAATAAATATATTAATAAATATTTTGTTATTAGATGTATTATTAAATGTGATATTAAATATTTTATTATAAATATCATAATTTTTAAAGATATTCTTCATGTACCTATATATGATAAGGTCATCATCAAGATGAAGAATTTTAAGAAATTCTAATATTTTTTTATTAAATTTTCATTTAGAGTCTATGTATTGGGCGTTAAAGCATATAAATGATATATTATCATGACTAATCTAGATATCATTTATTATTGACATCATTTTATTATATTTTCTAAATTTAATAATTATTAATTATTTTTTGAACCTATAATATTTAATTATGTTATTCATATATGTGAACCTAGGAATTATATGATAAGTAAACTGGAAGTAGCTCTGTATGATACTAGCTATCCTAAAATTTTTTGAAAATTTAATAGGAAAATCTATGATCATAATTAATTTTATCATATTTTTCTTTCCTAAATTATTGTAGTATATGAATGGAGTTAAAGAAGCTGAACTAGATTTCAATTTTAAGACCTTACCACTTGTACTTAGTTAGGTTTGCTTGGGATCTAGTACGCTATAATTTTTAGTGTATTGATTGACATAGAGGTGACAACCGGGCCGGCCCGGTCCGGCATGATCCGGCACGAGGCATTGCATGATTTGGCCATGTTTGGGCCGGCCTGACACATGAATTTCTCATGCCCGGGCCCATGCAGTGCCTGACCACTGCACCAATCGTGTTGTGCCATGCTGAGGCCAACCGGGCCTCGTGCCGTGCCTGACCCGGCACGATACATGTTCCACACCCCACCCCAACACTAGCCGCCAGCACCATAGTCCATACCATACGGATAGGGAAAACACGTGAGCACGGGTCCGAATCCACTCCGACGTGGCAGTCCAGCCTGACCCCTAATCCCCCCTCCAAAGGTTAAAAAAATTATAATTTGAATATCAGCCATGGGATTTCGCCTCCAACGGCTAGGGGGCAGAATCCGACGACTCTCATGATTTTGCCCCCTAAAAATCAATAAAAAAATTAATAAAAATATATTAAAATTACTTAAAAAAAAAAAATTTCTTTAATCTATAAAATTCCTCTTCCTACACATCTATAAAATTTATATTTTTCATAAATATTTATTCTCAAACTCTCAAAATTATTACTCTTCTCTCTCACGGGACTCGAAATTTCTTCATTCGGATTGACTTTTTGGGACTCTTATCTTGGGTTTGGAAGTTTGAACTAGACTGTGATACATTGTGCACGTGATCTACTTAACTGTTTTACAAGTATTTAAATTTTTGTTTAGTATTGAATTATAACTTTTAACATAAAAAATAATATTTAAAAAAAATTAATTTTTTTTATTTTCTTTCTCTCCCTCTCTTTCTAGTCTCTTTCTAATCTAAAAATCTAAAATCTATCATCTAGGTTTTACCTCCTATTTAGCAAAAATTCAAAAAAAATAACTAATACTAATGAAACATATTTAAATTTTAAAAAATAAAAATCATACACAGATGCCTGAGGCTGCTGAAACTTAGGTTTCTCTAGTCGTCTCAACCCAAATATCTAAAAAATAAAAAATTATTACTTTTGTAGTTTGGACTCATTTTAATATATCAAAATAAAAAAATGTTAGAGATGGGGGAGAAGAAATAGAACAGTACAAATATTATATGAGAAATTTAATTTGTAAGAGTTCATTTATGACTGGGTACTTTAAGAGGCATGCCAAATTATGCATCAAAAAACATGGTGCATCAGATCCTAGGCAAATCCAACTTAGCACTACATTTTTTGAGACCGAATCGAGTTCAATCTCAAAGTTTTCGGAAGATCAAATGGTAGTGCGCATCATGCAGACATATTTTTAGCCTGCTTATCGTAGGATTCCTAGGTCTACATCTAGGAATGACATACTAAAATTTTATAAGTTAAAAAAATAAATAATAAATAATAAATAATAAATTTATAACATATAGTGAAGTGATTTTCATGGCGTCTGATATCTGGATAAGTCACAATGAATCATCTTATGCACGTCTCACTGACCACTATGTAGATTCTAACTGGACAATGAATAAAAAAATTTTAGGATTTTCTGAGATTCTCCATCCTTATGATGATCCAATCATTTTTGAGTGTATGATAAAATCTTTAGAGAATATAAAATTCAAAATAAAATTTTTAGTATCACATTCAATAACGTATCTAATAATGGAGTAGCGATTAATATGTTTGTTAGAAATATTAGAGATGCACCATTATGAGAGATCTTTTATGTCAGATATATGTATCACGTGATTAACCTGATTGTACAAGCGGGTATGAAGGTGTATTTTCCCGTGTTGGATAATATACGTAATACACTAAAATATATTCGTACTCTTTTTAAACAATAGGAGTTTGGTAGTCTTTGTTTCTATACGAATATTAAGAAGAAAAAATTTAAATCAGATGTGAGACACCGTTGGAATTATACGTACCTGATGTTGGAGTTATGTGTTGGATAATATACGTAATACACTAAAATATATTCGTACTTCTTTCAAATAATAGGAGTTTGGTAGTCTCTGTTTCTCTGCGAATATTAAGAAGAAAAAATTCAAATCAGATGTGAGACACCGTTGGAATTATACGTACCTGATGTTTGAGTCATGTGTTGGATATGAATACATGATGGTCGACTATGTCAATAGTATGAGTGATAAACTTATTATTGATGACACTGACTGGGTTTCAGGAATTTCATAAATGAAATTCTTGAAGATTTTTTATGACACGACGAGCATGTGTTAATCAGTATATACTTCCACAACTTGCATTGCACTCAGGTGCATATGTAATATTTGTAGCATATTTAGGAAGTATCGAGTTGACCTGATACTTAGCCATTAGGTTGTAGAGATAGAAATCAATTACTTAAAGTATTAGTCAACCGTTCTATCTCTTTATTGTCTAGCTGCATGCATGGACCCTAGGGTTAAGGTGGAAGGGATTTATAGCATCCTGACTTATATTTTCTCATGCATAAACCTAGGAAACCTACCTGAAAAGTTTATTCACGAGAAGTTGACTGACCTGTTCACATACAATGATACTAGGTATGGTGATAGTAGTAGTGAAACTGTGATTACAGACATGGATACCTTCTTTGGAGATGATAATTTTTCTATTCAGTTAGCTAGGGGAAATGACGGGGTAGACCATCACATAGGAGCGAGTTTTCTCGGTATTTAGATACTGATTACTGCTCAATCCTATCACATTCTGATACTAAGAATCTTGATATATTACCGTGGTAAAAATTATATGAGTCCACCTTTCTCGTATTATCTAGGATGACATGAGATCTACTGACTCCCCCGGTGTCGAGCGTAGCATCAGAGTTTGTTTTTTTTTTCTATTGTAGTGACGTGATTTTGGATATGAGATCGAGATTATGTCTAGATATTGTTGAGGCTTTGACGTATTTGAAGGATTGAGAGGATTTGAGGTTTAACATCTAGGATCGTGCTGGAGCTGGGACATGGATTGCATTCACCATGAAAGTGGATGAGTAGATTGCGGATGATGATGATCCATATGATAGTAATTTTGATGTTGCGGTTGATGATGCTCATGATATGCCGATTGACGATTGACGTGGTTATCGATTACCCCTACCCTTTGTTAGATGCCAGTTACCAATACCATGCCACGCCACATGTCATTTATTATTGCCACTTGATTTTAATTTTTGATGTTTCACAGTCACGGACACAATTGATGATTTGTGTTATTATTCTTAATTCTACTTTTTGATTTTTATGTTTTGTATTGATTGTATAATTTTTTTATTTACGTTACGTTATATTTGTTTTGGTTCGGCATCTATTGGCCGATTGGACATTTGTGTTGCTTTTGTTTTTGTGACTTTGTAATTTTTTTAACGAAATTTTTTGTTTAATTTATTTTTGCGTTTAAATTTTTCATTTAAAACTCTATAATTTTATTCTAATAAATTAAATCTAATTTTATTAAAAATTAATAAAAAAAATTAAATTTTATTAATAATTTTTATTTAACAATTTAAGTAATAAATTTAAAATTTTTACACATTAATAATATATAATATATATATATATTTTTTATATATAGTTTAATCCAAAATTTTCAATTTTTAAAAATAAAAAAAAATTATTTTTTTAATCAGGCCCGCCCGTACGGGCATGATCCTGCACGGTACTTTATCGCTGGGCCGTTCTGGGCCTGCCCTGTATAAACCATGCCTGGCACGAAAGCACAGTCGTGCTTACAAAAAAATGGGCTAGGCCGGCCCGGCATGTCCCATTTGATACATCTAGATTGACATATCTCTTTAGGTGATTCGTGTCATCTGTACTTTTATATGTATATATTTTTTTAACAATATGTATATTGTAATTTTTCTTCATTGACACCTATAAAATTTTTATTTTTTTATCATCTTAAAATAAATTCAAATAACTGAAATTATTATTTTATATTTTTTTGGGGATATGAGAAAATATAATTTTATAGGTGTTATTATGATAATATCTAAATTAATATTAATTTTATTATTATTATATTTACTATTTGTTATTAGTTAATATTTTGGTTATTATGTGAAAATACTTGACTAATATTTATAAATAATTAAAAAAAATTTCTGGATTATGATACTATTAGATGTTAGCATAATTGCAATTCTGTAATTGGATATTAGAGCCGTAGTCCCATAGAGCTCTACAATCAATTTAAATATTTAATATATAATCTATATTTAATCTATAGAACTGAGAATGGAAGGGCAAAGATATAGAACTGAGAATGAAAAATTTTAAATATTTAATCTATATTTAAACTTTTTATTAAAAAATTATATTTTTTTATTTTTTTATATTTTTTGATTTATTTGATTTATTTGATTTTTTTAATATATAAAAGGGCATAAACTCTACAATCATTGAATTTCTGTCCCCCCTAGCCACTGGAGTGAAGTTTAATGGCACATCCTGAATTTTTGAAGCCTAGGCAGGCCATTTTTGCTCTGCATGACACAACATGGTTGATCCATCTGGGTCGTGTCTCGCCACTACGACTTAATGGGACCTTGGCCCAACACGGCTTTCTAGCTGGTTGCAGCAATTTGCCGGGCCAAGCCATGCCATGGGGTTTTATCTGCTTAAAACCAGCACGAACAGTGAGGCATGAAAACTTGCCTGGCTCCTTCCACGACTAACCTAGGCCAACTTGGACTAGATTAGAATCATTTTTAGGTCGAATGCAAAATTTAAAATAATAATTTTTTTAAATTTTATATTATATTTTAATAGACAAAAATCTAACAGCTATTGGATTCATGTCCAAGTTAACCTGTCATTTAAAAAAAAAATGAAATTGAGTGGGCGGGTGCCTATGTTTTGGAACGTTTCCATCGGGCTTTAGACTGTGTTGAGGTTGGTCCATGGAAGATTATTGGGCTAACATCCATGAATTGTGGCATGGGCCAATACCTGCCTGGCCCATGCACGATTCTGGACTGTCTATAGCCTCGTGCTGTTGGACTTGGGCCGTCGGACCCACTTGACGCCTATACGTATTAATGTAGAAAAATTATCAATAATTTTTAGGATTGAAAATTATCAACTTGCTCGGTGATTAGTATCTTAGTCAAAAATGAACAAACCTATGGGACCATGTTCTAATGGCTCTTTTGAATCGTTTCTTGTTGGTTACTGTTTCATCTCTTTCATCCAGGGTGTTCTACACTGGGTTGCTGCCCCATCCCCGAGAATTGATCCTTTGAACGTGGAAGTCAGATTGTTTGACAAGTTATTTAATTCTGATGTAAGTATTTCCTTTTATTTATTTTTTTTATTTTTATTTTATTTTATTTTTATTTTTGTTTTTTTATTTCATTTTTATCTTTTTTTTTTATTTTTATTTTTTTGCTTTTTTATTTTATTTTTATCTTTTTTTTTAACTTATTATTTTTAAATTTTTTTACTTACTTATATATATATATATATATATATATATATATATATTCAGAATCCTGCAGAACTGGATGATTGGATCAATGATCTGAACGCACAATCGAAGGTGGTCCTCTCTGGCGCAGTTGCAGTGCCATCAGTTAAAAATGCTGCTATAGGGGAAGTGTTTCAGTTTGAACGACTCGGTACATACTACTTGCGCATTGGTCATCTTCTGCTTTTATGATTTTTCATTGAACGCTGCGATGGTGGCCTGTTTCCAAGGCTCTTTCTTTTTTTTTTTTTTAAATCTGTTTTGAGAGTAACTATTTGCATGGTTCTATTATTGTACCATACAGAATTGAAGTTTTCTTTAACTGCTGGTACTCAGGGTATTTTGTGGTGGACAAGGATTCCACTCCAGAAAAACTGGTTTTCAACAGGACAGTCACGCTGCGTGACAGCTACGGGAAAACAGCAGGTGCGAGATAGCAGATAGACTCGCGTGCCAGGCCCTGTGGATTGTCAGTTTTGATGCTCTCTCAAAGTGGTGAACAGGGACGCCCAATTTTTTTATTTTTTACTTTTTTGGATCAAAACCAAATTAGTTAAGTTTGCAGCATCATACCACAATCTTTCTAAGCTTACTTATGTGGGTGGTGGTATATTACAAACAGGTTCAAGTTTGTTTTACCTTAGGTTGTATATATAGTATTGGTAACAATGTAAGCTTATAAATATATATATATTTGAAACATTGTTGGGGAAACTGTTCAGTTTAATTCTAAATGTGCGTCTGCCCATGAAAAACTAAACTGTTAAACTCGAATCAATCAACTGCTGAATATTGATGTATGTATGTAATCAGCATTGATGGGCTGAATTTTAATGTAAGAATCAGTCTTGTCCTGTCCACAGTTTGTTTGGCGAGCAGATTTTACTGTGCTGGAGGAGTCTTGGTTCCAATGCCTGACCATGCTGCCCAGTTTACATCTTCGGAAATGTTCTAGAGCCACAAGAAACTAAGGTGTGCCTGGTTTCCCTTCCAAAAGGGATTATGATGGAGGAACTTTGTCATTACTCTCGTCACCCATATGCTGTTTTCATTAGCTGTTAGATGTTAGTGTGAATGTAGCACCCCTCCCCTTACTCTTTCAAATCTAACTCATAGTAACTGCGCTGTCACTTTGTTGTTGCAAAGAGGGAGATGGAGAGGAAGAAGATTGATAGATTTATGAATTTCTTTATTTTTCAAATTTATACTCCCACAATTCTATATTACTCTAAGCATGAGCTCATAGTTTTCAGAAAAAAAAATGCATACCTTTGGTCATCATCCATTAAAGTTGAGGTTGTGACTCTAGAAGATGATCATAATTTTGTAATACATTCCAGTCTTTCTGTAATATAAAGTTGTAATGTTGAGTAATGAGCATGATTAGGGCATAATATCGCTATAACATAAATTTGAGGTGCTATGAAGTGGCAATCACTTCGTGCACCTCTCTTCTTGTTTTTTATAAGGAGTTGTAGGGCTAGGAAGGCTTGTAGTGTGGTGAAGGGTATCTCCTATTATTATATGACCGTGTTATTGTGAAATAATCATGATATTGATATTTGTCATTCTTGATCATTATTTAAATATGATGTTGGCATATAATTATGTCTAAGATTTCTCTTGTGTATCCTATGGTCATGATATTGGGCATTGGTTATGATATAAAATTTGCCTTTCATATATATTAAATGTTTGTAGTATTGTGAGTGACTGCGACACTGGAAAATAATTATGATATAAAATTTCTCTTTCATGTCTTAAATGTTTGTAGTATTGTGAGTGACTATGATATCGGTCTTTTCTTTTCTCATATCTTATATCACCACATAACTATAAGAATATCATGATACCGGCAATTAATTCATACGTAAAATTTATAGATTTGTCTTTATTTTTGAGAATAAGAGTTGTAGTTTGCTCTTATGTTATGCATTCTATAATATTTAGTATCTCATAAATCATAATGCTAAATAATAGTCATGGCTTTGGCTTGAGTCGTTTAAGCTTTATAATTTTTTATAGCTCAAAAATCATGATTTTATAAAAAAATCATAACTCTAACTTGAGACTGCTGATTCAATTAAAGATAAAGTTATGGTGCTTCAAATTGACTATGACCTTTAACATCATTGAAATACTTAGTTGTTGTGGTGTAGAGAATTAATATTATAATTATTTAAATTTTATGAGATAAGTATGAATATAATTATTTGATAATATTACAACCATAAAAAATATATCATACAATGGAATGATTGTGTTAATGGGTTGGTAGGGTCATGATATACAATGATTATAATGATTAATTAGGTAGAGTTTTAGCCAAGAATTAATGTTAAAACTATGCATGACTTCATATTTCACCCCTTTGGTTAAAAACATCCAAAATTTTATTGATTTCATTATTATGTATCAAAAATTTTCCTAACTTTAAAGTCAAATTAATTTTAATTTTTTCTCCCTCTATGCTTATTCATCATCATGAACAATCAAAATATATAAAAATGTTTGGTAAATTGAATATCATATAAACTCGTATACTAAAATAATTATTCATTCTCGAGCATTGATTTTTTTATCCATTATAAAATTTCATCATCTATAAAAAATTTTACAATTATGTTAAATGTATATATTGATTTATGTGGGTTGTTAAATAGTGATACAATTTATGTGGGTTGTTAAATGTATCATAGGGGATAAAAATAGAGATACAATTTCAACTAGACAAATTGATAGTTGTAGGATTTGAATTCTATGACTATAAATGTGGGTTGTTAAATGTATATATTGATTTACGTGGTTGATATATATGTTTATTATATTACATACGTAGAAAAAAAAATTATGGGTTATCTCCCAAGTAGTGTTATATTTAATATTTATAACTAGATCATCGAAATTTCTTTTTCTCTATCTGAGATTTTTGATGCTCATGCTACATTTATACTATTTTAGAGTTTTTTATGGAAATAATACATTTTAAATAAAAAATCTAAAATTTAAGGTTGATTTTAAAAATATGCCCAAACTAGTGTGTATGGTGACAGTGTGACAATGCCCGTCGTTTTGAACTGTGGCCACTGCCGTGCTGTTGATTTTTTAATATCAGAGGCCGGCATTGTGAATGTCGGCTATTGAAAACACTGTAGAGATCCCATTAAGCCCCTCACCCCCTCGCCCGTCTCTCATCACCCGTCTGCCATCATCTTTCACCCCTCTCCCCTCGCTTGTCTCTAGGAGCTCCTTCGTGGAGCTCGACGGAACTCCACGAGCTCCACGATGGAGCTCCAGTGAGACCAGCGAGCTCGACAATGGAGCTCATGAAGCTCCGTCGTGGAGCTCAACGGAGGGGCTGAGGGTCGAGGGGGCGTAATGGGATCTCCATAATGTTTTCAATAGTCGGTATTCACAATGCCGGTCTCTGATTTTAAAAAATCATCAGAGTGACAA
The DNA here is from genome assembly GCA_029783825.1 of Sapria himalayana. Classification (NCBI taxonomy): domain Eukaryota; kingdom Viridiplantae; phylum Streptophyta; class Magnoliopsida; order Malpighiales; family Rafflesiaceae; genus Sapria; species Sapria himalayana. The sequence goes on along the minus strand of JAREIK010001382.1, from coordinate 554,160 downwards.
TGGTCTTCATTCACAATGACGAGCATTGTCACGCTGTTTTCAGATACACTAGTTTGGGCATAATTTTGAAACCGGCCTTAAATTTTTTATTTTTTATTTTAAATGCATTGTTTCCATATAAAACTCACTATTTTACTTCCTTGTTAGTTTTTTCATTTGATTTTGATTCTGCTACATTTATTTCTTAAAACTTTTCTATATCAGATACTATGATTTTAGTGAATGCCATGACTTTGCTTTCCATGCATGCCATTTTCTTCTTGGATACTATGATTTTATTATCTCTGAGGTCATGGCTTCGAAGAATGCCATGATCTCATAGCAATTTTCTTTTGTTTCCATGTTTTCACAACTCCAAAATAGTTCTTCATCACTATCACTATCATAGTTTTAAAGTTGTTCTACAATTTATCCTATGTCTTCATCTAGACATCTACCTTCTACAAAATCTTTTTTATTGGAAATCTATCTTTTATTACATTATGGTATGAAATAGATTGTTTTTGTTTTCAACATTTCATTTCATCATCGTCTAGATTCTGTAAGTCATTATTAAAATTAAACTTTACTAATTCCTTACCAATACAGAGAGTAAGCTCTTCTTTGTTGATGTAAATAAGGACTTATCTCGTAGCTAAAACTAATTATCATAATAGCAATTGTACATAGTTTTTCTCATTCATATCAAACACAATGAAATCCACTAGAAAAATAATTATACCCATATTCACCAATATATATTCGATAATCTCATCCGAGTATTGGATAGCCTAATCCATCATTTAGAGTGAGAAGGATATTGAATTAATTTTGACGATATTCAATCTTCATGTAATTGACATGAACATCAAATTGACACTTGATCATAAGTCACTCAATTAATTTTGAAATGTGTAATTTCCAATATTATAAGGAAAAATAAGAGTTCCAAAGTCTTTAATTTACTCAGAAGTTTTATCTTTGAATAATTGTTTTATACTTTTTGGTCATATTCATAGTCTTGTACATCTCTAACTTTTTCGTATTATTTATTATGTCTTTCATAAAAATCATATAGTTTGATATTTGAGTGAGAGCTTTTGTAAATAGTGTGTTCAATTTTACCTTTTGGAATATATTGAGAAATTTCTCAAAATGTTCGTCTAATTTCTCATTTCTAAACTATTGTGAGATTGGAAGATTTATTTAAAACTTACCTTTAGCTTCATTTTGATTCATTTGTTTATCTTTATAGCTCCGGGTAACCTTTATTTGCTCATATAATTTTTAATTTCCATTTTTTGCGTCTTCAGGTAAAATTATGGCTTGCACTTCTTCTGGAGTCAAAATTTTAGTTAGAGCCATGAGTTTTAGAAAAGTCACAACGCTGTCATTCCTAAAAGTTTCAGAATCATCTTATTCAAAATATCTTTGTCGCTATTTCCTACTTCTAAGCAATATAGAGGATAAATTCTTTGGATTTGCTTACATATTTCTTCACAATTCACCTATTCCTTTTCTTTTCATTAATAATACTAATTATTTGAGTTGAATCTCTATATTCTTCATCACTGAACTTTTTTGATCCATTCTCACCTCAAGCACTCTAATCTGATTATTGCGGGTATCATTTTTTTTCTTCATTTCTACTAAGATATCATGCATATCTTCTTCCAAATTTAATTTGTTTTTCTCTCCATGATGGTTAACAATTAAAATTTAAGTTTCATTGATTATTATAGCTTATCACATTGTTCCCAACATTTCTAGAAGATTACTCAAAATTTTTCAGTCCACTCTCATAGTCTTAATATGAAAATTATCATATTTTCTCATGTTCATATAGTGATGTATTGGGACTTTCTTGTCGAGTCAAAATAAATATTCTTTTCTCTATATTTTGTTGTTTTCTTTCATTTGATAAATTGAATCCAAGTTTATCAATTCATTCAAATGTAAATGGTAATCTTCTCTATTTCTCTTGGGTTCCAAGTTTCTTAAAAGAGTTTTTATCTTTACTTCAATTATGATGAACTGATATAACTCTAATATTCTAGCTTATCTTCTATCAAATGAAAGATATATTAGAGATTTATAGTTATTTTGTACTAGTTCCTCAAATAAATAATATATTTCCTTTGATAATTTATTCATAAATGATCATTCAGTGGTTTTATCAAATATATATCTTGTCATATAGTTAAGTACATTATAGATGAGTTTGTCTTGAAATTACAACACGAATCAATATTGAGGATGTAATTTGAGATGTAATCAAATATGTATCTTCTTAAAATGATCCCAAGTGTTATATAGAGTCGTATGCTTATCTTGCCGAAAGTAACTTATAGTGTATTATAATTGAGATGTAATTTGAGGTAATAATAATTTATTGAGAAATGTATTCACTAATTCATCTAACTCTCAATAGAATCCCAAGGTAAACATTAGAACCAACTATGTGCTTTATTACTTAATGAAAACAAAAATAAACATAACCTTATTGTGTTGGAGCTAACTCCTGTTCATTTTCATAGTGCCACATAACTTTAAAAATATTGAGATATGTTCATTAGTATCCTTTGATGCTATTTGTCTCCCAAGATACAATAGTGGATGAACTATTAAAAGATGTGGTCATTACTATCTTGGAACTCTCTATTACTACAAGTGTTCGTTATAAGATATTTATATCTTCTTTGACTGATAATTATTCTTCTAGTTCTTACTATTTCTGAGTATAGAGAGGTTAGATGAATCCTAGAGCACTGGCACATAGAAAGGGTGCTAAAAATGAAAAAAATGAAAAGGATACAAACAAAACCAAAAATATAATTATCTACTTTCCAAACAAATTAACAAGACTTAACATTTAGATTTAGAAAAATTTTATCAAACTCAATGTTATCTAAATTACAAAAAAAATTATTTTTATATAAGAAAATTTAATTCAACTCATATTGACTAATCAAATTAAATAATTATTAGTAATGGTTCAAAAAATTATTGTGACTCTATTATGTTGTCTAATTTTATCAGTTAGGAAATATCTCAAAAGCTTATTAATAAGAATATCTTATCAATAGATATTCACAAGTATATGAGTCATATAAATAGTTAAAAAAAACTTTCATCTAGATATCGATCTTATATGGATTGTATTATCAATTTGGTTATTCAATAGTAAGATAACTTATTTTTAGTAAAATAGATATTTCAATTGTGAATAATCTTAGATCTATGCATTTATTTATTTTATATATGTGATGACTATTTAAATTAGTGTGACCTATATCATGTGTCTAAACATAAAATGAAGGTTTGAGTTATGTGCAATAACTCATTTCCCTATTGACATATAAGGTGTTTGTTACATTTGAGCTTGTCCCAATGGTGATCTTGTCATAGTTGTTTCTTCGGTACATCACCACCAAGGTAACAATCATTTCTATGTGAGAGTCATTTATAATCGTATATTTTTATATAATTTTGTCAATTATTTTTGATGGTTACTTTATGTCCATACTCTTGTTTTTTAATCTCGGGTGTCATATTGAAGAAGGATTAACATGTTTTGTAATTATTTGCAATTTCAACTCCATATTAAGATTTGTTTCCCTTGAATTTCATCATTGGGAATCATATGAGTGAAATCAAATCACAAGTACTATCACCACATTATAAGGTGCAATATGATCATGCATATCTTGAGAATTATCAATCACAATCTTCATCAGTGATGATGTGTCTCTCATACTAAAGGTGAACCCTTAAGAAATTTTTTTTTATAATGTATATCTCAATTGAAAACTAATTCTTTTAAGACATCTATAGTAGATTGACATATAAAAGTATTTATATTTTTGGTTTCATAAGTATCATACCCACAAAGATTAATATACATAAATTTTAGATTTTAAAATCTTTATTTTGTATATCATAGTCGGAAGGGCTGTCATTTTTTTCTTATTATATGGATGAGAGAGTCTCATAGATTGCATGTCAGTAGATACCATGATAATCTTACATAAACCACATCAATATCTTTAATAAAATATAAATCAAATATTTATTAATAAAAAAACCATTATCATATTGCATAAATCAATTTACATGAACCCTAAATAATATTCTATTTTGGTAAAAATTTTTAAATTTATCCTAGAGGGGGGAAGGGGAGGGTTTTAGCCACCTGCAACTCTAAGGATTAGTATTAAGTCTTGCATCCATTTCATGCTTGTGGAGCTTCTATGGAATGTGAAATTTGCCCCTGGGGTTTTTCAGCTTCACCGTGGCTTTGCTTATTGTGTGGAGGCAGAGAAAGAAAAATGAGAGATTTATGAATTTCTCTATCTTTAACTTTTATACCTAGGAGATTCTACATTATTCTAAGTAGGAATTCATTACTTCTAGAAAATGCTCAACCTATATCTTCATTTCTTAAGCTTGAGGTTATAACTCTATATGATGGTCATAACTCTTGAATACATCTCAATCTTTTTATAACACAAAGTCATGTGCTGGGCTACGACCATGACTTGGGCCTAATATCTCTATAACACAAAGTCATGACACTATTAAGTGGTCTTGGCTTCGTGTGTTTGTCTTCTTGTTATTCATAAGTGGCCATGACACTATGAAGGGTCATGACATGGTGAAAGACCTCTCATTGTTATATGATCATGACACTGTGAAATAATGATGGCATTGGATGGTCTTTCTCAATTAATTATATGATCATCGTGTTGGAAAATAATTATGACAATAAGAAGGTTATATTTTATGTATCCTATAATTGTGATATTGAAAAATGACCGTGACACAAAATTTTTTTTTCATATGTCTAAAGTATTTGCGGTGTTATGAGTAGTCATGACACTTACCTTCATTTTTCTCATATATCATGTGACTATGGTACTTCAAGGATGTTGGACACTAGAAATTAGTTCATATATAAAAGTTATAATTTTGCCTTGAGGACAAGTGTTACAAACTTGGGGAATAACCATGCTTGACTAATGTCCTCTATAATATTTAGTGTCTCAAAAGTCAAAATACTAAATAATTTTTGTGATTTTGGCCTGAGTAGGATTGAATATAATAATCTGTCACTCAAAAGTCATGACTTTATAAAAAGATAGCAAATCTAATTTTAGACTACTGATTTATATTAAAGATGAAGTCATAGTGTTTGAGCTTGGTCATATCTTTTAGTACTAGTGTAGTACTTAGTTGTTATGACAAAAATAATATCATTGACATTTGAATTATATGAGATAAATATGATTGTGGCTCCATGATATTATCATAGTCACAAAGAATATATCGCATAATGAAAAGATTATGCTAACAAGTTGATAGCATTGTTGTGTATAAAGTTTTTCACGATCAATCAGGTAGAGTTTTGGCCAAAAATAAACGTCAAAACTACATATGACTATATTTTACTCCCTCAGCTAAATACCTCCAATAACTTATTGATTTTATGACTATTCATCAAAACTTTAAAGTCATAAATTAATTTATAATTTATTCTTTCTCATACATGCACATCATCATAAACTACTAAACTATATAAAAGTATATGATAGTTTGAACATCGAATAGTCATACAAGTAGAATGCCGCACATAAGTCTTTATATCAATCTTATAAGGATTATGTAGGTAATTTTTCAAACCAATAATGAACTAATTACTACTTAGGTTGGGTAGATAGACTTGGATTTTAAAAAGATACTTAGACTCATAGGGTAGCTTACTTCATTGTGTATGATGAGATTTTTTAGTATTTGAGAAATATTGTATTTGATTGTTGGATAAAAAATATATTAGTATAGAAATATCTCAGTGATTTCTTGAAATATAAGGTGGTTGTTATCATTGGATTGTCACTACCAAGGATGATCCTTTCATAGTTGTTTCCTTAGTATTTTATTATAAAAACTATATGTTATTTTTTTCATGGGTCATTCGCACGTGTACTCCTTTAAAGTAGTATGTCAAATACCCTTGATGACTACTTCAAGTATGCATTTCTATTTTCCAATCTCTAATATCCTAAAAATGTGAAAGGATATGATATCAAATGTGTATCTACTTTATGTTTCGTAAGTATCATATTCATATCTAATACTTATTTGAGTGTTAAATGGATAGATTTCACTAAATATATATTTTTGGTGAAATTGGTAAATATGGAGGAACAATGACTTGGATGAGATAAAAACAATGGAGAATAATGATATTTACTATGTTGTGACTTGGCTACACATTTCACAAACTTAATTTGAAGAGTAATGCCATGCCATTTCTTAGTGTCATGGCCATGCTATCTCTAAAACTAAAAGATAATGATGAAACAGTCATATTTTAATGTCGTAGTAGCTAAGTACCTCATCAGCATAAGAAGTTGTGACATTTTCTAGTGTCATAACTTAATTAATACAAAACTAAAAATTACATAACACCGTGTAATTTTTAGCTATGACAAATTATTTTGGCATGACATTATGATCTAAAGAGTGAATATTTAAGTCATGGTATTTTTCCACCATAACTTTGTGCAACAGAGAGTAAAGGCCTCAATCTTGAGCATATTTTTCACCATAATTTTGTGTTCTAGAGAACATTTATATCAACTATGATCATTCCTAGTATTGTGACTTTATATTCTAGAAAGAAATTTAAGTCATGGTATTCCTATTGCAACAACTTTGTACTCAAGAGGAAAGTTATTTAAGTCATTACATTCCTCCTATCATAGTTTTTGTACTTCAAAGAAGATTCAACAAGATAAGAAAGTTACAACCTCATGTTAGTGCTATGACTTCTAGCATAAAGAAATACAGATTCTCAAAATATAAAAGTAACACTAAGAGTTTTTCACAAAAAGAGGAGAGGGGATTAGGATTTGAGTCAAGAGAATGAAAAACTCTTGATGGCGTGACATCCAACTCTCAATCAGGAGTAAATCCAAAGTAAATGCAAGCTAAAATTGTTTGAGATTAGGTTTTGAGAATTAGATAGCCACTAGGAATATCTTCGGGAAAGATTTATTCCATGAGATATCACTCCAAAAATCTCACATTGAATTCTTTCCTAATATCATGTTAAATTGAGATCTAGGATTAATTTGATGTACTTGTATTAAGCTTATGTGATTGTATAATATTTATATTTATGATGATATTCTAGTTAGAATTATTGATGGGTATTGATGCTAATTTGAAATAAAATTTAGGTTTTTTTAATATCATAGATTTATGTGTGTTTCTCTTGATGGACAATGATAGGTATATCACAAGACATACTCATTGAGAATAATAAGAAAGAATTGACATCTCTTTTAATCTTAATTACATGAGATAAACTCATGTGTGAAAACATAATAATAAGGTATAATATCAAGTATGATGTTTGCGAAATCAAAAGTATAAATATATTTAAGACTAACTTGTTGTGCATGTTCTGAAAAAACAGACCTTTAAGTATTATGAGAATTAAGTAGAATATCTAGCCTAGGAATTTCATTATAATATGAGAGTCATGTGTCAAATATGGTCGATATTGATAAATATTTCATGGAACATATTAATTGACATAAGTATGATCCTGACAAGTCGAAAGCTAAAATAAATTTATTATCATATTATTTTATATCATTAAGATATTAAATGTTAGAAAATAGAAATATATACATGAAGTAGTTATACAAGATAGTTGAAGTATTGCATAAATGAGATCATCCTTAGTAGTGACAATCCAATAATGATAGTCACCGTCTATTTAAAGAGGGCACAAGGGAATTTTCATACCAATCTAATATTCTTCTGATGATTGAACACAATATTGCCTAAATATTTAAAAAATATCATCATACATAAAGAAGTGAGCTAGCACTAGAGTCTAACTATCTTTTTAAAAATTCAAATTTATCTATTCAAACTCGGATAACAGTTGGTTTATTTTTGATTGATCAAATAGTCTACATAATTCCTATATGATCAATATCAAGACTCACATCTAACTTTACTAATTGTGTGAATCATATATTTACAAAATTATATTAGCCAAATGATAATTGCCCAATAAGTTTTTGGGACTAATTCGCAAATAATATAGTTTGGGATTATAACAAAGTCAACAAATTTTTGGAGCTATCAATAGGAAAAATTAAGCTTAATTAATCAACTTGAGTTGATGAAACTATCTTTAAAAAGGATAGTAATATTTTTAGTTATCTGGATAACAATTAATATTTTGTGTTTGTATTGTATTTATTTTTGGTTTTGTTGCCTTTTTTTTATTTGATTTGTAGTCATTACTAAAATAATGAGCAACAGTTTTGTGACTAGATATATACCTCTTGACAAAATTTTGAGAAATAGAAGAAAGAAGAAAAAGAAGATTATGATGATGATGATGATGAAAAGTAAGAAAAAAGAAGAAAGGAGAGGAAGAAGAAGTAGTAGTAGTAGAAGAAAGATGAAAGAAGATGAAGAATAAGAATTAGAAGAAAGAAGAAAAAAGAAGAAGTAGAAGAAAGAAGAAAGAAGAAGCAAGAAAAAGAAAAAGAAAGAAAAGGAAGAAAAATAATAAAAAGGAAAAAATAGAGGACGAAAAAAAAGAAAGACAAATAAGAAAAAAAGAATAAAAAGAAAAAAGAAAAAGAAGAAGTAGAAAAAAAAAAGTAAAAAAATAAAAAGTAGTAGTAGTAGAATAATAATAATAATAATAATAATAATAATAATAATAATAAAGGAGTAACAAGAAGTAGAAGAGAAAGAATAAGAATAAAAAGAAAAAAAAAGAAAATGAAAAAAAGACAAATAACAAAAATAAGGAGAAGAAGAAGAAGAAGAAGAAGAAGAAGAAGAAGAAGAAGAAGAAGAAAGAAAAAGAAAAAGAAGAAAAATAAGAAAAATTAGAAAAATAAGAAAAATAAGAAAGAAATAAAAAAAGAAAAAAAAGAAGATGAACAAGAAGAAAATAAAAAGAAGAAAAAAAAATAAAAGAAGAAGAAAGAATGATGAAGAAGGAGGAGGAAGAAGAAGAAGATGATGATGATGATGATAAAAGAACAAGATATAATAAAAAGTATAAAGAGAAATAAAAGAAGCAAAAAAAAAATAAAACAAGAAGAAAGAATGATGAAGGAGGAGGAAGAAGAAGAAGAAGAAGAAGATGATGATGATGATAGAAAAAGAAGAAGAAAAAGTATAAAAAGAAATAAAAGAAAGAAGATGGAGATGAAAGAAAAAGAAGAAGAAAAAAAAGAAAGAAAA